>CM062818.1:187654078-188176578 GCA_031772625.1 Pinus tabuliformis
TTAATTCAGGGCAAACTGGCAGTTGGAGTAAATGTGCCATAACTTTGGCTAGGAAAGGCCTTTGAGACGAATTTTTTTTTGATTTTGGGTCTCTTCAACATTATGAAATCATCGATTGGCATAGGTTCCACAGCCAAACAAAGGTCATCTTAATTTTTTTTTTCTTCGGGGAAGTTCCAGGAGCCACTAGGGCTTGTTCAGTGTTGGAGTTGCATTGGGTTGTGTGCAACCATTGAATGTGAAATGAAGGTCATTCCTAACTGTATTCAGTGTTTTGAGTCCATTTCTATATCTTTTTTTCCCTGTTGAAGCATTCTTCAACTCGAATTTCTTCAAGGAAGCTTTCAGGGCCACTAGGGCCATTCCAATGCTTGAGCTGTTTGGGGGTTGTATTCATCTATTTTTGGTGATTCAAAAGCCTAATTCTACTGTTTTTGACCTTTTGAGTCCATTGGTAGAGGTTTCAGAACCATTGGAAATCATCTTCACCTCGAATTTCTTCATATAAGTTTAAAGGGCCACTAGGGCCATTTGGAGAAAGCACTGGCTCAGGTACAATTTCACTGTTTAGTGCTTGGGGAAGAGCATTCTTAGCTATTTCCTATCTTCTGATTCTGTTTTTACAGTCAGATTTTCCTTTAGAGGCACTTATTTACTTGTATTAGCCTTTGCAGCTTTCTTAATACAAGAGGACAAGCCCATTTTGGGAGGCTTGGTCCAGTAGATGTAGCCCAAGAGGGGTGAACTGCTTCATCATCTTTGTGTCATTATTTTCTGAAGATTTCATGCTAAACAAATCTGATATAATGTGTTAAACAACAAATTTAAATAACTTGCCTTCACACATAAACACCTAAACAACTGCTCAAACTTATTTGTTTTATTCCACAAGACATCAAGCTTCAAGCATGAGTATTTTAATGACATCTGAGTGTTTACTTCTATTATTTCTTTAGGCAGAGCCTGTAGAGGGCTAGGTAGCCTTTGGATCTCATCCTCTCTTTAGAGGTGACATATCTGGTAAATGCCCCTATAGTCTATCTCTGTATTAGAAATAAGAAGTTCTCACATTTTCAGAGTTAACCTTGGAGTTGTTTGCACATTTAAAATTATTGGAAATGGAATCTTGCACCCTTTATTCAAGTACATTCCATTATTAGATCACGCATGCTCTCAGAAATAGATATCCTTGTTTTCAGCAAAAGTACCTCTAACCACACATCTTATGAGTTCTTTGTTAACAGATTTTGCGTCCTTGCAGCATTAGAATTAAAACTAGAAAATGATCCATACTACATTGATGTTCATATTGACCCAACTACGCTTTTTTCTTTACCTGTTAATGTCCATACAGATGTCACCACCCTTCTGTGCCATGTCACCACTAACTCCCCTTTTCCCCACCAAACCTTCTTTGAAACCCCCACTCCTGAACTCCACCACACATGCCCGGCTGACCTTCATGCATCTTCATTTGTTTCAACTCTTCCAAACTCTCATACTGAGATTGATGAAATACTTCTCTACATAGAATCTTCCAATTCCACACCCACCCATTCACTTCAATGGCCCATTATTGGTCTTTCTACAATTAATGAATACAACACTTAGGGCCTTTTCTCTATGGCCTTCCCCACCCTCTTCCCAATCGGGCCTACCATGATTAACCAACCAAGGATTTCAAAATTTGATATGCAAGAATAAGCTTTGCATCTAATACGCTACTATGATAATCATTTTGGTCAACATCCCAGGTTTCACTATTACTTGTACAACCTTATAATGTTCCATGACAACCACGCAACTGCGTCTGTCTTCATTAAAAGAGACCTTGAAAATAGTTTATCGACCATCGTTACAAACCTTCATCAACACCTTCAACAATTTCCCCCTCAATAATTCGAGACTAGATTATGCATTTTGGCTTATCCCTCCGAGGGAGCTAGGATTTTTGGACCAAGGGTAGAGGGGAACATAGTGACATGATTGATCAACAAGGTAGCCCTACCTTCTTCTTCACATTAAATACAGCTAATACCAAATGGCATGACTTGCATATGGCCATGCCTTCTAAACCTCCATCAAAAGCGCATGAACAATCTCGATGGAGAATCCAAAAAATTGTTGCAAACCCCCATCGTGCATCTTTATATGACCTTTGCAAGTTCAAAATCTTCTTAGAAGAGGTTCTACTAAAATGGTTCCTTGTAAAGGATTTTTGGTACAGGTCTGAAACTACCCTTGTTTGTCTTCTCTCCTTTATGTACAATTTCTTTCATGCAAACCTCTTACTTGTTCTCATTTTTTTTACCATAGGTATGAATGGAAACATAGAGGATCTACACATATACATGGATTCCTATGGTTCTCAAATGCACCAAATATGGATGACCTCAACTGGACTGATGAAGAAAGTGTTGTTTCTGCTAAATATTTTTTCGATTCATACATCACTGCTTGGAACCCTCACCCCCTCCATCAAAGAAATTTCAAAATCCATCGAACATCGGTTCATGATCCTTGCCTCCTTGCAACAATTGAAATCATCTCTTCCAATGAAAAACAAGACTATGAGGAGCTTGTTAACTATGTCCAAAGGCACACAAACTACCATTCCTCTACATGCCTTCACAAAAGGAACAATTCCACATCATGCCGCTATGGAGTCCCCTAGGAATTGCATGATTCCTCTTCCATGGACATCAATACTTCTAGTCGTAAAACATATTCTCCTGCTAGAAATGATGACAAGCTTAATGTCCACAACCCTCACATGCTTGCGATTTGGAGGGCCAACATTGACTTCCATCCTATACTTTCACGCCATGTCGTTTTGAACTACATATCAAAATATGCAGCAAAAGCAGAGTCTAAATTAGAAAGCTACCACCAAATTCTTGCCCCCTTGCCATGAGTGATCCCCTTGACACCTTGACTTTTGTAGTCATTCGCAAACTCTTGATCAAGCTTGCTGCTGATAGGGACATTAGTGCATAAGAAACATGCCACATGCTCCAAAAACTCCCACTAACAAAATGCAACTGCTCTTTTGTCTCCCTTAATGTTAAGAGAAAAGTTTTTTTACTTGTCTCACATAACTTGGATGACCATCTTCCAACAAGACCCTTCATCACTTTATACATCCAAATACCTCCCTCACTTGAATCATTGTCTCTTATTGAAGTTGCACGTTCCTGGTCATTTTCCTCCCCTTCCATAGTTGTATGTGTCATTCCTCGCTATACCTATATTCCATCTACAAATTCAGAATTTTATGTCAATTTTTGTTGGGGTGAAATTCTCTTGTACTTCCCTTTTCGTAAATTACCAGATGATATTGGTGCAAACGACGAGGTGATTGTTGCACATTGGGAACAGGTTAAACACACATACCATGCATGGCATGTGCATCATGCACTTGCAAACCTACCCCTCCCCACCTCTCCCGATGACTTTGTTGTTGAACCAAACCCCCACTGAACCATGGAAATGGATGAATGGAAATTCCTTTTCCATCTCCACCCAAGTAACAATATTCTTTTTAATGAGCTAGAAATGCATAGCCACCATGACTTTGATGCAAACCATAATTTCGCTCATTCCATTATCCCTTCACACTTGCAAGAGATGGCCATTCGCTTCATATAATTCAAATGCTCCTCCACACAACTATGCCAAATCCCTCCCCAACTACACATTCCCTTTCCTCCTTGTCCCCAAGCCAACACATGGCTTTCAATATCATTTTTTCCCACTTTTCTAGCAATGCCTCCAACCCACTGCTAAAGATGCTTATCCAAGGCACTGTTGTCACTAACAAATCTTTCCTAATTGAATGCCTCAAAAATGCCTTCCTATCTGCCTCTTGCAATAGAGTTAACCCTTTACTCTTTCTTTCTCCAATTGGTGTTGCAGCATTCCACATACATGCACTTACAATACACTCCAACCTTCGCATCCCTGTATCCTCTATGCAACCTCTTGAAGGTCAATCCCTACTAAACCTTCAATAACAACTTCAGCATGTGAAATACATTCTCATTGATGAGATGAGCTTCATTAGCCCTAAAATTATTTCTCAAATTGATGACCGTTTGCAAGAGGCATTCCCATCCAATAGAAACACCCCATTCGGTGGTCGCTCCATAATCCTTGTAGGTGACCTCAATCAATTTCCACCTATCAAAGATACACCAATGTATGTGGGCACATCTCGTGGCAATGCTCTTTGGCGGAGCTTTGATACAATTGTCACACTTTCAACGATTTTTTGCCAACAAGGCACATGTGCTTCTCAAATTGCATTCTGGCAACTCCTTTCCAATCTTCACAATGCAACCCCACACTAGATGATTGGAAACTTCTCATGGCATGCACAAAATCCAAGCTTCCACCTAATGAGCAACAAACATTCAACAATGCTATGCACCTTTATGCAACTAATGCATATGTATCTCTCCAGATTAAATCCACGCTAAAAAAATGAACATGCCAATTGCACTTTGCTATACCCAAAAAAGGAAACAAATTCCATCTTCCACTCAAGCGTATCAACAACTGGCTACAAAATTACTTCTATGTGTTGGGCAACAAGCCATCCTAACAAGCAATTTGCAGGTTGAAGCATGCCTTATTAATGGGTCACTTGGAAAAGTTGTTGCTATCTCCTATGCATCTGGTTCTCATCCCTCGGAACTTTCATCATTTGTTGTTGTTGATTTCATTCACTACAAAGGTCCACCATGGGACGTTTCACATCAAAATTATGTGCCAATCCCCCTAGTAACAAGGGGTTCTCACACACAAATGCCCCTCCGCATGGCAGGGGCCCTAAAAATCCACAAATCACAAGGTATGACCCTTTAGAAAGCGATAATCGACATTGGAAACATCGATTGGCAAGGCCTAAGATTCACAACCATATCTAGATTCAGATTGTCAAATGACCTTTGCATCTCTCCCGCTTTTTCTTTCTCAGGCTACTCACTCATGCAAGATAATCCTTACATGATACGCAAGAAAAGATAGGAAACGTACCTTGCCTCTAAATCTATGCAACCACATCCTTGAAGAAATTCTATTGAAGGTACCTTAACTTCCTCTGCAATACATTTTCAGATGTTTTTCCTTATCTTTCATTAAGAAAAGAAAACTCACATTAATGTTTCTTTTTTCCCTTCTCTATTTCTAATGTGTTTTGGTTGTCACATGTTAATGCTATATATCTTCTATGTTTTAATTTTTAATTATTCATTTATATATGTTTACTTATAATCTTTTGTTTTTCTTGAATAGGAAAATGGATATACATTTTACTTCTCGGCTCTACGATTTTGCAAGGAAATACATGAACAAGAAGCTACTCTTTTGGATATGTAGTCACAATTCCTACTCTCGTCAAATTTTCCTCTATACCATTTGTGTCCTACTCTCCAGCTACTTAGAAGGACTAAGAATTTCATGCATTCCCTTGTCCATAAACACGAAAGAGATGAAAACAGGCAGCTCCACTCAAAGTATCTCGAACGTGTCCCAACTCTGAATCTCAAATGGTGTTGTAGATGGCGAGCACCAGCTTGTATTTACGACTAGCGTTTTTTCAAAATGGGAAACACACACAACTTCATTGTCTAACTACAAACATTTCCTTTCCCCCATCCGCCACATGCTTCTGCTTTCATGGATAACACAAACCATTTCTTTGTAACACTTTTCTTGCTTGTAAATGTCTTATAAACACACCTCTTTTCCTTACATGCCCATTCGTTTCTTTTCACTATTTTCTATTTTTTTCATTACTTTCCTACCTTTTTTTAATCTTCTCACCTATTTCCAAACTTTACAAACAAATAAATGCTATACAAAACATGCACACTAACTTTTTGCATTACAACCATACAAAATAAGACAATACATCTAACAAAACTACAAAGTGCACATCCAAAAACAACTCCTATCATGGTACTACAAATAGCAAATAATACATATCTAATTATCTATTTGGAAGCTAAATAACATTAATTCCCTTTTTCTTTTACTGTTTTGGTTCAAAATTTTGGTGCCTCTCAAACACAATTGTTCTTGTAATACAAGAGGAAAAATAACTTTAGTGCATGAACATATCAAAATGAACCCTTTCCCACTTGAAAGCATGCTACCTATTGGCACTTCAATTAAAAGCACAAACAACATCAATCACAAAAAAAGGTCGATGCAATCATCTACTCCTAACTCGTAGAAATACCCAACTAATAAGACAAACAATTAAAACTTCCACATTGAACGTGTCTCTTCTACAAAAAATTAAAATGTGTGGGAACAACCAATCACTAGTGCTACTAAACACATTGATACAATAGATGCTTATGCATTCGTAGACCAGCATCTGGTGAAATATGACACTCATTGCAAAAAAAGGGCATTTTTAATTATTTATAAAGGACAACATTAATAGGCATTTTCCAAACTACATTGCCAATTGCAAAATTAATCTAATTAATATCCTTGAAAAAAAAATCAATTCACACCCATGAAGATTATATCTATATTATTACATGTCTACCAAATATTTTACAAAACAATTCAAATTTACAACTTTAAAACACTTTCATATGAAAACAAAATAATGCTTTGCATCTCTTAGCAGACTATTGGTCATGGAAAATCAACAAAAATGATTAAAAAAAAAACAAAAATAACACGCACTTTCACTTTTCAACCTTAACTACAGTCCTTTTATTCCCTATATCACTCTCGTGGCTACATATTTCCCTTGGGGCTAACTACTCACGCTCAATTAACCTACAAAAAATATATACAAACCCATTATATTTTTAAATATATTGTCTTAACTGTTGTTTTCCACATTCCCCAATCCTCCTATCAAAGTTCCTTTGCACCTCTCGGTACAATTGCTAATTATATTTCCTACCTTACCTATATTCCATCACCTAATTTAGATAATGTTTTAATTTTTTTATGACGATGAGATTATTATTAAACCTCTTTAAAGTGAACCGTGACTAGTTGAATATTATACTATTAGAGAATGTCACCATCTAGAATGCTGCAAAAAAATCTTTAAAAAATCTTGAAACAATTATCATGATGTTTGTAATACTTCAAATACTCACAAGTCTCATGCTTAGAAATGGACTAACTTTGCTCCCATGTCTAGAGTTTTGGCTACTCGTAGTCCTTAGTGTTATGAAAAACTCACGAAAATTAATAATAATAAAAACATGTTATAAATATATTTGGAAGTTGATATTTCGTTTATCCATATATATATTTATATATTCACAAAATTTATTTTATTATACCTGCGGTAGGCATGGTATCACGTATTCAGTTTTGCTTTCATTGTACATTAGTTTGTATTTCACCAAAAATTTATGCCATTTATCCATAGTTTAACATTGAGAGTTCAATTTTTGTTATTTTTTATTATTATTTAAATCTATTTATCTGTAAGGTGATTGGTTGAGGTCTTATTATGGGTTGTTTAGTAATTTCCATTTCTATTAGTTACTAATTTTTTGTTCTTAGTTTTATTTCCTTCTTATTTAACTTTCTATTTTTTTTTTCTTTTTCTACTATTTTATTTTCATAACTTTTACTTTTCTCTCCATATATTACTTATTATTATATTAAAGACATATTTTAATAAATTTAATTATAAAAAATTATATACATAAATAAAATCTTATATATATATATATTTAGGGTGGTTCACGGACACCCGCGGTCATTGGGTGGCCGCTTCGTCCACAGAAATATCTGAGCTTGATCAAGGGTATCAAGCCCTGCGGCCAATAGCTAGGCCTAACCCCAAGGGCTTCGGGGAGAATTGACCCTGTGACCTCCCGAACGACGAGGCACTTATTTGACCAGCTGAGCTAACCCTTGGAGCTTTTATATATATATATATATATAAGTGTACATATGTTAATATAAACAATATTAGTTAATAACATTTCTTAATTTTTGATAATGACATTCAATAATAAAATGTTTAATTAATTGTTTTATTTTTGTTATGAAATTTGTATCTCAATTTTTTTTAGTTTAATTAAATTATATTTAAACTAAACAAAACTACTGTATAACCTTTGTTACATAAAAAAAATCATAAATTAAAAAATTAATTAAATATATTTTTTCCATCGTGTTTTTACTTAAATACATTAAATATGCAAATATATTTCACCATTTTCCCAAATCTATTAAGAAAAGCTATCTCCAAGTGAATTCTACCTTGAGAAATCTTCACCCATATATCGATATGGGACAACCCCTCAATCTAACACTTTCAAATTCTAAATTTGTTCGATTGAAACAAAGTTTTAAAGTTAATGTGTGGCATCCACCAATCACAAGTGAAATCCCAATATGTGAATGGTATAATATTTATATAGATGCTTTGATCCTGTATTTGACATAAAGAAAAAGTAACATTTAAAAAACAATAGGAAACTCAAAGGGAACATTCGAAATGAGAAATTCAGTACCATATTTTAAATTAGAAACTTGGGGTTTTTTTTCTCCATATTTTATAGTGCGTATACGGTTCAATAATGGGCGAGCATATTTTGTTTGGTTCAATTCAATTACATCATTCTCAAGTGTTCAGAGGTCGGTTCTTTCCTTACAAAGGTTATCATTACATAGGTTATCATTACATCTAAAGAGAAAAACTAAAGTTGATTTAATTGAAGTGATGGATGCATTGTCTCAGATATTTGATTTTTTTTAAAATTATGTATTATCATTTATTATTATTATTAAAAAATTATAATAAATTATATTATTGATTGGAAAGTTTATTTTTTGTAGGATTGATATTATGAATGTATGATCTATATCATAAAATATTTGATTTTTATATTTGTTTGTTTGTTTTAAAAACTTTATAAAAGAATATATTTTCCATCCATTATGTTGTTTGGTAGAGGAATGAATTTGTTCATAGATATGTTTTTTCACTTTAAGGGTTCATAGTAATAACAAAGGACAAAGTATAACATCAATACCCACAACAATATATGTTAATCTTCAACTTTTGAATTGGAATGCATACTGATGTAGAGAAGAGTAGTGGGCCCATTCTAAGGGACCCTTATTGTCTATTCTTTTTTTCTTGCGAGTGTTGAAATAAGTAAATGATATTTGTTTTATCTATGATCATATTAAAGGTTGCGATTGTTATCATCATTGGCATTGTGAGATAGAGTTGATCTCTATGTAAAAAGTCTCTTTACATGTTAATGCCCATATTTTGAATTGGAATTCATATTGACGTAGAGAAGAGCAGTGGGGCCACCCTAAGGGACCCTCATTGTCTATTACTTTTCTCTTGTGAGCGTTGGAATAAATAAATGATACTTGCTTTATATGTGATCATATTAAAGGTTGTCATTGTTATCATCATTGGCATTGTGAGATAGAGTTCATCTCTATGTCAAAATTCTCTTTAGATGTTAATCCTCAACTTTTGAATTGGAATTCATATTGATGTGGAGAAGAGCAATGGGCCCACCCTAAGGGACCCTCATTGTCTATTCTTTTTCTCTTGTGAGTGCTGGAATAAGTAAATGATATTTGTTTTAGTTGTGATCATATTAAAGGTTGTGATTGATATCATCATTGGCATTGTGAGATAGAGTTCATCTCTATGTAAAAAGTCTCTTTCTAAGTTTTAGGAGGTTATTAGATTTAGTTGGATATGAGATATTCTCTCCAAATAGTTGGTTACCAATTTGGTGTGGTTGAGATATTCTCTCAATAGTTTGTTATTCCACTAAGATAGCATGTCTATATTTGGCCAAAGATTTATGTATTTGCAATTATTTTTAAGACAACACTTGACATAGGTTTTTGGTGTGTGGAAACCATGTCTACACTCCCATTTCTCTACATGGTATCATAGTGGGACTCAGATTGACTCCTTATAAGAGGCCCAAAGAAATGAAAACCTATAGGTAACACATCTATTGTAGGAATAGAATTAGTGTAGGTGGGATTATATTGTTTTATGAGTGATTGTTATCATATGTTTGTAGCATTTTTCTATGATTTTTTTTTAACATTATTATTTTCTTGTCCATCAATCTATTGTGTAGTCTTTTCGAGTTAAAGGGGTTCAAAACATAGCAAGTTGAATGCAATTATACTAGGATCTTGCAAAGAGGTCAAAATATGAAACAATGTCGTATAGTAAGTGGATAATACTAAGAATCCATGGACTAATGAAGAAGAAATGATGCATTTCATGGTGTTTTCTTATTTAGATCCCATGATTCAACACATTGTGTGCATGGAAGCTTTGACAAGAATGAACTAAAATATATATATCATGCTTATGCAAGCCACCAAAAGGAAAGAAGAGTCATTGCTAGCATGTATGAATACTCATGAATTGAAGAGAAATTTTATGAGATTTTAGGAATCACCACTGTGAATAGACCTAAAGGGAATATAAGGACCACCATTAGCAAAGTTTGTCAAACTTGTGCTATGATATATTGTAGTTAGGTTTTAGGATCAATTAGTTTAAGTGGTGGCCCCTTGAACAAAGCCTTATATACTCTCAAAAATTCAAATATGTCCGAACAAAATATCTAATATTACTATTATATACTTTAAGTTGATATATGGAAAGGCCACTAGACACTATTATGGGAAACTCTTTCTCTTTTGTTAGAGGTCATTGATGCTTGTGTTGTTTCATATAGGTTAAAATTAAGGCCATATGAAGAGATTTTCAACTCCTTTTTTTCTATAGTATAGGTAGTTGTTGCACATGGAAATGTAGTCTTAAGGGTCTTTCCTCTTTCTCTTAATGAACATATGTCAATGATTTATGCCCAAGTTGATACCTATGGCAACAACCAAGGATTTGTGTTCGAGAGTGTGAACCTATAAGGATGTAGCTATTACTTCTTCGATCTATCTGTTGTTGTGATCAAGGAAAACCTTTTTTCTTATGTGTTAGCATGTGCTTGGTGAGTGCATAGTTAATTTTCTAGATATGTTGTTTGTGTATGTTAGTAACAGTGAAAATGTTAGGAGAGTGTTGGTTTGTTTTACTATTGTAAGTATGGTTAGATCATTGGATCGAATGTTGCTTTTACGTGATGGTGTTGATTATGATGGAGTTGGTGGAAGTCTTTTGGATTGAGTTGTGTTAACATACATATTGAGTTTAGCTAACACGTTATAGAAATGTAGTGGTTTTGTAACAAATTGTTATTGTAATAAACAACAAGTGGATATGAATATCCAAGACAAATATTAGATATTGATGTTGAAGATGCAAAAGTCAGATGAAAAATCCAAATATGTGAACAACTACAGAGGATTAAGAAGGTATATCAATATTTTCACATGTATTATTACCTATCACTAGTGTTTTGTATTTTTTCTTAGCAATAATATGTAATTTATCATTCCTGATTTTTCTTGTCAAGGTGTGTTGTATCTTAAAGCAAAAGATACTTATGCATTTTGTCTCCTCTACTTGTTCTTTGATAAAATATTGTTTGATGAATGTTGTGCTATAAGTGTTTATTGATCAGTGCATAAATATTGTAGTATTCATGGGGATACATCCCATATCTATATTATTTTCCAAAAAAATTAGTGAGTGCCATGGTTTGGTACAATCAAGTTGATGTTAGTCCTTGGAGTACAACATGTTCCTAATCAATATATGTGTTACCAATGTTTATCCCAAAGGTATGGCTGGTTCCCAACTAGTATGCCGTTTGAGATAACAGTCCTATAATTGAATGGAGGGGAATGGACACTTTGGTTTTGAGATGGAAATGAGTTGCTTTAGTGGATAACCATTAGTTATCTATCATGGAAGTTAAAGATATAATGAAGTTATATTGTTCTTGTTGGGGAAGCCAAGTGTCAATTGCACAAATTGCAGTAGGAAGGATAGAGATATTGTTTAGGGTGTAATAGGTTTTTCTTTAGAGTTTGATCCAAAGAACAAAGGTGATAGTTCTCATGGTAGCGATAGAGATTAGGTGGTAATGGAAAAATAAGGTGAAATTTTATGTGTTCTATTCAATCAAATCAATGGTCATATGGGAATGTGAATAACACCTTGTATTAACAAAAATACTAAGATGGTATGTATAGATTATGTGTATTGATATTTAAAAATATTGAGCTTGATCTTACCTAGAGTTGGTACTTAATAAAAGTATTGTAGTGGTACCTAGGATTTTTTTTCAAAGATTATACATAGTGTCTCCATAAGATAAGGTATATTAGTTGTATGTACTTATGTCCATGTATGTAACCTATAAAGGAAATATCATTCTAAGACCTGGATAGACATGCATAGCCATTTGCATTGCGTCCTTAATGATTTGGATAACTTTTTCAAAATATTGTATCACTTATATTATGGAGTTGGAGGAGTGGAGGGGCCATGTTGGTTGTGGACTCTAGGAGATGTTTATAAACCAAAAAATTTATGTTCATTTAGGGAGAGTTCACTTAGAATTAGAAACAATTTGAGGTATAAAATGGGCATCCTAAGGAATATTATAAAATATTAGTGGAAATAATAAAAAAATTATTAGATTAGATCATCAAATTTTAAAGGGAAAAATGAAAAGAACTACTTTTTGAACTCGTATTTTCAACTTATCTCCCTACGGTTTTATTCAAATTTCAAGTAGGAGCACTTGTTGGATGCAAAATTTAATTTCTCATCCAAAGAGTACCCATGTTTAATGATCTGTAATTTTTCGTGGATATTCCACTGAATAGTTTGTCACAACAGATTTGATAATATTATATTAAAATTTTGAGATTCTACACTATTACAGTTTTATTAAACTTTAAGATCTATAGATTTAACTATAATTAGTGCATACATGTGAATGAAAAATATGAGGAAAAGTAGATAACGATAAAATAAGCTCACACACACACACATAAGACACAAGATATGATCTATGGGAAACCCTTTCGGGAGAAAATCCAGTTGGAAGGTGAGGTCGCTTCGCTCTCTTTCTCTGTCTGGAAATATGGCTGCCACTATAAAGAAGTAATGTCTATAGCCCATGGGCTGATACAATGCATAGATCCTCTCTATGTTCTCTACCTACTATATCTTCTATCTACCTTTTCTCAACTATGGAACAAAATTCTCTTGAAAGAACGGAATGCCTCTTCCTCCTAGTGGGTCGGTTATAACACACCCCGATAGCCTACTAGTGGTTAATTTTGACTACATCAACTCTTAACTAGAGTTACAATATAGAATCTTATAGAGTATTTTACATCATAATCACGTGGCTAGCCAATTTTCCATGAATAATGGAGACTGACGTGGCATCCTCCTGAACTAGAGGTGTGAAAACAGGAAGGTCAACTTCTGAGTGACATAACTTTTGCATACAGACTTTGATTGGCGTGCTTCTTGCCTCGTTGGAAATAATTTTTTGTGTAGAATAGAATTAATTTGTTTGGCACCGAATTAGAAAATTTTTACCCCCAAAAAATGTCGTTTGATGCCACAAAATGCTCGCGAAAGGTCTTAGACCCCATTTTGCCAAACTGGGTCTCGAAGGTAAAAACGGTCATGTGAGCTAATTCCTCCACCTTTTCCACTCCAAATGCATCGATATGGATGAAAAAGAATATAATGATCCAATCCAGATCATTTCATAATTTCTATGGACCCTACTACACAAAAAAAGAGAAATACATGAAAAAACGTGATTGCAATAATGTTTTCCATGTATTTCTCATTTTTCGTATAATAGGGTCCATCAAAAGTATGCAACATGGGTACTCATTGGATGAGGAATTAAATTTTTTATCCAATGAGCGCTCCCATTCAATATTAGAGTAAAACCATAGGGAGATATGTTGAAAATAAGAGTTCAAAAAAATAGTTTTTTTTTGTTTTTTTAAATCTTTTTACTTTTTTGCTCCAAAAATGGTGAATAATCCTCCTTGGTTGACATCATCATCTTGAATCCTATGTGTTCTTATAAATTTGATTTTGTTTGTACCTTTTTTTTTAGGCCTATTTTAGATCTCAAAATTTCTTTAATGGAGGTTGAATGAACAATGTACAGAAAAGACATCTTATTAGACCGACGATTACATCGGTGATGTACCTATGTATTCCAATGGAAGGTTGCTCCTTTATACATGATTTGATAGTTTGGTGATTTCTACATGAATAAGATATGACATGTAACTACTAGGTTGGACCTAATATAGACTTTGATGATTAAGAATCTCTTCAATTCATGGTGGAGAATTTGTTAAAGATGACTTGATATTTATGGAAGACTTAACCTAATAGAGATTGAAACAAGTACTCATTAAGGGGGGGTGTTGGAATCAGTAACTCCTACTTGTCTTATGTGTGATCATATTAAAAGTTGTGATTCTTATTAGCATTGGTTAATTTGAGGTAGATTTTGTCTCTACCTAATAAGAATCCTTCTAAGTTTCATGAGCTTATTAGATCTATTTGGACATGAGAAGTTCTCTCCAACTTGTTGGATACTAGTATGGTGTGTGGTTGAGATATTCTTTCAATATAGTGTTAGTATTCTAAGATAGTGTGCCTTTATTAGGCCAAAGATTTATGTATTTCTAAGTGCATAATTATTTGTTAATAGAACACTTAACACAAGTTTTTTATGTGTGGAAACCATGTATACTTTCCCATTTCTCTAAAGTGGATTACCTTACTTTTTTTTTCTTTCTCTCCATGTCTTTCAATACCATAACCATCGATTTTAAATTTTCATATCATTGGTATAGTTGGTCCAAACTATTAAGAAGTTCCTAGTGTTGAATACCCTTCTCCTCCACAACTTGTTCTATGAATGCTTCGGTATACCAATAAATCTCCACCATTTTAAAATACCTTGTCTCTCTACTCCTAGAGAGACTTTTGTTTGATATCCATACCATAAGCTTTGCATCAAATTGCTCAATAAAAGTCTAACACTATTACTCCCTCTATTCTCAATTCATTCTAATTCTCATTTCATAGATTATAAAAAGACTACAAATATGTAATGGGACACCTCCACAACTCCTACAACCTTTTCTCTAGCCTTTATCTTTCATAGTCCCTTCATAGGTGACTATATTTCTTACATATTCTTCGCCTACCATGCCCTAATACCATTGTTGTTCCTTTTCTCAAAAGCTTAACCTTAAATTCCTATTTTTTGGGTTAACCATCCCCTTTATCTAATAAAAAAACAGGTAGCCTAAACCTAACCCATCAAGACAAGAAACCTAATAAAGACTTTATGTTATGGTATAGAACGAGCTACACTTCTATAACTTTCCAAACTAAATCATAATTTTTGCAACCAAACCTCTCATATTCAACCTCATTCCTATTATAACTTTCATTCCTCTTCATAATGCTTAATGCTTATAAACATGTCTACTTCTTTTCATTATTTACTACATAAATAAGTGTAATAGAATATTAAACCTTATCCTGAGACAAAGGAGCCCATTTATAATAACTCGGGGCTTCACTAGGCTACCTTCCACACAAAGGAGCCCAACTATAATGACGTGGGGCTTCTCCATACTCTAGGCATGCACCTCCCACACGAACTCCTTAGGTCTCCTGTTACCAGGAAAACTAGTTTCTATTCAAAACTGCTAGTCCCACTAAGACGGGTAGCTATCTTAGAAACAAACAAACTAAAGTCACTTGTGCTTTCCTTTACGAGAGATAGATGAGAAAGAAGCATAGAGTACCAACCTCAGTCTTTCACTTGGCTCCTTGCTTGTTTCCTTTCCCCTTCGATAGAATCTCGCCACTACTTCCTTACTTGTCCCGCTTCAAAGAACACATATAGAAACACAACAACATAATACCATCAAAGCATAGAGATCTATCACTGTAAACAATATAGGATCAGATATATATTGACCATACAAATGCATATATCAACACAATATTCAGAGATACACAAGAATATGGAGGAAAAATCAAATAGCTTTATTGATAAAAGTAGTAGAAGAGAGGATTACAACCACTTGGTCTGACCCAACACCATCCTCCCAGCTTGAAAGCCCTCTTCACCTCATACAAAGCAAGATCACCCAAGAGAAACCAACAACACTTCTTTGCAAATTACCAAATTCCAACCTCTAGATCTCTGAGATGAGGGATCCATATATAGATATTTGCAGGGGGGTGAGTCAACTTCTGGGATTTTGATTAGTGTCATCTCTCTGATAGTTCTTGGTTCCACTTGGAGATTTCATGATCTCTTACTCATCCTTGAGCGAATTTAGGGAGGAAAGTGTCAAATGAGTAGCTTCTAGAAGATTCTCAGGGTTTCCACCTAGCAAACTTCTTGTGCCATTTGTCTGCTCTCGCTCATCGCACCCTACAGAAGGGCTTTCCAGTATGCATCACACTTTTTGCATGTGGCAGGTGAGATGCATCTCACCCTTAGCACTAGGTGGTCTGTATGGTCCTGCTTTGACTAGTTCTAAGTGGTTTTTCATGGAGAACTTCTGGGAGATGATGTAATCAGCTGACCTTGCTCTTTTAGGGTATGAAACAACACTTTTAGGGACTTATAAGCCCTTGGTTTATGGACATATGTGATTGGGGTTGCAGTGCCCAAATATGTCTATAACATCTCCACCTCTAATTCCCATCCTTTAAAAGAATACAACAACCAATTCCTCCTTAACACCCCCATATTTTATATTTGTAAAAAGTTCACATTATATTAAATTATGAACATTGGAGCATTCACCACTTCTTTCCACTTTAATCATGATGCATCATAAAGGGTTGTTTATCAAACCTTAGAACTCTTGTTGAAACCATACATCATGTGACATAAAAGTATGATTTTTGGTCGCTTTCTAAAGATGGCCAATAAAATGTTGTGGTTTTTGGGGTGGTTTAAATGTTGAGGTGGTTAGGAAGGAGAGTCATGTCATACCAAAATATTTCATAGTAATGTATTGTATTTGGAATTATACGAATTGAGGTAGTAGTGAAGTGTAAAAGTTAAGTATAAACATACATATGAGGTTTGTGAAGTTTGTGAATCAATGATTTTTTTTTTAATTTTAGAATAGCAAATTAGAAATAGTGTTTAAGAAAAAATGAAATATATATATATATATATATATATATATATATATATATATATATATATATATATATATATATATATATATATATATATATATATATATATATATATATATGAGAGTTATTATGTAGGTTGAATTCTTTTAATATAATTTTAATTATAGTGTATTTATGTTGGTTTTGAATTGAATTGCATATTATGATGATTCTTTATTTAATATTGGAATTAAATTTGTTTATAATAATTGTAGAGTTTTGTTTCTTCACAGTTTTAAGTTGTATGAGAATAAGTAGAAACCTAAGTAGTTGGCTAGCATTATTCTCAGGAGAGGAAGGGAGATTGTGCAAGACAATAAGTTGTAGTGAAGGAAAAAGTAAGTGTAGATGACTACAACAAGGGTGTGATGTTAGGGAACGTTATATGTATGAGTAATGAATTACACATCCAATTGAGGATTGGGTAAATGTTGTCAAAGGAGATATAACTCCAAACTTGAAGATGTTATGAGGATGAGGTGTTGAAAAATCTATAGGAAGAGGTTGAATAGATGTTGTAATAGAAGATAAAATTGCATACATAAAAGATAAATTCATGGTGAAAATCATAGAGGTGTGCAAGTTGCATTTCAAGTTGAAGCATGGCAAAAAAAGAATTCATACAATAAGATGAAGAACGAAAAGATAGAATGTTGGTTTAGAGGTACTACAAGATGTTGTAAGGCCTATGAAAACATGATGAAGATGATGGATTCCTTCAAATGAGCTTTGGAATGTTGGAAATAATACTGAGAGGGGGGGGTGAATCAGTGTTATCAAATTCTTTTCAATATATCTTCCAGATTTATACTTTAAGTTATTCTTCAGATATTGATCATTAGTTTGTATGTCAGTACCATATAATAATGAGCAAGAACAGGAAAAAGAGATAATCACACCAAAGAACACTAGATATAATGTGGAAACCCAATGTGGGTGAAAACCACCTGCTGCAATATGTCTCTATCTTCTTTCAATTAGAAACTTCTTTTACAATGATTTTTTACTGGTGCATTCCTTTACCAGTACACAGGCTGCAACCTACAGAGAGCTACAACCCTCTCTCGTTTTCCAGTTTCTCCTGGAAGGGAGCTACAACCCCCTACTTATTTTCTTCCAAGGACCACTTTTCATAAATTTTCAAACTGGATCCATGAACATCAAATAATCATCAAGTACATGTGAATCACCCAATCAACTTTTTTAATCAACCAATGAATCAACCAATAACTTCTCAGAATGCAGTAACTAGATCAGCAATACCAGTAATCTAAACCCAGAACTCTTCAGCAATAGATAAAAGACAGCCAACAAATGTTTCAAGAAAGGTCCACAACTTCACCAATAGAAGCCTGTGAATATCCGCAACTCTTCTGTGTCTAAACTGCGCAGATCCGCACCTGGTCCTTCTTCTGCTCTGCGTACCTCCGCACCTACTCCTTCTGCTACCCTGCGTACCTCTGCTCAGATCCGCACCTGCACTGTCTGCCTGACAGCGTACCTCCGCACCTGGTCCTTCTGTTCCCCTACGTACCTCCGCACTGTGCCTTCTTCTGCGCTGCGTACCTCGCACCTGCGCCTTCTGCTGTGCTACGGATCCCCGCACCTGCACCTGCTGCTGCGCTGCGGACCCCTGCACCTGCGCTGTGGTTCGCCTGCGGACCTCTGAGTAGAGCCAAATTAACAATCCTCCAATGTTCCAAAGACAGTCAGATCCACAGATCTGATCATGCGCCCGAGAGATCACGACCCATCAATAGATTTGCCTTAAAATTCACCTTGATTTAGATCTATCATTTAAAACCAATCACCCAAAATTTCAGATCTTAAGATATTCAATTTTCACAAGTATCTAGCCAAGTGATCTCCTTTCCTTTTTATAGGCAAGCCCTTATTCACACCATGGGACAAAAACATCGAAAACCAATACAAGGGATCCAAACCGGGGCTCAATACTTTAGATCCTATACCACGGACCAAAACCATAGGACCATGATCGACGGGATAAATACCAAGGGCCAAACATAAGAAACCCCACGTGTCTGCGCTTCTCTGCATTGGAGTAAGTGAACTGGGGTCTGCACCTTCTGAACGAAGCACTTGTGGATATGTCTGCATTTCTTGGTCGGCATACCTGCGGGTCCACAACTTCTCTTAGGATCACCTGCGGGTATCTCATTTTCTATGATTTTGAGAGCCTGAACAGAGATCTGCCACTTGAGTGAGCTGCCATCAAGTACAACACCTGTGCCATAGCACCAAACCTGAATCATAATGCCAACATAGAAATGGGAATGGTCACAATTAAAGAAGTCTAGAAGAGTGATGAATATAAATAGGAGAATTTGTAGCAACACCAAATGAAGACAAAGATGCCATAATTTTCTAAAAAAACAAATTTGTAAATGTTGATGGAGTGGATTAAATACATGTAATGTTATTTTGACTTTCAAGAAGTTGAAGATCACTAAGGAATGAAAAATCCTTGTGGTAGATTGAGAAGTTATGCATACAAGTGTTAGGAGTAGTGAAATATAGACATATAATGAAGAGGAAACTATAAGATTCAAAATTGGGAGAAGTTTCTCATCAAATTGAGAGGTAAACTTGTAAACTTTGATTATACTTTGAAAATGAAGAGAAGATTATACAAGTAAAAAATAGAATGATAAATTCTCAAGAGGATATTTCAATGAATTTTGTAGCATGGACATGATATATGGTTTTGTATGAAATATGATGGAAATATCATGTAGTTTGTGGATGGATTGATGCTATCAATATAAAGAAACATAGTTGTCCAAAATTGATGAAAAGAGGCTTGTGATTTGGACTTTGAGAATTGAAAAGGCATTGATGAAAAGATAACCAAATAATAGACATTTAGAGGAGAAATGAAATGAAATTCCTTTAGATATGTTCTGTTATGTTCCTATACCAATAGGTGTCATATTTCATGATTGACTTGATGGGCTCTGTAATATGTTCATACCTTTTCTTGTTGCAAAGGTTTCCATATTGTCGAAAAATCAAAAAATTTAAAAAATGTAAAGAGGTTATACCCTAAAAGAAAAATCAAAGGGCGAAAAGAATAAAATGGTCAAAAAATGAGAAGAAATGAACCCCAAACAAAAACAGACCAGGAAAGTGTGCAAGTATAAATGCCACTACTATTTCATTTTCTGTAATAAGCAATTGTGTGCAGCTTGTGAATCTTATGCCACAATTGATGAAGAGTCAAACTGTTTAAACTTGGCTCATTCATTTTTCAATTTCATGCTATAGAGATAGAGAATAAAATCTGACCAAACTGTTTAATCTTGGCAGATAAGTAGATAGGTAGAATAAATAAAAGGAGTTCAACAATTTAAACTGAGCCCTTAGATATAATAAAGTTAGATTTACATAGACTTCCATATGTAAAATAAAAAGTGTGATAAGGGTTTGTCAGTCTAAGTGCACCCTAATAAAGAAGAAAAAATGTCAGGCTAAAGTAGATAGGGTAGGTAGATGGTGTTGCAGAATTACTTGTGATGAATAATGTCTCTAAATGTGTTAACTTTTACTTTTATCACAAGTGCAAGGCAGACATTTTACTTGATGCAGTTCAAGCAAAACAAGGTTAAATAACTAACTCCCCTTCACATTTTTCCCTAATCATTCACTAATTTCCCTTAAGTATCAAGGTCTTTTAAAATCAAAGGGGTTCAGAACATTTCTCTGACTTTTGGAGGGACCCGACCCTCGGCCCAATGATCTAAAAAAGCCTCAGTACTCAAAATCATTCATCAATCATTCATTTCATTTCATAAAGCTTTCCTAAGTAAAATCCTATTTTACTTAGAAATAATGCATAATATCACTTGAAAACCCTTTTCTCACTTAAAGCCTAAGTTAAATACACTCATTAAAGGTTTTTATACTTGGCGCTTTTTCCATTTCATTGTCATATTAACCTTTGACTTATATTATATAATTCTCGCTTAAACATTTACCCCCCCGTATTATTTAAATACATAAAAAACCCCAAATTCTATATATTCCGCCCCTGGTTAATTATAACCGTAAATACAATGAAAGGAGAATTAATGAATCAATCTGTGATTCATTAATAACCTTCCCTGCCGCACGAAAAATGGGATTAATTAACCATCTGGGTTAATTAATAACCACCCCCGACCAATCGCATTCACCCCGATATAGTTAATTAGTTGTTAATTTCGCTGGGCCCTGCTGCATTAAATCCCTGCCATCTCCAATGCCCATCCGCCGTCCGATCTCTACCTTTTCATCCAATGGTCGATGGTGATATCGCACCCCCCTGGTGACCGCACTTTAACTCGTGATCACCAAGCGGTTTTCCACCCGTACCTCCACCACGCATCGTTCGCTCCCTATGTTCACTCGCCCTCCATCCAAAACCACCTAGCCCCAAAAGCGGTGTGAGTGCTTACCGCTTACCACCCTCCACAAATGACAAAAAAATCACATCACCGCTTACGTCATCCTCCCAATAAAACCAAAAAACCCCGCCAACCTCATGTTTTGTTAAATAAAAGGATAAAACGTCATTTTCATTATAATACGCTGCAACTGTGTTCCCATGCAAAACATCGTCCAAAGTCAACTGCTAAGCTCTCCAACCGCTACCAGCTCGAGAAATTCACAGTAACTCGGCCCAGGACCGGTCGCCCAACCTGCCATTGCATTATTCAGTTCTTTGACACAGGTATTTATCCATTTTTCACTGAAACCCTGTAATTTCGGTTTTCTACTGAAAATTCTACCTGAGAAGGCCAAAATTCAAGTCTAGAGCAGTCTGTGTTGCCATAAACAGTCCCCAAACTTGTTGTTTGGTCAACTTTCCCCCAGAAAGCCCGAATTCCATTTTGAATCCACAAGAACCAAATATGGAAACCCCTGTAGCTCTAAATGTCACGCCCCTCAATGCTCCCCACAAAGACTTAGATTATCTACCTCTGGCCGATAAATATTTTCAGATAAAAGACTTATCTGCTGATATAAATCATCTTCAAGCCTTCTGCCAAGCCAGAGATAGTTATCTAAATAAATCTGACATTTTTGGACTCTGGGAGTCTAACCTTCCCATGTATTTTCTCCCCTCAGTTCACGTTTTCCCAGAGATAATTCATCATTGTTGTGCTAATTATGATCCCATCCATAGAGCTGTTATGTCCCCAGTTCAAACTGTCCTTTTCCCCATAACTGCTAAATCCATCAATGAAATGATACAGTTCCACCCCACTCAACCCCTTGCTCCTCTTTCCATGGGATATTTACTTGAAAAAGCATCTCAGTTGTCCAAATCAGAAGTGACTCGTATTGTTCAGATCTTCATGTCACCAAAGCACCAGCCTAAAGGTCCACCTCCCTATCTGAAAGCTTTCTTCACTAAGACTGGAAAACTTATTGTTGATATGATATCCCTGATCATGGGATTTAACTCAAGTGAATTTGTTGATGATATCACCCTAGTTTTATTATCAATCTTTACTCCAGGACAGCCTCCTGTTGTCAGATATGACTATGCTACTTATATTGCCAACAAAATCCATGATCAATTCCTGAATTTGGATAGGGAAGGAGTTTTCAAATACACATCTTTCATATACCATCTTTTGTTATATCATCAGTCAGATAACTTTCCTTTCCCCATCAAGAAATTGGACACCAAAGGAAATCCAAGGTCTGTAATCTTTTGGAGTTCAATCTTTCATGATACCTGTGAGTCTCCTTACACTTATAATGAGTTCATTGACTTATTTGTGCATCCAGCAACCAGTCTGTTAATAGGAGTTTCCCCTCCTAGGATCTCTGGTGACATGAAAAAGATTCTTCAGCTTTCTAAGCAGTACAGGATAGGTGACTGGTACCTATACAAAAATCACACAGAAATCAGGATGTATGGGTGTGAACTTTGCCCTTTTAAATTACCCAAGTATGTTCCCATGAGATTATTTGCACTAGAATATTTCAGACAGATCATAAATGCAGATTTAGTCCATTTTTGTACTGCCAAGAAGAAGGCTCAGCTAAGAATTAAGAACCAGCTAGGCCCTTTTGTCATCAATTCTAGGGATGCATGGCAAGAAGCTGAAAAGATTTTAGAAGACCGCCTTAGATTACGAAAGAGTTTTTGGTGGGTGCCATATGACCCCAACAGTTTTATATGTGACAGAAGGACAAAAAACAGGTTATCCCCATATATCCACCATAGGATCCCAGAAATTGAGCAGTTTGCAAACTTGGATGAATGGGTAGAAGGGACCCTTATAGAAGAGGTTAGTGAGCAGGAAAACATGGAAAATGCAATGAGAGATCTTGAGAAAACTCTTGACCTGGATTCTTTTGGATAGGTACCATTCAAGCTGCCTCAAAAATCAGCAGGTAGTTCATCCATTGCTGGAACTTCTCAATAGCCTCCACCAGAAGTCAACATACCAGCCACAGGCACACCTAAAGGGAAGGAAGTAGAGACTACAGAACAACCCACAATGACAGATCAGCCTGGAAAGTCCAAAGAATAGGGTCAAGTGCCAACTCCTCTAGCTCAAACCCATGTAGCAGAAAGCCCAGCCTTACAAACTCCTCTAAATGAGGAAAGAGGCAAAAAGAGGGACAGGGAAACCACTACCCCTACCAGTGGACCCATGGAATAGCTTGGTACTAAAAGACAAAGACTGAACCCTCTGTCAGAAGAGGAAATGATGGAAGAGACTATAGACAGCCACAGAGAAGAAAGAGCAGTGAGCCAGCAAACTTCTCCATTGGGAGAAACATCCCTTAGCTCACAGAGGCAAGAGCTAGAAAGGCAACAAAGTTCAAAAGTTTCATCTCGCAGACCTCCAGGAAAAGAGGCCTCAGATATAAAGAAAACCTTCACAGAAATAAAGGCTAGAAATGATCCTGTCAGACTTCAAATTTACAATCAATACTTGAAAATGGCCCCCACAAACCAACAAAGATTGATGTCAGCCTATGACATCAAAGAGGGCAAAATGATAATGAGTTACTTCAAGCCAAAGGTGCAACAACCCTAGTCAGCAGCAGATTACATCAGAACAAATTTGGAGGTCTTAGCCAAAGATATTCATCCTATGGACCAGATTGAACTTCACAAGCAAACTGGGGAAATGGTCTATTCCACACTGGCTGACAAAGCAATGATGGCCCACAAGCTACAAAATTCCTTGGATAATACAACTACTCAACTTCACTTGGAAAAAGCCTCCTCCCTAGCCAAGGATAATAGAATAAAATCATTAGAAGAAATCATCATTGGATTGGGACATGATCCCAAAGATGTGAAAGGTGTAGAAGCACTAATTAAGAAAAAAGAAGAAGACATTGCTGCCTTGAGGAAGCAGCTAAAGCTGCCTCCTTCAAGGCATCCACAGACCGCTGAGGTTATCAAACAAAAATCTAAAGAAGAAATGATGGACCTACTCTTGAAACTCAATGAAAGATTGAATGATACAGAGCAGGCATTAGAAAAAGCACTGAAGGAAAAGCAGGGAGAGTCGACCTCTCAGCCTCCTAATGTAATCCCCATAGTCTCAACAGCAGTCCCTTCTACACTTGGAACAGCATTAGCTCCAAACGTCCCAGCAGCCACAACAGAGGTGGTCACAGGTACATCAACAGCAGCAACAGCAACAGGCAGCAGTACTAATATGAGCACTGAAGAATTGATAAAGGCCATGGAAGAAATGAGATTACAAGTTATAGAATTAAAACAAGTAAAAGAGCAATTGGCTAAGGTAGAAAGAAATTATGATATTTCCAAAATAAGTGTTGTGGAAAAGACAAGGGAGATCAAAGCAATAGAAAATAAAGTGAAAACAATAGAAAAAGATCTCACTTTTGACAAGCCTCTTGCAGAGATCAAGAACATTCTTTGGGCCAGCATCACATAGTCCATAAATGACGTTTGCCCATCCATCCAAGTAATCTATGAACATATTGATCTAGTTAAAGCATCACAGGGAGAAATTCAAAAGACAAAAGCTCTATTAGGACAAATGCCTGATCAAGCCAACCGGCTCATACATCTGTTGAATAACAGAACTAAGGAACAACTGGAGCAACTTGGCATTGCAGACAGGACAGACACTATTTTGGAAATCAAAAGGGTGCTAACCAAGAGAACTTTGATGCAGAATTTGGAGAGAAGGTGTCAAGATATGCAGGTGGAAATTAATTCTTTTATGGACAAGTTCACTATTTTGCATAATAAAGGGCTACCAAGTCCTTTAGTGATTAATGATAGATTAATGAAGCATATAGATTATGTGAGCAAATTGAATAAGTATGCTGGCAGTCAAGCTAGTTCATCAACAAGTGCATCAGGAATAAAAGCACTCCCCACAGGCCGAGTTCTCTATGACAGCTTGGAGAACTTTTTCTATATTGAACATGAGGTAAAACACTTGTTCCAAATCCAGTGTAATTTTTTCAGATATACAAAGACTGATGAAACTCTGAGGAAACTTCAAAAACACAGATTGCTAGAACCAAAATGGTGGGAAGATATGTTGGAAACTCTGTAAATTTACTTTTGGTAAAATGTAAATTTTGGGCTTTTACCATAGCAAGATGAACAAAGATGAAAAGGGGTCAAACAGGTTGAAGTGTATCAGAACAAGTGAAAAGTATTGGTCAAAATAGGGCCGCCAGCACAGAGTTACTAAAGAGGACAACAGCAAGCCAAATAAAAGGGCCTGCCTCCAGCACATTCAGCAAGAATAGGAATAGCACAACAGCCGTTCACTTTCCTCCTATCTTCGCGACTAGTTGTCTCTATTTTTCTGTAAAAATAATTAGTCATCACTAGAATATATCTCACTCTGTTATGAGGTATTTTTGTAAATATTTTTTATATAAATACCCCCTCAATTGGAGTATTGAGGGTGGATTCTTTGACATTGTTGTAATATTGACTATTTTGGAATAAAGTGATGTTGGAACAACTTTTGTATGTCTTGCTGGATAAAGAATTGAAGCAAAGGACTTTTCATAGATTTCTTGAAGCAAACACTGGATCAATAAGTCCTCTATACATTATGTTTTAAAGTTTTCCTTGTTTATTATATCATCTAAGTTTCACATCTGAATGATAAACGAAAAAGAATAATTCAGAATATGCTTGATTGCACTCTGTTTTCAATCGTTATTATTCTCCATGTTTTCTTCTGAATTAGTATAAATAGTGAAATCTTAATTGCTCCTATTTTCTAGTTCTTTCATTTTGATTATTTATTAAAGAATACTTAATTGCTCTTTAGTAGTAATCATTCAAGTTCCCTCTTTAAATATGATGAAGGATTATTAACTGCCCTTCACCCATTTTAAGCCCATTCCATCTATTCCAAGTTTTTATTTGTTACCTGTTTGACCATCTTGCCCTGTGAAACTATCTTTTGTTAAGAAACCAAATCCAGTTAAGCCATCTTCTTTGACTCCATCAGCCCAATGGACTAAGCTACTTAGTTTTACCCCTTTGCTATTGAATCTCACCACCCAAACTCAAAAAAAACTCCCAAACTTCACCGCTAGCCTAATATCTTTCAAAACCAAGCTAAATCATAAAGAGAGAGCCCTCTCTGGGTACATATTGGCTAGAGTCTGTACCTAAAAGTTGGTTTGTGGTTACCTCGGACCCCTTTCCTCTTCCAACAACTTCAAGGAAAATCTGAGTGATAACATGTTCAAGGAAATTGTTCATTGAGAAAGTGAGCTATATGTTGTTGAGGAAAATGACAAAAAGTGTGTGAAGTTCATGTTGTGGATGGCATGTCAAAGGAGAGTGCAAAAGAAAGATTTTCAACAAAACATTGTGATGCAGGGGCATTGGAAAAAAAAAAGTTTGGGTCAAATTGTAGGATCCTTAATTTTATGTTTTGATCGATAGATGAATGTTAATTTTTGTTGAAATAGATTATATGAAAAATAATAAATAGAGATTAGATATTTTATTAACGATTAGTTAAGTTATGAGTCAGTTAATAATTAAAGAAAAAGAAGTAAATTAGGTTATAAGTAGCTTTGATCTCATATTTTGGGGAATATGTAAAAAAGAGAACTCCAAAAGAATCTAAATTTGGGGATTGGATTTAAAAAAAATAAAAATTAAGTGGTTTTATATGCAAGAGAATGAAAACTAAAATAGGAAAGAACCTTTGTGATTTTATTTCACAAGATCCAACCTGTGCAATCAATTTCTGAATGAAACAAGGAGGGTTGCTAAGAAGCAAGTCCCTGTCGAATTGGGAATGCATCATGAAGCCTTCATGCAACTTGCAACAGCAATGGGCTCTAACTCTGCCGAATTGGGAATGCATCATGGAGCCTTCATGCAACTTGCAACAACAATTGGGCACTAACTGAAGGTTGAATTCTTGGCTTAGGATCTTGAACCAAGTGAGTATTTCAAGGATGCATGCCTGAATATACTTTATTTTTAATTTTATCCAGAAACGAAACAAATCCTAGTTGAGAAGTTTCTACCCCACTACTGTAACCTACCTGAATTTGGATCCACTCTTCCTAGTTGGGTAGTTTCTACCCCGCCACTGTAACCTACCTGAATTTGGACCCCACTCTTCCTAGTTGAGTAGTTTCTACCGCGCTACTATAACCTACCTAAATTTCGACCCCACTCTTTGTAATAAGCAAGACCTGCCCTGGCGGAGGACCTTGCGTACCACAATACCACTTATTGTTTGTGAAATCAACATGTATTCTCCCACAACAAGATTGAAGACTTGGGAAGGATCCATACCCGCTCGAATTAATTTGCTTGGGCTTTTAAATGTGACAGGTTTTTTTAACATTCCTTGAAAATGGTAGTGATTAACATTCATTTCTTCCTTGCCATCCAAAAAAGATAGTTTGACAAGATTCATGGTTGCCACTTGAAATTCATTTCTTCCTCGCCATCTAGAAAAGGTAGTTGCACACAATGCATTGTTGACACTTGTGGTTTCTTTTTGAAAGATGGAGTTATTTTGAGCTAGTGCTTGTACAATTTTCTTACGAAAAGCTTGAGGCTAGCCTGTTTCGATATTTGATATTGCATAAATCTTATAGTGACAATGTAGCATATTGTAGAAACCTTACAGTGACATGGCTAGATTGGTTGTTGAATGAGTTGGTGGAAACATCATTTCAAAACCTCCCCCTTCTTAGGCTCTCACTAACAAGGGAGGATGGCACTTCACTAAGGGAGGTACGCATTAAGGAAACAAAGCACCAAGTCAAAGAAAGGGTAGGGCACGACTTAGCACCACAGGAAAGGGCATGGAGAGCCTACATTGTTCCAGATAGAGATAAAGAGTGGGCAACCAATGGCTAGGTATATGGTATGCTAAATGACAAAGTTTCCTTATTACCAATTTGATCTGGGAATATGACCTACCTTGTCTGAAGGAAATTGATCTCTATTGGCATCCTCCCTTTCATTTAGTTGATTGCTAGTTGTGTGAGTATTTCTCTGTAAATTTTCTCAGTGTGGGTTTTAATTTCCCAACCATAATCTTTGTCCCTTGTAATGAATTTTTCAATGACTAGAAAGAGTGTTTTCCATGGAATGAATTTTGGTTTTAATGTGAAGTTGTATCTTTATACCTTTGGAAGAGTTTCAAAGTTTCTTGCTCAGGAAAAACTATTATTTACAGTGTGTGCTATCCAAATCCACTCAGAAAAGCTCATTTCAATGCATTATAAAGTTCATAGCATTAATGAAAAAATTATATAAGTTTTTGACATCTTTCTTGAAGGATAAGTTGATTACTACAATCATTTAATATTCCGGGTTTAAAGGTGGAAAGATTTCAGAACTACAATAATTTAGTTTGCATGTTTTAAATGTGGAATTGAAAATATTTCAAAATCAGTAGGAGAGGGTGAACAAAGAAGCTAAGCATATTTTAAAAGGGGTTGATTTTAATAGTGTTTTCTTGGTCAAGTGGGGACGTATTCGCTTGATGGAGTTGGTCAACATTCCTAAAATGGTCTCACCCTCTATGGTTGTGCATTGGAGCTGATATATCTCTCTTTCTACATTTAATGTGTTGTGAGGACATATCAACGCTTGATGGCAAGTTGGGGTTGTAACAGATTTGAGGAGAGACAAGTTTCCTTGTAATCATTTCTTGTGCATAAAGCTGAATAAAAGGGACAACCTGTACCATTGTTCATGAAGTTATAAAGGACGTGTGGCTTTGATTTATTACTTGGAAAAATATGTCGTACATTTATGGGCGTATATTTATATATCACACTTGAATGTTTGTCAATCTGTTGGAGGAAGCTTGTTGGAGCTGATTGGAATTCTCAAACAGATTTATATGGCTATTGATTTCACCAGGTTCTCTTAATTTCTTGCTCACTGTGTATTAATTGACAATTAATCATATAGATGTTTATGTCCAAAGTATATTGTTAAGTACATTTGGTTTCATCAGGTTCTCTTAATTTCTAGCTCACTGTGTATTAATTGACAATTAAGCATATAAATGTTTATGTCTAAAGTATATTGTTAAGTACATTTGTATCAGTGTTGCCTATTTCTCCGAGTTTACAGATTAGCCTAAATTATTGATTGTTAAGTGCATTTGTATCAATGTTACCTATTTATCCGAGTTTACAAATCAGCCCAAATTATTGATATATAATTGCAGTGTTGCTTATTTATCTAAGTTTACAAATCAGCCCAAATTTACAAATCAACCCTATTTTTGATATATAATTGCAGTGCTTCCTATTTCTCTGAGTTTACAACCAAATTATTGATATATAAATGAAGTTATTATTTTTGCAATCTTTATATATATGCAACCCTGTGAGTACTGAGTAATCTCTCCGGCTCATATTCATACTTAGGTTTTCATTAATAAATACCTGCTAATACACATTGACTTGTTTACTCTCATCATTCATTCAATGCACACTGACCTGCTTACTCTTTGTGTGATTAAGAAACCTATGTGCATAAAGAAACCAGGTAAGCTGATAGGTAAGCTGGCTTAAGGATTAAGATCAACTAAAATACAAGTAAGAACATACATGCAGAAATAATCCAGGGAAGCCAGCTTAAGGACTAAGAGCAACTGAAGTACCACCAGCACAATGGATGATCTTGTTCCACGCAGCATTGCGAACTCTCGAGCACTTTTGAAAGACAACATAGAACAATAAGAACTTCTAGTTCCATGCGTAACATCCACTAAGCAAAGCTTAGGTAATGGTCACAAGCTCAAGTCAAGAAAGTGAATGAGCGAGCAAAGCAAGCATACTTTGGAGGCGACTGTGAATGAGTGAGAAAAGTAGGCATACATGGGAGGCGACTGTTGGCTAATACCCTTTTCCTGTGACATGATAACACACCAAAGTAGGCATACATAGGAGGCGATTGTTGGTTGATACCCTTTGTCTATGACTTGACAACACACCATTGCATGCACACAATCATGTCCTACTCTTTGTCCTTCTATATATACATTAGCAAATACCCCAAATGTTACCTGAAATATTAGCCCAAACATTTAATTTATTTAAAATTAATACATGATATAAACAAAATTTATATGTACAAACATGAAGCATATAGCCTATTTTCCTCGGGAAGAGGCCAAATAAGAAGATCAAATATTTGATTGATCTTGATTGGTCCTAAAAATGATTCTATCGATTTCATAGGCTGAGCAACATTTGTTTCATGAAATAGATTTAAAAACTTTAGGTTAATGGTAAAGAGTAATAATGCTACCACTTCATTTCGATTACTATAGTCCACTACCGCAGGCGGAAGGGACTAATAAAGGTTTTGTAATTATATTTCTTAATATTCTATTCAGATTCCACGTTTTGTATCATACAACCTAAAGACATATTGGAAAGACATTTTATTTTAACTTCTATTTGTTTGACTCTGTAATGTTAATGAATATACGATTAAGTGAATGCATTAAATGCGGAGGCATTAGCCTATGTCCACATTAAAACAACAGAATCATACCAAGCACATTGTGATATTTACAACCCAATGGCGTCATGCATCCTTGAGTTTGGGCATTACAACCTTATAGATATGAGTTGATTGTATAAATACAGAGTACACCTCAAGTAGCACGCCTTATTGAAAATCATTTGGAATTGAACCATTGCATTGTTTATGTGGACTATTATGGGTGGATCAAGGTTAATAATCACAAAACTGAGTTTTAAATTATAAAAAAAAATCCAATCATTGTTTACAAAAGTTTTAAGTTTCCCTATGGCTTTCTAGTGACCACAATTTAATTCCTCTTATGGATATACACGTCCTGCTACTAGAAAAGAGCATGTTAGGGCTAGTTGTTTCAGAAGAAGAAGTGTTGGACGATTTTGTTTTCTTTGGACAAGGATAATTGGATTCAATTGAACATTTAATTTCCTAGTGACCATAACACATTTCAATTTTCCCTGAAGAAGAAACTTATACCTTTCTCCTGCATCATTTAGTGGTATCAGAGTATATTTGTAGTTGATAATAGGGTTATTCCCAAGTGATTTTTGTGTAGCATATGGCCCTCAATATTAGAGGAGGTTGAGGTGGAAAAGGAAGAGGTCATTGATCTTTTGCTAACACAGAAGTGTTGGAAGAGATGAGGATTTTGTGTTGGAAAATGCATAGTGGAAGCTTATTAATTATTATTTTCTTTAAGCTTAATAATAGCTTGTGAACTTTATTGATCTTATTGATGTTCTTTTAGTTAGATATTTTATCAAACAAATATCAAGAATGAAACAGAAAAAAAACAAACTACACATAAATTATGCTCTCATCCAGGGAAGAACCCCTCTAAGGGGAAAACCCAAAAAACTCTTCTCTTCTTATAGAATCTTCTTCAATTGAGACAAAAAGAACCAAAGACTAAACCAAGGCCTTATTTCCAAGTACCAAGTCATCCCTTCTAGAAGTTATTCCTTGATTCTACACCAACCAGCTTCAAACTACAACTTCAACCTACCAGCTCCAGTATTGTGACTCATCCTACAACTTAAACCCTATAATTTCAGCCTTGTAGCTTCCCAAAATCCCTAATCCTACTTCATCCTCAGACCTTCCTAGAGCAAGACAACTCCTCCTAAGTTCAACAAGGTCAAGGTATGGTATTCTCCTTCCAGCTATAAGATTATACACTTCATCCTTCTGCAACTCAAACTTGTGATTTCGACCTCCTTTTACAGCACCAATAACCATAGAACTTTGCAAGTGTGAGAGAGATAGAGCCCAAAAATAAGAATTTGCATCCTTATTTCTTCTCCTAGTCCTTCACACTTCTTCTTCATGCTTCTTAGCTACAGATTAAACTTGTGAAGTGTGTGAGTTATAAATGAAGTCACGCTGCTCCTTTATATAACCTTTCCAAGGGTTCAAATTCCCTTGTTTAAGCCAATTTGTAACTATCAAGGCAAACTTGTACTCTTTGAGTTTCCAAGAATTTATAGACTCAAAAATATTCTTTTTTACAATTACATTTTTCTTGGAAGGGTCTTATAAATATGATGTTGACTCTTTTGAATCATGACAATAAATTGTAAGACATAACAAACCCTAGAAGCATGAATAACATGCTTTTACCTAAAAGACCATCAATAAAGAGCATGAAACCCATGCTTTAATAATAATAACTTTTTCTTTTCCTTTCTTGTTTGTTACATAGGATATGTTAGGTCCCTATATTACTAGTGTAGCCCCTTTATTGTTATTATTAGTGGAGCCCCCTATTTTTATTGTTGTGTCCATGTAGACCCCATATTTGTTATAGACATTTTTGTGCCTTACAGCATGAAGCATGAAATGTCAATAATCTAAGGGATCCAAAGTCCCTAAACATGTTGTTCCTACCCCTAGAGGAACAAGGTCAGCAAACCACAGCACTAAAAATCAGTTCTCCACCTGAAAACACTCAAAAACAAGCTAATTCTGGATCATGTCAACTGCTCCACTGAGCATCTGCGCTGAATGTCAACTGCTCCACTCTGTACCTGCACTGAATGTCAAATCTAATGAAGGCTACCTGCGCTGGGCGAGATTGGCCAAGTGGCACAGTCATTCTGCAAGGTGTCAAATGCCCAGGAAGCTTCCAAAATGACACTTGGATCAGGGAATTCGCCTTGTGATGAGTAAGAGGATCTAGATCTCCAAGTGGAAGCAAGAAACTCCAAGTGGACTCAAGATTTGAAGAATAACTGAAGTGGGAGAGGACACTAGTCAGCTTCATGCCAGCCTCAAGCTGACTCATCCTTTCTCCAAATCTCCTATATATAGAGCTCTCTCATGAGGTCTAAGGAGGCTGGAATCTTGTGAATGTAAGGAAGTGCTGTTGGTTTGAGTATAGAACTATTGGGTGATTGCTTTGAAGGAGGTGAAGAGGAGATTTCTTTCTGCTGGGAGGTGTTGCTGGATTGGGCCTATTATGGTTGTAACACTCTCAGAACTTTACTTCTTCCATTAATAAAGCATTTGAGGTTCTTCTATATGCATGTGTCTCTGTGGCGTATTGATGCTTGTATATTTGATTTATTCTAATCCTTGAATCAATTATGGATGTATGCTTCTTGTAGTTTCCCTTTCTTGTGTTTTTGCAGGATCTTTGTGTAGCTGGGAGCTGGGAGCAAGCAGCAAGGAGAGAAGATTGGATCAAACATTAGCGGAAGATAACGGTTAGTGGATCTCTTTCTCCCTTCTCTTACATCTCATAAAGAAGTAATCTTGAATAGCTTTACATTCGGTTGTTGCTGAGGTACTATCACCCTTAGAGTGGGATAGGGTCATTCCGTATTGGATACTTTTCCCAACAACAATATTGTTATTGTTGTTTCCCATAGAAGCCCACTATTGTTATGGATGTGCCCTTACATTATTATTTTTATGTAGGCTCTAATTATATTGTGACCCCTTATACTCCTATATATACCAAGGAGGTGTTATCATTTGTATCATCAAAGAATTTTGTATTTATGTAATGTAAAATAGATTTCCCCCTCGAAGAGGCTAATTTTTAAGTTGTTGATCCATGTTTTCTTCTATTTTGTGAGTTGGTTGCATAACATTTGGTATCAAAGCTTTGGATTCTATGGTTTCGCTACTTCAAACAAGTTATCTTGGAATTTTTTCTATAATTTTTTTCTACGAAGCTTCAAAAGATGAAATTTTGAACACATGGAGCATAAATCTTGATGAACTTCATGTAGAAATTTCAAATATTAGCTTTCTAGATTTTCTAAGATATGGTCTAAAGAAGTTAGGATTTCTGTATGCTCCAGAATTTAGTCTCAAATAGGTGACTTAGGAAAAATCGTCATCACTTTCGTTGAAAGAATTGGATTTAAATTCCATAAAAATTTAATGAAATTTTACAGAATTTAGTTTTTTTTTTTAATCAATTTCTTGGCCAAAGGTTGAAACGGAGACATGTGGCATCCTGTAGAATTTCACTCTACTGAAGCAGTCCATAATCAGGTCATCTTGGGAGATTTGGTATAACTATATATTAACGAAACCAATCTTGGTTTGACTTGTGAATTTGGAAAGAATACTCAGAATGCTACCATTGGCCTAGATTTTAGACCTTGGAGAGACAAAATTACAAAGATACAATAGTTTCAATATCAAGCACCCAAAAACAAGCAAAAAAGTGTGTATTTTTTAAATTTTCATAACTTTTGTTTGATAAATCAGTTTGAAGTGATTCAAAGGGAATAGTTAAGAAAATATATATCATTATTTCCAATATGCCTCATAAAAAAAAATGGATACACGCATTAAGAAACCAAAAATCTCTAATATGACACATGAAGAAGAGGAAGAAACGCAACATGATATAACAAAATTACGAGATCAAGTGCAACAAATTTCACTCTCATAAGAGTAACCAAAAATGAATTCGAAGTGATGATGAATCTTAAGATGGATGGTTTAAAATGGAACATGTATGGTTTAGAATCGAAAATAAAAAGGGACATGGAAGATTTGAAGGATGGTTAGAAACAAAAATGGTAGGTTTGAAGGATGGTTAAAAGTATAAATGGAAGGTTTGACAAAGTTTCTATAAGAACTGCTTCCTAATGGAGACAAGGTATTTCATGAAACTCATGACGAGAACAAAAGGAATGTTAATCATGATTTGAGAGACTCTAACTTTGGGTTTAATACCAACCACTTTCCAAAGATCAATGTGAGGAAGTTTGATTGCAAGTATCTGGTAACATGGATACTACAAATGGAGCAATATTTTGATCTACATGATGTGCGACCCTCACAAATTTATATATTACATTTTTATATTTATAACCCAATCAGTTTGTATGGCATCGATGACGTTGTTCTCATAAACCACTTGTTACTTGGTCAATTTTTATGGAGAAAATAATAGTGCATTATGAGGATACAAAGAGAAACACGTTATTTAGCCAATTGATAAATCTCAAACAAAAGGGTTCAATGGCAGAGCACATTGAGGACTTCCAAAAATTGAATATCAAGGTAACTGATATTAAAGAGGAGCTTAGGATTGATGTCTTCATAGGGACTTTAAAGGATAACATCCAACATGAGGTTCACCTTTGGGAACCTGATTCATTCGAGAAGGCATTCAGGGTGGAAAGAAAAGTAGAAAGAAAAATTATGGCAACAAGGAATTCTACCACTCATGACTATAAAGATGGAAGAGTTGCTTCTCCTAGTCTTCCACAACCTACAAGGTTGATACCATGAAAATTGGAGGAAAAAGAGCAAATGGGATTTGTTCTAGTTGTGATAGAAAATACACTAAATTTCATAAGTGTGCTAAGAAATTTTTTTTTTACATAAATTGTGAAGAGGAGGAAGAAAAGGAACAAGAAACATCAAAAGAAGAGGATATACACCAAAAAACAACCCTAGAGAAATAAGAAATGAATCTGACCATATCTTGGAATGCATTAGCGAGAATTAACACTCCTCAAACTCTTAAGACAAAAGGATATGTCAAGAAGAAAAAATTAATTGTGTTGATTGATTTGGGTAGTACCCATAACTTTATTCATTATAAGATAACAAAGGAATTGAACTCGTTTCTATATCTAGCACTAGAGTGTCAAGTGATGGTTGCAAATGGAGGAACTATAAATTTCTCTAGAAAGTTCCATAATATCAAGCTAAACATGGGGGAACATGTATTGAATAGTCCAATGATTCCCATTCCAATGGGTGTTGTTGATGTTGTACTAGGAGTCCAATGGTTACAATCGTCGAGGATGATAACTTTTAATTTTCAATAACTTTTCTTGATTTTTTTTTGGGAATGAAAGGAAAATGAATTAAGGGGTATCACAAGGAAACCATGGAATATAATTAGCTCTAATGGCATGAAAAATATTTTGAAGAAACAACGAGGCATAATTGCACAATTATACTCACTAGAGGTTCAAACATCGAAAACATATATTTCTCCATATCTCTAAAAAGTCTTGGACAATCAATCCAAGGTATTTGAGACTCCCAAAAGCCTCCCACCTATTTGTGATTATGATCATGCTATTCACTTAATTCAAGGACGTTTTTTTCCAAACATTAGGCTTTATAGATATCCCTATGCCCAAAAGAGTGAAATTGAATGTATGGTTGCAGAAATGCTAGAGGTTGGAATAATTCAACCCAGCCAAAGTTATTTATCTACTCCAGTAGTGTTGTTGCATAAGAAGGATGGATCATGGTGTATGCTTTTGGATTATAGGGAGCTCGAAAAGCTCACTATTAAAGATAATTTTCCCATTCCCATATTTGATGAATTGTTGGATGAACTACATGGAGAAATTTACTTCACCAAGCTGGATCTTCATTCAAGATATCATCAAATTAGAATGAAGACTGAAGAAATTATGAAAACAACATTCATAGCTCATGAAGGTCATTATGAACCCTCCACATTTCAAGGTTTAATGAATTCCATTTTCAAACCCTTCCTTATAAAAATTGTGTTAGTATTTTTTGATGATATACTAATCTACAACAAGTGTTGTAAGGATCATGTTCAACATGTTGATAGGGTATTCAAACTATTGGAGGAGAAAAAATAATATGCAAAAACCTCCAAATGTTTATTTGGAGTACAAGAGGCGGAATATTTGGGTCATATTGTATATCATGAGGGTGTTAAGGTACACCCTAATGAAATTAAAGCCATTAAGGAATGGAAAATACCCACAACCCTAAAGCATCTTCGAGGATTTCTTGGGTTGACAAGGTATTTGTAACAACCCTAGTGAAAATTTCATGTAATAAAAGTTAATAAAGGAAAAATAAGGCCACGGTTAAGGGACATGTATTCCAAGCTTAATGTTGGGCAAAGATATCCTAGTGGGCATCACTAGATGTGTGTTTTGGCTAAGGAAAATTGGCAAAGGCTAAGGCAAAATCGTTAAAAGGAAAAAAAAATCGTTTTTGGCACATGTATTAATGAAAATTAAAAAAAAAAATATAGGAGAAAAGGAAGGTAAAAGGTCACCGGTTGCATGTGAGGAGGAAATTGAAGGAAAATAATGAAAAATGAATAAAATAGAGGCCTTGTTAATAAAAAGGCTTCTGAGGATGAGTGGGAAATCTTTTGCTAATCTTTTGTCAGTTCAAGTTTAGAGCTCTCTCATTATTCTCTCTCTCTCTCACACACTCTTGGTCACTTAGATTTTTCTTGGAGCACTCTAGCTTTGGATCAAGGAAAAGCAATAAAAGGGAAAGGAAGGAAAGCAAGGATCAAGGAAGAAGAGAAGGATTAAGCAGCTTCAACAAGAATACTTGCAGGTAACATTTTGCATGTGTGATTTCCTAGTTGGTTTGGACATGCATGGCTTACATGTTGGTGTATGGTTCTCTTATTGTTTTCTTTTTCACAAAGTCGGTTGCTAGATGTATTCAAAAAAGGAGGGGGAGACTAAGCTCCGGTGTTACATTGGAAGAGCTCACAGTATGAGCTTGCAGCTGAATTACATTGTGACATTTCACTGGAATGCTTTTATAAACCGATTGAAAGATTCTAGCACAAGTGTAGATTCTGATAAATTGGGACAAAAGCAAGCTGACTTTACAATACATCTAGTCTATACTTATGTGACTGATCTGCCGAGCAGTGGAATCCTCCGGGTGGCTGTCAGCTTCTGCAACTTTTGCACTAGAGGAACTGGTGCTTGGGGCGTTGAGCTTGTCCATCATAAACTTGAGAATCTCAACAGACTCCTGAATGTGCGCACAGGTATTTGAAAGAGCGTTGAATTGCTCCTGCAGAGAAGAGATGCGGTGAAGGAAGAGGTTGAGATCGGCCTCATATTTGGCTGTGATAATCCTTGTAGCAGCATCGATTTTTTCGTCCAGAAGACGCTGATGCGTTCTGACTTGTTCAAGTTCAGCTTGAAGATCACGACAATGCAGGCAATCCTCACTTCGATCCATCAAAAAAGCTTCAAAGCTGGCCTGGAGCGGCGCTGGAAGAGGACTCTCACCAGCTGTTGCGGAAAAACTGGGAACAGGTCTGAAGGAGATATCAGACTTGGATTCAGAAGCTGAAACCGGGCAATAGGAAGCGCTAATGACCAGAACAGGGGTGCAGTGAGGCAAAGAGGCAGACCTTATTAAAGCGATTAGGAGGGGTTGGGCATTAGGGAGCCTGAAGAAGGAGGCGAGACCAATAATAGAGATCGATAGCCAACTGATAGCCACTGCAGAGGAGGCGAAGAAAGCAACGAACATGGAGATTGGGGCTTGCAAATGAAGGGGAGGCTTCCTGAGATAAATAATAGGCGGGCAGAGACTTGGGGAGTACCGGATCACGTGGTAGAGGCATGGGCGATCACGGATATTGCAGGAAAAGTTTAGGTTCAGAGGAGCAGCATATCCTGCGATGAGATACGAATGGATTATCGGCGATTTGCGACAGTATGCATCAGATTTACTGTGGATTTGATCAGGGTACTTTTTTGCAGAAGCGCGGTTCATTGGAAAAAACAGCTAGAAACAATCATGGATATCATGGGATGAATTGGTGTAGGTCCTCATTGTTGCAGAGGATGCTTCCTTTAGGCCGTGAGCAAGCTTGACTGGCCCTTTTGTCGGCTTCTCGATTATTGGAACGGAGGACGTGATAGAAATGGTACTCCTGGTCATGAGATATCAGGACTTTGCATCGACTGATGGTTTGCTGCAAAAAAATGTTGGAAGCTTGTCGTCTGCTGTTCATTAAGCTAATTATGATGGCGGAGTCGCCAAAGATGAGGGCTTTTTTGATCCCCTGGGCCTGTAATTGAAGAATGCCTTGATAGAGGCCCAGAGCTTCGGCCCTGTTATTTGAGAGGATTCCCAATCCCCATTCATAGGAGGTTAAGGGTTCACCTGAGGGGTTATAGATGATGCCCCCTGCTCCCGCAACTCCTGGGTTTGATTTAGAAGCTCCATCAAAAAATAAGGAATGAGAGTTACTTGTGTGGAGCCAGTTGCTGAAATCGTCCTGTTTTAAGCGAATTTTCCAACTGAAACTGTTTGCTTTGCCCAGGTTACTGCAGATTTTCACTGTTGAAGGGATACTGATCTTGTCAAGTAGATTTCTTATGAAATCTCTTTCCTCAGTCCAGAGACTAGTGATATCAATTTTTTTGGTGATCTTGGAAGCAATAGTTTCGATGGCCAGACTTTTTGCCTTGATGTAAAGGTGCATGATCGAAGTCTCTTTGTCTCTAAATATCATGCTATTCCGAGCAATCCAAATCCTCCATAAAAGAGCAAATGGGAGGGCGTCCCACACTCTTTTAGCTAGATTATGCTTCATGGATTGCCAAGGGTAGTTCCTTTTCCAGTTATTTAGAGCTTCGTCAATGGAGTGTTGAGAGTTCCAGATGGAAGGCGTGGAGGGGTTGATGTTGTTCCAGCATGAGACTGCAAAAGGACATGAGATAAAAAGATGTTGTATGGACTCCTCTGCTTCTTTGCAGTTAGGGCATCTGGAGGGTCCAGCAATACCTCTTTTTTTGAGATTCTCTGCAGTGAGAATTTTTCCTTTCAAGAGAGTCCACATGAAGAATTTAACCTTTGGAATTGCTTCTGCTTTCTTTAAAATCTTCTAGTGTATCCATGCTGGCGCTGGGTGTTCCTTGCTGTTTAAGTAATCATAGCCTGCTTTGATTGAATAACTAGTTCCTGTAGGGTCCCATCTAAAATCATCCTTGTCGTTTTTGAAGGTGGGTGCAATACTATGCAGATGATTGCAAAAAATGTCAAAGCTGCCTTTGAGATGATGAGGAATGGGAGGAAATTTCCATCACATCCAAACATGGGTTATTGCATCCCATTGAGAGATTTGGCCTAAATTACATATACCTTTACTTTGGAAATAGAGAATTATGGAATCCATACCTGGGAGGTTGTTGATGGGTGGGTTTCCCATGATTTTATCAGAGCCGATGTTGACATTCATACCTCCTTTTGGCACTTTGGAAACATTTTACGCCATGAATGTAATGGATTTTTTACAAAGCTTCCAAATCTTTGTACAGTTTCAATTGGGGATCTCAGTTGTAAGTAGATGCAGCCTTGGCTGATTGAGGTATTTTGCCTCCAAGACTTTTTTCCACCAGGCTGTTTGATTTTCCATAAGTCTCCATATCATCTTTCCACCAAAGGCTAAATTCATGAGTGTTGGAGATCTAATGCCAAGGCCTCCTTTCTCTTGGTTTTGGATGACTTGTTTCCACCCCACTAGGTTGAATTTTTTCTTCTCGTTCTTCCCTCCCTGCCAGAGAAAGAATCTGAGAACACTGTCCATTTTGCGAAGAAAGGATGCTGGAGCTTGAGCCAGGGAAAATTGATAGAGGGGAAGAGAGGAAAGGCCCGATTTGAGAAGCACCAGTCGCCCAGCTGGATTGAGCCAAGAAGTTCCCCATTTCTGAACTTTTCTTTTCATTTTGTCTAAAGTTAGATCCCAGACATCTGCCCTTGCATTCCCTATACTCACCGGCATTCCCAAGTAACTGAAATAGTCCCAGTTTAACTTACAAGGGACACCAAAAATGTTAGCAATACTTTGAATCGTTTGAGCTGAAGCATTCCATCCGTAAATGCAACTTTTGAGATGGTTAATCTGACCCCCTGAGTATCTCATGAATTTATCTAGCAAGGATTTGAATCTTCGAGCTATAATGGTGGTCGCCCCACCCAACAGTAGAGTATCGTCAGCAAATTGAGAGTGGTTGATATTTTTTATGCCATCTTCAAATTTAATGCCAGTGATGAGGCCTGCCTGCCTCTTATGATCAAGCGCACAACTGAATGATTCTGCCATTAAGATAAAAAGATATGGAGATAAGGGGCAGCCTTGTCTTAATCCTCTTGAGGATTGGAAGGAGGGTCCAGGTCTACCGTTGATAAGGGGAGCAATCCATGGGCCAGAGATACAGGCTCTTATGATATTAAGAAAGAAGGGAGAGAAGCCCATTTTCTGGAGAACCGCAAAGAGGAAAGAATGCCTTACCCTGTCAAAGGCATTGGCCAAGTCTAATTTCAAAATAAAGCCTTTTTCATTCCTTGAATGGCTTGAATGTATGGCTTCCTGAACCAAGAGAATAGAGTCTGAGATTTGTCTATTAGCCATAAAGCCTCCTTGGTTTTCAGAAATTAGCATCGGTAAGAGGGGTTTGAGGCGTGAGGCTAGGATTTTAGTGAAGATTTTGTAGGAAGAGTTGCATAATGATATTGGCCTGAAGCGGGAGAAATTGGAAGGGCGGTTCTCCTTTGGAATGAGGGCCAGATGAGTAGAGTTTGTATAACCTCCTATTTTTCCTTTTCTCTGAATCCACTTGAAGTATTTAATGAGATCCTTTTTTATCAAATCCCAATATTCTCTATAAAATCATATTGGGAATCCATCCGGTCCAGGTGCCTTGTTAGGCTGAAGGCTCCAAATTGCTTCCTGTATTTCTTTCTCTTTTATCTCTTCTATCAAATTTTTGTTTAAATCTGCTGTGACTTTGGTTGGCAAGTGCTGCAGGAGGTCATCAAAGAGTTCTTCCTCCCCTGTTTCAGTTAAGAGCTCCTTGAAATGGTCTGTGGCAGCCCCTTTGATATCTGTTTGTTCAATATGTTGAGTCCCTGCACTATCTACGATGACTGTTATGTTATTTTTGATTTGCCGTGCAGTGGCTTGTTTGTGAAAGAAGGAGGTATTCTTATCTCCGCTTTTCAACTAGGTTTGCCTAGACTTTATGCGCCATTTTTCTTCCTCCTCTCTTTTGATTCTGCACAATTGATTGTATAGTTTTTCTTCTTGAGCCTTTTCATTCTGACAATACTCTTGATGTTCTATTACGCATTGGAGGTCTTCAATTTTGGATTTCAGCTCACGTTTTTTTCCCTCAGGTTCATTGTACTGCGTTTTGGCCCAATTTTTGAGCGCTTTTTGCACATTTCTTAACTTGTTCTCCCATATAAAGCCTGGAGATCCTTCAATATGTTGACCCCAGGTTTGTTGGATGATATTTTTAGCTGCTTGGTAATCGCTCCATATGTGATTATATTTGAATGGAAGAGGCCCGAGGGGGCAGTGCATATCCATGGCTAATGTAATTGGGTAGTGATCTGAGACCGCAAAGGGCAAAATGGAGGAGTTGACAACTGAAAAGGATGAAAGAAAGGAGATATTGACCAGGAACCGATCCAGTCTCTCCATTATATTGCTACTACCCAATCTGCGATTACTCCATGTATATTTTCAGTTTTTTGGAATGATATCTATCAGGTCACCATTTTGCATTATGTTTTCCAGCTGATTTCTGAATGGATCTGGCATAAAGCTTCCCCCACGCTTTTCATTGGCATGTAAAATTAAGTTGAAATCGCCTCCTAAGATGATGTTGCTGCTGTCTTCTTCCATTATGTTTTTGCTGAGAGAATCCCAACAAACTTCTTTGTCCCTGTAGTGGTTAGGGGCGTAAACATTAAAAATGACAATCTGCTGTTTGCTCATGTTGTTCCTCAACACTGTCTTTATCCAATGCTGTTCTATTAGTTCAGCTTCACTATTCCACTCTTCCTGACTCCAGATGGTAGTAATTCCGCCAGAGGCCCCTCTGGCTTCACAAGTACTTCCTTTATAACACTTATGACGATCAATAATCTTGTTGATTTCTGACTCTCTTTGTTTTGTTTCCTGTAATAAGATAATGGATGGTTTCTCCTGAGTTATAAGATCTTTTAGGGCGTTGGTTTTGGAGGGGTGCCCGAGTCCCCTGCTGTTCCATGAAAGGATTTTAATCATTTCAAAACTGTGATTCGAGGAGGTGCTCTGCCTCCCTTGTCTTTGCTTGCTGTTTCTTGATCTTTTGTGCCCTGAATGTAAGATTCTATAGGATTCTGGAGTCCTAGAGCTATATCTTTTTGTGCGTTCTCATCCCTATGCTGTTTGGAAGTCTTTCTTCCCGGCTTCTTTTGACCATCTAGAGAGGATCCCTGATCCTTGGAGTTGCTACGAGTAATTCTAGGAGGGAGGGGATCTGATAATAGGTGGGAGGGAATGGTCATAGAATGGGGGGAAGAGGGGGGTTCAGAATGATTCAAAGGAGTAGGATCATCTTCGGGGAGGGAGAGGACGTGGAAGGGGTTGGAGGAAGGAGGAGATGGAAGAGGTTTCAACATGTCAGAGGATTGGGGTAGATGAGGAGAAGAAGGAAGAGGGGACGAGGGCGGGGGGGAAGGGTTATGAGAGGAGGGAGGGGGATGAGTGGAGGGTCCAGCTTCATTGGGCAGTTTGAGGCCAGGGGCTGTTTTTTTCTTTTTGACCACTTCCCATTGCTCTTCTTGTGTATTATTATCAACATTAGAAAGCTTAGTGCAGCGGTTAGAAAAATGACCGTACTCGTGACATACCTTACACTTGAAAGGGATCTGCTCATAGTCGAGTTGCTGAATGTGCGACCAGTCGTCAACTTTGAGCTTGATGGCTTCTGGAAGACCTTTACCCAGATCAACCTCGACACAGATACGGGCACATGCCTGCATATTATCTCTTGGCTCGCTCCTATCAATGTATTTGCCGACCGCATTTCCAATGGCGCGCACTGATTCATCTCCCCAGCAATGCAATGGGAGATGAGGGAGACGAACCCAAACAGGAACCGCATTAGGGATATCTAGCTCCGGGTCGAAGTCCGGTGTCCATTTGTTTAAGTACAAACCTCTGGAATCCATGAAGTAAGGGCCATTGCGAAATATCAAATCCTTGTCTTCCTTTGTCTCAAAGTGAAAAGTGAAGTATCCCTTCCCACAGAATCTAATAGAAATTTTCCCTTGAATTTTATCTGTCCAGTTCCTTTCCACCCACCTCTGAACAGTTTTTGGTGAGGGCCAGAGACCTGTAAATTGCCCTATCAGTCCCTTTTCCGCCAGAGCAAGAGCAGCCATTCTGGGCAAAGTAGGGGGGAGAGAAACTTCCTGTAACCCCTCGATTTTTTTTACAAACTTGGAAATCGCAGGGCGAGCTCGTTGGGGCGGTAAGGAGTTTATTAGTGCAGAAAATGCTTGTTGTTGAGCTGCCTCCTCTGGTGGAGCCTCCGGAGGGGCCATCTGAGCAGCTGCGGAGTGATCCAAGGAAAGAACAGGTAGGCTCGCACGCAAGAGTCTTCAAATAGTTGTCGGCAGCGGTTGCAGCAGGAGCGCGCACGCTAGGTCAATCCCTATATGGTTCTCTTATTGTTGGTGGCATGGTTTTTCCAAGTTATGACAGTGTTTTTCAGCCTAGCCTCTCCTTTTCCCAGATTCCATGGTGTTGGGATTTTTATTTCGGTTTTCCAGATGGATTGCAGAATCTGAGGCAGAGGTAGTATCAAGGTTCATTCCCAAAGGCCTAGGAATCCCTTGACCGGTTTTGGTGGGATACATGGTAAATATTTAGGGAGAAATCTCGGTTTAGGGCCTAGTGATCCAGGTTTGGATTGTGGTAAATCTTGAGAGACTGGTCTTGGTTTACTTTTGTACTTGTTTATATGTGGATTTAATGGTTTTCATATCTTTGATATTTATATGGTTTAATGTTGGTTATAAGCATGGTTATGTGACTGGTTCATGTCATGGTTATTTCATGTATTTACTTGTAATTGTTAAATGGATAGATGGAAGACCTAATTGATGATATAATAGCTCAATGGAGAAGGATTTGATCCTTCTGGTTATGTTTCATAAGTTCTTTTAGTCATTTATTCTCTGTCTTGTATCTGAGATCTGTAGGTTGCATTGATGGAAAGTGTTTGACATAATGTCAGTCCTAGTTGGGGATGCTCAGGTCTATTCTTGAGGTTGATTTTTGATTTATCAGCATTGTTGTCACGTCTTTGATGAATTTTGAAGGTTGTAGCAAGTTCTAGATAGAGGCTGGGATTTCGGACTAGAAAAGTGGCTCAAATCTCGAAGTCGCTAGCACAGGTCTGCTGAGAAAAGTCCACAGTTGCTAGCACAGAGGCTTATGAGAGCGAATTTGAGTTGTTGGTCATTGTCTTGCCTATAGCATGAGGGGGACTTTGGGTTAAGAGGCTTAAAACATTAGTGGGACCCAAGGACAAGATGCTAAGTGCTTGACATGTCTCCCAGGGGTGTAATTGTTGATGTGGATGGGTTTTTTTTATGAGTTCTTTCGATTCCATTTCCTTAAGGTCACCAAGGAGATTGAATCCATTATAGTAACCTTGCTCATAACATGTTTTCCCGACTGGTTGGTTGCTTGGATGGACCTTGGAGGAGGTGGTGTTACAGATTGGCATCAGAGCGTGGTTGCACTCTCCTTGTATGTCAGGTGCATTCTTGAATGTTTTGATTACATGTGTTAGTCTTGTAGGTTGATTACAAGAATTGATCACTTATGCTTGACTACATGCATTCATACATATGTGTATTTGATTAGGAATTTCTTATGCAATTTGATAGTTGCATGTAGAAATGTGTGCAATGGAGTAATGATTGTTGTCATGTATGAGGTCACAACATACATTGTTGATATCGCCTTGCATTGATGACTTGACACTAGCTAGAATGGTGTTTATGCATTGATACACTTATTTGATATATGTCTATATGTTGTTATGATTATGTTATACATGTATCACACTAATTTGATGATCTTGTAGACAAGGTATCCTCCCTGAATTATGATAAGGTACGTTGGTTTATTGTAATTTGGTTTAGCTGACATAGTATGACTTGCAGGAAAGAGATCACATGGCTAACAAGGTGGTAGACTACCTAGAATCTCCCTATGCATAAGATGGGTAGCGTAGTGTAGGGAAATATTTGACCTAGATGACACATTGAGAAGCCTAAAGGAAGAAATAAGGTGTTGCAAAGAATATAATGACAAAATCATGCAAGCATAAGAGAAACAAGAAGAGTTGAATGCGATACTACTTCAGAGTTTGTTAGATTTGTAGCAACAAGGACCACTTTGGATCATCCATGGACATGAGGGTAGAACTAATGGGGCATATGGCAGTAGGTCTCCTAGTGGACACAGGTCGGATAGATTTGACACGATCAGAGATGGCAGGTTGTTGGACACTCTGGATAGGATAGGTGATAGACATAGGTACTATTCCAATTCTGGTTCTGATAGACATCATCATCGTCATCATCATCATCCTTACAAGAGTGATAGGGGATACTTACCAGATGAGTTTAAGAAGGAAAAGCCACCTACCTTTGATGGAGAGATGAAGAGATCATGGGATGTAGAAGCATGGTTTCTGGGTATGAAGAAATTCTTTTGATTTCACGATTATTCAAAAAACATGAAAGCAAAGATAGCCACTTTTAGTCTCAAAGGTAAAGCAAATATTTGGTGGGAAGACGTGAATAATGTCAAAGGTATACATGAGGAGGATTTGACTAGGCATGCATTTGAAAGGATTTTCAAGAAGAAGTATTTGTCGGAAAGGTACTATCATGAAAAAGCTAAGGAGTTTTATGAGTTAAGGATGGATTCTATGGTAGATGATGAGTATACTAGCAAATTTTTGGAGCTATTGAGATATGTGCCTTACCTCAAGGAGGAGAAGGTCAACGTTTAAAGATTCATTAGTGGAATACCAGTTTCATACAGAGATTGGATTCATTTCGATGAGCCTAGATCGTTGGAAGAGGCCATCTGAAATTTGAAGCATTGTTATGAGCAGTCAAAGCGCAAAGTTGAACCCAAGCATGAATTGAAAAGAAATGAGAAAGCTAAAGAAAAATGGCCACCAAAGAGATGAAGACCTCAAGATGTAAGTGAGAAAGAAATGCAGTTACTTACAAGGGAATTAATACAATACAGCTGAGAAGGGTGTCATGCAGGTAAATTCTAAGTGTGGACACAAACAATTCCTCTAGCCCGAGAGAGTGGGTCTAGTCACAAACAAACAATCTATGGAAGATCTCCTTAAGCTAGAATCAATTAAGAGGGCCTACCTCTTAGAATGTTATTCCGCTTGGTGATGATCATGCTTCCTCGCTCTAGCAATCTTTCGTTTCCTTCCCTTGAACACCTGAAAGAAGAAAACAATAGCAAAAAACAAACATAATAGCATACAATATTGTATTCAACCTACTTAACAGGTCAAGGAACATTAAGCCACAAAGATGTAAAATGAAACTTCATGTAGGAAATCAATCGATAGTTGCATTTATATAAATCAGAAAGAGATTACAACCAGTGCCTTGACGTTACTGGTCTCCTCCGACGTATTCGGGTTCCCACACTTTTGCTAGCACTTCATGGACAACCCCAACAATAGAGGTTTTAAGGCCTCTTTCCCTCTAGTCTCAAACCACACCAAAGCACACTATTATCCCTCAAACATACACTAGAAAAATTCAAGCTATAGATGTCTTGCTGATTATTCCAATTCTAAAAGCTCTAACTCCAAAACTAAAAACTAGATTTTGCTTGGGAAAAAGAGAGGTTTATATAGCTTGGGATGGGAGATGTTTCCTCTCTTCATGGTAGAAGGTCTTATCTCTTGATTTTTTTCCATCCTAATAGGGGAAAGGAGCCCAAACTAACCTCCTCGGCTCCATCCAGATTAACCATTTACTAGACTTCTATTACGAAGCTTCTAGAGATGGAAGCTTTGACCCCATATTTAAAAAAACTTTCCAAAAGAGGATCGACGTGACTGAGAAATGGCCCAGTCAATCCCATCGGTGTTGGTGATATTTTTAATCCCTGCATACCGACATGAGGAGGACATGGGTCATTAGCATCAGTCTTGTAAACTGGGGTAAACAGAATATTTTTTGGAAATGATGCAAAAGGGAATTGTTCTGCTCATGAAGAGGGACATAATGGGAGTTTCTTCATGAAGGAAAGAATGTGGGGTTCACTATAGAGGTCTTCTAGGATCGTGGACGAGGAGTACAGGGACAATGACAAAATTTTGTGTAACAGATGCCCTCTAAAGCATGAAGGCTGAAATAGACTGAGGAGTAAAATGCTTTACAAGTGCGTGCGAGGAACCAGAGTCCGTCATTGGAGAACCTGCAAGCAAGCATAGATATATATACATCACTAAAAACTCTGACAAATGATACATGAATCGTGGTATAGATGCAGCCATCTAGAGAATGATCATATAAATAGATCCAAGGCATGGGCACAACCATCCAATAGAGAGGATCATAATGAAACCAAGTTATGGTCGCAGCCATCCAACAATGAGAAGAATCTCATGTAACAACTCATGGTATGGTCGTAGCCATCCAACTGAAAGAGACATGTATATTAGCATGATCATGTCACATCTCCTTCCAACCTGGACATTTGTAATCTGAGCCAAGGGTCTTGTGCTCCAACACGATCTGATCAAATTACAAATCCTATCATGCAAATAAATGTGTTGAAGTCGAACATGTTAAGAAGTTTCTCGATTACTGGTCAATGATGTGAACCGTTAACAAGCATGAGAGAAACCACCAATAATGACAATGGCTCTAAAGGTACTGGTAAGATAGTTCACGGAATTTGAATCAAGGAGATGATGTCGAACACCCGTGAAATCACCCAATCGAAAGCCAATGATGTGAACTTGTCATCAAGTGCGAAGAACATGCCATTAGGGCATGCACGCTCTAAGGTACTAGAAGGGAGTCTCTTAGTCAGCTTCTTGGATAATGAGTTGAAGTCGATAGGAAGTGACTGTGTTGAAGGAGGGCCATGATGTATCCCACATCATCGACATGAGACAAAGGGATGCAAATGATTTCAAATGGTATAGAGAATCAGGAGTAAGTGTAACTGTAGAGGGACTAACTCTTGAACATATCGACGACACAATTCCAGATTTTGGCAGCTTGTGGATCAATGGGATCGGTGGTCATGATGACATGGCAGAGATCAAATGGAAGGTCAAGTGAATGGCCCAACCTAGGAATGTCAATGATGAAGTGAGGATATCCCAACCCGACACGAAACATAGAGTGTCATGTTCCAGAGTGAGATGCCGACACGACTGATAGGATTTCCAATTTTCCCCCACCATTTCTAGCAGGTACCCCAATTATTTTTTATCGCAAGCTTGAAGGGGATAGCATGTACTTGCACTGTAAGTTCATCCTTTAGATCAATCCGACCTAGTAAGTTTAATGAGCCCTAGGAAGGAGAAGCTCATGTTCATCATGGTGACGAATCCGATGTCGTTTAATGCTTTAACGAGGTCGACAAAGGTGTAACTCGGTATCTTTTTCATGTTTAGAGAGTTTGAAAAAGACATGGAAAAGAAAACTCCACATGGTCCCTTTTCATACATTTGTGTCTCTCGAGCCCGAAAAGGTAAAAAATGATACTTAAGAGAATCGCTTGACCATTTTAGTCAAGGAGTACCTTTTTCGTAAATAGTTTATCCCAACCCAAAAAGGGGTAAACGTATACTGGGTAAACGAAATTTCGCATCCTTTAATGAGTTCAAAATGACAAAAACTCGGCAATCTTTTTGTGTTTAAAAGGTCGAAAAAGAGCTGAAAGCAAACCCCCCATTTTATTCTCTTAAACAAGTCAAAAGGTAAAAATAATCTGCGATCTTTTCATTTGTGTTTTACGAGCCAAGAAAAGAGCTTAAACAAGACTCCAATATCATAATCAACAATCTGTCCCCTATCGCTACACAAGAAAGGTAAATGCATTATGTAGTTTTGAGGAAAACTAGGTCAAAAACACTTTAAAAACCCTAATGTTTTCATGAAAAATGAATAAAAAGAGGGAAAAAGTAATTATTTTTTACCATTTACCATTGTGTGAAGAACGTTTTACCCATTTGTGCCTTAATTTTTCTGAAGTAGATTGCAGGAGATCCGAGAGGCCATTTGCCGAGATGTCAGCTGCAGGTAAGAGCCAAGACCTTAAGCTCCATTTTCATACTGTTTTTACCTATTTTTACCTATTTTTTGGATTTCATGGGAAGGATTTGGCAAAAAAAATTCGCCCTCAGTCGGCGTGATTTTCGGGCATGGATCTCCACCGACCAGGAGTTAAGAAAACCATCAATCGTGTTGTTGGTGCCACTGTTTTTAAAATAGTCACATCAGAACTGTCAGAAAAGAAAAAACATGTTTCTTGCTTAATTTGACCGCTTGAATCCAAATATTTCTGTCAAAAGATGATCATTGACTTGATTAAATGGTTTTTGCATGAAGAAAATCGTTGAAAATGGTGGATTGGAAAGAACAACAACATGAGGATATCGATACTCAAGCAACAGCTGATCCAAATTGATTGGAGGCTTTGAGGAACTGTGGGCTCCTCAATTTCTTTCTCACATTAGGGATGCAGGCTCAACCCAAGCTGCTACAGTACTTTATTAGTCTCTGGGACATAAATCGGGAAATTTTTATCATCGGTGACCAAGAGCAAGAGTTGGAGACTTCAAACATTTATTTCATCACAAGACTGTTTCGAAGAGGGGAACCAGTCAAGCTATATGGGTCAAGGCTGATTGGGGCAAGTGTGTCCATGCTACTTGCTGAACATTGCCTAGAAGCTCTCAAATCCAAAAGTGGCAAGATCGAGATCACGATTGTTTGGGATCTTATGTTAAGAGTGTTATTGTTGACCATCAACAGAGTGGTAGGGTCCCAAGAACCACATGAGACTAAAAAGTCAAAGTTTCTATACGCTATCGAGTGCACAACGCCAACTATTTTTAACTGGGTAGAATCTATGAAAATCAACATGAAGAATCAACTCTCAAAAGCTAAGGCGAGAAACCTGAAGCAATTTTTCTTTGGGTCTATGCTAGTGACCTTCTTCCTGGAGCGGGTTCTGTTGTTCCAATACCAGTTGACTAAGGTGGATTTGTTGATGCCACGAGACCCACGGATGATCCGTTGGAGTGAGTTGATGCCCAGGGCTACGGGGGGCTAATAGATGTCCTATAAGGCTGCCTTCTTCTCATTGCTATGACAACAGCTAATCGTAGTGGAGAATTGGCCTTATAGCGGTACCGACTTCCACAAAGATCCGGATATGCTGCTCCTAGAGGGGGAGGACTTTGACGATGAAGGTAAAAAACAAACAATTTTTTAATATTTTGATGTTTTTTATTGTTTTTTAAATATATGTATTTGTGACATTTCAATTTTATGAATGCAGATGTTGGACCAGAACGCCCTGCCGGGATGTCCCTAATTGTCAGGCGTATTGCTCATCAGTTTGATGTCACTCCTTATCAGGAAGGAAGCGATAATGAGGAAGAGATCACGTGGAACCTTGAGGGATTGACCCATGGTATCCCAGAGTATGCTTGGGTGGGTGATATCTCGTGCCAATACTAGAGGCACACAATTGGAGTATCAGACCGGATCCATCGACTGCTAACTCATGTAGTCCGAGTAGTTTACATGCTACCTTAAACATCTTGCTTATTAGTGCATAGGCCTATCATTCCACATTTTTTGAGGCCTGTGAGCCACGAATATATAAGGCCTACGAGCCATGGATGTTTTTGAACACACATATTATTTTTTTGGGTTTTGATGTATGACAAACATTATTGATATATATATATATATATATATATATATATATATATATGCTATATATGCTATATTTCCCTTCTTACTATGATACAAATGATTTGTTTTTTATTTTTACACGTTTCACAAATGTCTATCCAGCACATAATTAGCTAATGCATTTGTCAACGTATTCATATGTCTGGGAATATATGATATGTAATGTAATCAAAATTTCTCTCCAATAGATGAATACAACGGAATATTTCTTGATTAGTTAAAGAATGACAAGCTGTGAATCAAGGTTGAAAACCAAATCTCAGATACCAAGAGCAATAGCTTCTGACAACAATTCGATAACTACGCTATACTCAATGATGTTATTAGTTGTTTGACCTAGACAAATACCTTGAAGATCAATCAACTCACCATGGGGGTCATAAATGGCCCATGCCACGGATGATAGATTCCAGGTACTTCGGCAAGCACCATCAACGAAACCGATGTGAGGAGACACCGACATCTGCAAAGTAGGCAAAAACATAATAAGTAGGAAAGCTGCTTGCAAAACAACACACCAAACCACATTGCACAAAAATGAATGACACACTTATTATACAAAAGTAACAATGCAAGATGGCCTAAGCATAGTACTTTTTGAGATAAATCCCATTACGGGACCTGTCTAAGGGATTTCCCTCGTATTCAATAAACTCATAGGAACCTTTTTATAACACGTGTTTAACAATGTAGGGCCCATGCCACATGGGTTCAAACTTGCCTACCCCCAACTTATCATTAGATTGATCATATAGAAAGGACCAAATCACCTTCGGAAAAAACTTGAGGAGAAACGGACTGATCAAAATGTGATTTGACTCATTTTTTTTGTGCTTTGATGACCAAAGAAGCAAGACGGTGAGTCTAGTCTAGTCGCTCTAATTGCAAGAGATGCTCTTCCTGAGGTGAGGTATTGGGGAGAAGTTCGACAGCCAAATTGAGGGATGGAATTTCACACTCAATTGGTAAAGTTGCTTCCAGAACGTAGACTAGTTGGAATGGTGTAAATCTAGTGACTTCCCTGGTCGAGGTTCAGTAAGCCCACAGAGCTGAAAAGAGCATGAGATGCCAATTTTACTTGTGCATCCCAATGGTGCACTAAAGCATTGTAACCAAGACTTTTTTCAAAGCTTCAACTTGGCCATTGGCCTAAGGACAATACGGGGTTGATCCATCATGTCATAAACCAAACATAGAGGTCAGCTCAGCCATCATGCAATCTCGGAAGCGGGAGCCATGGTTGGTGACAATGGCCTGAGGCACTCCAAACCTGGAAATAACGTGATTGAATAGAAATTGAGCCGATTTTTTATTGTCTGTAGAGTATGTAGGCATTGCTTTGGCCCATTTGGTGAAATAATCCACAAAAATGATAATATAGTCATGCCCCCCGACCAAACGAGGGTTACATGTCATATAGTCGATGCCCCATTTTAAAAAAGGACAAATGGTAATAACGGGGTGTAGGTGAGCAGGCGGGGCTCGTATTTTTCGCTGGTAAATTTGGCACTCATGGCATTTGCGAATAGCAAGGATGAAATAATTGAAGATGGAGGGCCAAAAGTAACCAGCACGAAGTATTTTTTGAGTAGTAGCATATCAAGACATATGACTGCCACATGCCTCAGAATGACAATCATTTAAAACTTTCTCAGCCTCCTCGATAGTAAGACATTGGCGAAGAACTGAATTGACACCGACGTAGTATAAAGTATCTCCAATAATATGGTAGGGTTGGGAGTGATGTTGAATGCATCGGAAATCATCCTTAGTCAACATAGACTATAAGGTGGATGTCTGGAGATACATGATGATATCACCGTACCATGGGTCAAGGATGCTAATCGGGAAAAGAGTCTCATCCAAAAGCTGCTCAGTGGTGCCAATAGGAAGAGATGCAGAAGGAAGGGGGCAAATAAATTCGGAAAAAGATAGTGATTTCTTAGATTTGGCAGTTGTGAACACCAAATCAAGGTGTTGTGGGATGACAATCCATTTAGAATACTTTCCCCCCAGCAACTGACGAGTCAGGATGGAGGTCATGGGATTGCATTTGGAAAACATAGGGGTAGTGCATAGGAGAATGTAGTGTCAAAAGTGTTGAATAGCATGGATGGTAGCCAAAGGCAACTTCTTGACATGAGTATAATGCGTCTCGGTGTCGAGGAGATTGTGACTGAGGTAGTAAATAACATGTTCATTGCCTTCATCATTGTCTTGTACCAACACCATGGCGATGGTGCTAGAGGCTACAACTAGATAAAGGAAGTAATCTCGATGATAATTTGGGGGATGTAGCAAAGGAGATTTTATGAGAACAACCTTGAGGTCATCAAAAGACTTTTGGGAAATTTCATCCCAAACAAGGGTGTTCCTTGCTTGAGCAATCAGGTGAACCCTGAAGCCAGCTCAGCATAATTTGGTACAAAACAACGGAGGAAATTTTCTTTTCCCTGTAGACTCTATAGTTGGTGCAATGAAGATGGAGGGGGTAAATTAACTATGGCCTCGACTTTAAGAGGATCAAGGCGAATGCTTGCCTTAGAGACAATAAAGCCAAGGAGTTGTCCGGATTTGAAACAGAAGACACACATATGAGGATTAAGCTGAATGTTGTAGTGTCGACAGTGAAGAAAAATTTGTTGGAGATGATCAGGGTGATCACGACGCTTACGAGAATGAGCAACAAGGTCATCCAATTAAGGTTGAACAATGTTTTGGATGTCGTGCAATGCATATGACATCACTCTCTGAAATGTAGCCCCGACATTTTTAAGGCCAAGGGGGAGCTTTTTGTAAACGAAAGTACCCCATGGGTAGATGAAGGTTGTATTATCTTGATCAGCTGACGCAATTTTGATCTGGTTGTAGCCAAAAAAACCATCCATGAAAGAAAATAATTCACTCCTAGCACATTCATCAATGATTTGATCAATGAAGGGAGTTGGGTAGTTATCCTTTGGACAGGCATGATTGAGATCATGGTAATCAACACAAATGTGGATTGTTCCTTGCTTCTTTGTCATCGGTACAATATTTGACACCCAACCTATAAGAGGGATTAGATAAATGAATCCAGCTTTGAGAAGTTTTTCAACTTCACCCTTGATGGCAGTCGCTTTTCTAGGGTGCGCTGGGCAGAGCTGTTGGCAAACGAGATTCACATGAGGATAAGTCCTTATTTTGTGCATGACTATACTTGGGTCAATTCCAGGCATTTCTTCATATGACCACGCAAAAACATCCCGGAATTCTTGGAACAGACGAGTATAGAGCTTGATGTCTTCTGGAGAATAAGTTACCTCAATATGGATATTTTCAACAACACTAGGCTTGATAGGAATATCAATTAGAATAGTTTGGGTAATGTTACCCATGTTCCCTTTTGACCAAACTTCATGAGTCATGATTGATGTCTGAAGTGGTAGGGAGGGGAACTGAGAAGAGAACTTCTTGAGACAAGTAGACAGGACCACCGAGCTAGGAAAGAATGAGGAACGATGATGAGTATCATTCCAAGGTACTTCTTTTAGAGACATTACTTCCATGATACACTCATCAGAAAGAAAAGTCTCAGCTAAGGGATCGGGAGATTCTGAAGCACCAAGCCACCACTACAAGAAAAAAGGACATTGGTGAGGGGCGAAAAATGTCACCATAAGCTCATTGGTGATGGTCAAAAGAGCATTCGTCACCAAAAACTGAACGTCACCAAAGGTGGCGTCGCCAAAAGTATAGGTGTTGTAGTGACATACAAAGTCCATCACCAATAATGATTTATAATGATGGATAACGACCGTCACCATTTCATATGAGCAATGGTGATGGACCATAGCCTCCATCACCAAAAACTAAACGTCACCAAAGGTGGCGTCGCCAAAAGTATAGGTGTTGTAGTGACATTCAAAGTTCATCACCAATAATGATTTATAATGACGGATAATGACCGTCACCATTGCATATGAGCAATGGTGATGGACCATAGCCTTGGTCACCAAAAACTGAACATCACCAAAGGTGGCGTCGCCAAAAGTATAGGTGTTATGGTGACATTCAAGGTCCATCACGAATATTGATTATAATGACGGATAGTGACCATCACCATTTCATATGAACAATAATGATTTATTGTGATGGATCTTTAATGGTCGTCACTATTGGTGCATATATATGGTGACGTTCATTGACTGTCACCAAAAGCCGCATTGCTAGAAGTATAGGTGTTGTGGTGACATTCAATGTCCATCACGAATAATGACTATAATGATGAACAACGACCGTCACCATTTCATATAAACAACAACGATTTATGGTTACGGACCTTTGAGGGTCGTCATTATTGATGCATATATATGGTGGCATTCGTTGACCGTCACCATTTCATATTTTTGGTGAGGGTCGAAAAATGTCACCAAAGCTCATTGGTGATGGTCAAAAGAGCCTCCGTCACAAAAAATTGATCGTCGAAATTCCATATGGATGTCAAGGCATGATGGAATCAAACCACCATTCTCCTACTTGTAAATAAGGTGCTCTTCCATTGAGCTAGCACCCTTTAAAGAATTATATTTTTTTAAATTAGATCTTGAAACTTCATAAATTGTCAATTCTACAACTTTCAATAAATTAAAGTCCCAATAATATTTTACTAAACAAGCAAAGCAACATCGAAGATGTAGGTCGCTACCTAATGGTTATTGAAGTTATGAAAATTGGGTGGAGGTAAAAATAGTTATGTATAAGAGAATCAATATGTTTAGTTGAATACTCAATTAGAAGTGAAACTTTGAAGACATTTATAACCTATAAATGACCTATAACTATCAAATGTGCCAAATATTGCAAAGGAAATGTTATAATTGGATATTATATGGAAGAAGAGGAGGCAGGGACTTGGAACCCTTGTACATCTTGGCATGCCTTAGCACTTGGCACATCTTAGCTTATGAGAGACTTTTTCGGCGTAAATCACATGATATTCATTTGTCGACACGTTTCGAACCAACAAGTGTGGTTCATTGTCAGGACAAGTTGAAGAATTAGATCTAGCTATGCATATTAAATAGTCAGAGTAGAAAAAGCAATGACTATTTTTCTTGACCAGGTAACGGCTATATTGACTAACGGCTAAATTTGACCAAGAAAACGGCTAGTTGGACAGGATTAGGGGCATAACCTCTATTTAATTAAATAAATTCAATTGATTATTAAATTGATAGTTAGTTATATTCTTAGTAAAGGGACCATTTTATAAATTCCTAATTATAAATTAATTAATTAATTTAAATTAATAGTTAGTTATAAAAGTTATCACATATATAAATAATAGAGTAATTTATAAAAGTTATTAATTATATAAATATTAGAGTAATATATAACTAGTTAGTTATATTCTTATTAAAATATAAGTTAAAGGGACTATCTTATAAACCTATATTTATAAATATATATTAAAATTAATTAATGATAAAATTAATTAATTTAAAATTAATAGTTAGTCATTAAATATATAAATATCAGAGCAATTTAAGGGTTAGAATGAATATTTCAATGTTTAAAATTAATTAATCGTTTATTTACGAGTTAAGATTAGTATATTATCATAGATTAATTGCAGGATTATTCTTCTTTTTAAACATTATTAAAATTAATAGCATAACGTGCTATTAAAATACCTCAAACTACCACCCCTCAAAGAACAAAGGCCACAGGATACGGGAAACGAGGGGAAATCAAGCTAAACCTAGGGCGGGGAAGAAAGGAAGAAAACAACTAGGAAGAGATGGCTGGGACCCAACAACTACTGATCTTCCAGCCATCCTCTCTATTGAGATTGTTCGGCCTTCTTTCAATCTCAAGGGCTTCCCTAAATTTCCGATGATGGAATCGCGAAACTCTAGCAGTAACACTAGCCTCCTCAATACAGACATTATGATTGGTTTTCTCCACATGCTCTGCTAAAGCAGAAGACTTGCTTTTCCTATGCTTAAGGTCAGCTGTGTGCTCACTAATCCTTTGATTAATGGAGCGACCAGTCTCACCAATATAGGGGGTCCCATAGGAACAAGGAATAATATATACATCTTAGCTTGTTTGTCATGTCTTCGTACTATCTGGAACATCTTAACATGCCCTAGAATCTCCTAACACACCTTGGAAGTCATGACCTCACAACTAGCATTGAATTGTTCCATGACTTGGGAACCTTACATTTACTAGATCACCTTGGCACTCCCTAGTTGTCATGCCCTCTGTTATCCTCCATAATGTCCCACGCTGATGAAGAGATCGACAGAGGTAGCCACATACCAAGCTTTTAGTTTGGTAGCTAGCCCTACCAAATCAGAGAGGGCTCTCTCTATGAAATCACAACCAAGAGATGACTGGAATGTAAAGGATTTTATGCTAGATAGCTAGGGTAAGGTGGGTTTTTGGAAAATTTAGGGACTTGGAACTCTATCCACGGGTGTCTTGTTTGGCAGGGAATTTGTCAAGGATGCCAGGACTTGGAATTCTGTGTAGGATAAAGCACCTAACATGCATGACAGAAGCTCCCTAGAATAGAGTACCTCCTACGTAGAAGAGTGTCCCCTACTCAAAATATAGAACCCTTCTCTACTGTGCACTTTTCTTAAAGATAAATATATGCATAAAATAGTACTAAGAAAAACACCTAAATTAAGAAAAGTGAGCATCTAAGTCAAACTATAAAATTATAATAAATATGGCTCTATATAAGTTTGGGAAACACTAGGAAAGCATGCTTTCATACAACAACAATAAGATGCCTAAAATCGATGTGATTCTTTCATCATTGCTACACCCTTATAGCAAAATTGGAATCTATAGCATGTACCCCAAGGTGTACATTTGCTGAAGGTGTAGATTGAAAGGATCTACTGAGACGAAGTACTATTGAAGGAGAAACACATTCAAAACAATAGATAAAGTCTATTGTGAATTCAACCCATTTGCACACAGACCAAGGCTTCTACTAGGTACACTTCTCCACTGAATGGAAACTATAATGTATTGTAGTGTTGCTGAAGGAAAAACACCTTTAGTGCAGCATGGATAAAACTCTAACAAATATTGTCAATGTGGCCTTGGTTGTTGGTGATCTCATCAATATAGGTAACAACTTCGATAATTGAAAAATCAAAAGGTGAGATGCATAGATAATTTGAAATGACAGATTTGGGAATACTTTATTATTGTTTAGGAATGTTAGTATAGAAAATGCAAGGTAACTTGTTGCGTCTTTATGTCACAACCCAAGGATGTGAAGAAATACATAAAATATTAAATAGCATGGTATAAGTCGATTTCAAGTTATTTTGAAACAAGAATGGAATTCTCCTTGTGCGGGTTCTAATCTAGTGGGTATAACTTTAAATAAGAAACTGATAGTTATGGGGTTGAAATTGTCTCACAATTCATGAAAAGTCCTAAATTTTTTCACTAGAAAGAAGCGATTCACCAGGTTTATGGAAGGGAACACCCTATTCGCAAGAAGATAACTTGAAATTAGTCGGGCATATTATTTCTCATCTTCTTGTACATGTGTGCTTTGAAAAGATAACCACATCCAAAGACTCAATAACAACTCTGGTAAAGTTTATAGATGTGAAGCACTTCTGAGAAAACCCATCGCTTAATGACAATTGAGTGAGGAATATGTCGAAGGATTCAATCTTGCACTCAGTCATAAAAAGGAAGTTGGAGTATCTAGCATCTTTCCAACAAACCGACTGCAACCATAATGTGAAAGGTACGTTAATTGGGAAACCTCTTTCCCACTTTGTAGTATTGTTCCCTCTTGAATTCCAACAGGTATCTGACTGCTTAGATCCACAAAACTCATGCCAGGTAAACTCTACATGATACAATTGTGACGTGCAAGCTTGACACACACTCTAGTTTCCCTCTAAAAGAGGGTAAGTCAAAATATTATGACAATATTAACTGTAATTTGATCATACAATATTGAGGTATTGCATGGAATAAACAATATACTATCAATGCACTAATGAAGAACTCAAAATAAACGAATTTATTATTGCTACAATAGCACCTCTTGGGATTCTCAAATAAAGCACCTAATCTACATGGTAGAAGCTTCCTAGAATAGAGTACCTCCTACCTAGAAGTGTGTCCCCTACTCAAAATATAGAACCCTTCTATACTGTGCACTTTTCTTAAAGATAAATCTGTGCATAAAACAAAACTAAGAAAAACACCTAAATTAAGAAAAGTGAGCATCTAAGTCAAACTATAAAAGCATACTAAATATAGTTGTATACAATATTGAGGTATTGCATGGAATAAACAATATACTATCAATGCACTAATGAAGAACTCAAAATAAACGAAATTCTTATTGCTACAATATTGCCTCTTGGGATTATTGGATAAAGCACCTAACCTGCATGGTAAAAGCTTCCTAGAATAAAGTGCCTCCTACCTAGAAGTGTTCCCCCTACTCAAAATATAGAACCCTTCTCTACTGTGCACTTTTCTTAAAGATAAATCCGTGCATAAAACAGAATTAAGAAAAACACCTAAATTAAGAAAAGTGAGCATCTAAGTCAAACTATAACAGAATACTAAATATGCCTAAAATAAATTCACTTCTTCCATCGTTGCTACAACCTCATAGGAAAACTATAATCTACAACATGTATCCCAAGGTTGCATGCATCTACTAAAGGTGCAGACCGAAAGTATCTACTAATATGAAGTATTTTTGAAGGAGAAACACCTTCAAAACAACAGATAGAGTCTAATGTGCATTCAACCCATCTGCACACAGGCCAAGGTTGCTACTAGGTACACTTCTCCCCTAAATGGAAACTACAATGTATTGCTACTCTACTGAAGGAGAAACACCTTCAGAGAAACACGGATAAAACTATAACATATATTGTCACTGTGGTATCAGTTGTAGAAGTTCTCATCAATATAGGTAACAACTTCGATAATTGAAAAACCAAAAGGTGAGATACATAGATCATTTGAAATGATATATTTGAGCATACTTTATTATTTTTTAGGAGTGTTAGTATAGAAAATGCAAGGTAGCCTGTTGCATCTTTATGTCACAGACCAAGGATACGAATAAATATAGAAAATATTAAATAGCATGGTACAAGTCGATTGCAGGTTCTTTCGAAACAAGGATGGAGTTCTCCTTATGCAGATTCTAATCTACCAGGTATAGATTTAAATAAGAGATTTATAGTTATGGGGTTGGAATTGTCTCACGATTCATGACAAGTCCCATAGTTGTTCACTAGAAAGAAGTAGAGTGAGTCATCAAGTTTATGAATGGGAACACCCTATTCACAAGTAGATAACTTCAAATTAGTCGACATATTATTTCTCCTCTTCTTGTACGTGTGTGCTTTGAAAAGCTAACCACCTCCGAAGACTCAAGAACAACAATAGTAAAGTTTATGGGTGTGCAACACTTCTAAGAAAACCCATCACTTAATGACAATTGAGCAAGGAATATGTCGAAGGATTCAATCTTGCACTCAATCATGAAAAGGAAGTTGGGGTATCTAGCATCTTACCAACAAACCGACTCCAACCATAATGTGAAATCCAAGTTAACTGTGAAACCTCTTTCCCACTTTGTAGTATTGTTGCCTCTTGAATTCCAACAAGTATATTGCTGCTTAGATCCACAAAACTTGTCCCACGTAAAATTTGCATGATACAATTGTGATGTGAAAGCTTGACACGCACTCTAGTTTCCCTCTAAAAGAGGGTAAGTCAAAATATTATGTCATGCTTAACTGTAATTTGATCATACATTGTTGAAGGTATTGTATGGAATAAACAATATACTATCAATGCACTAATGAAGAACTAAAAATAAACGAATTTCTTATTACTACAATAGCACCACTCTTGGGATTCTCCAAGGAGCCACTAATTTATACACATTTGGAATCTTTACTTGGTCTGCAGAAAGATTAAGCAATGGTAGTGATCACTCTTTTCCCTCCCATGGAAGGTCTATACAGAGTCAACAATAAATTGATTTAAAAGTGAGGTATATGCCTAGAAAATAGGAGTCCGACTCTTCAACTCTAATTTAGTGGCAAGGAAATATTCAAATGTAAATGCTTGATCTTCTACAGTGTAAATTTCTAGATAAATGGTTAGCGTAAATCTATCCATTGTCCACATATCCCAAAAAACCATGTATGTCTAGACTCTGGTTGTGTGTAAGAGAGGGGAGATCACATAAATAATCCATTATCAAAAGAAAAAGTTAAAGCACAGCATTCTATGGAGAATTTTTTTTAAATTTTATTACATACCTTAGAAAGTTTAAAATGACATAACTGAAGCTTCCCTCTCCTTCAATAGATGATATAATGAGATCTAATGACATTTTCAACTCAAACAAAGGTAAGTTGAGTAAGCTCAAGCTCCAAAATGATGGCATCCAACTTCTGAGTGGCAGTTACTGTATATATCTAGCTAGAGGATATAACATAAAGATATTTGTTACATGTGAAGATAAAAAAAAATGAAAAGAATGTGAAATTTTGACCATCAACTATAAGTTCCTTTCAAGGACTAGATCAAACCATAACATTGTTATCAAGATAATCAACTCACCCATTCTAGTATTCTTCTAGTAGTTTCATGATAAAAGTAAAACTCAATGAACTTCAAACAACATAAATTAACCAACAATATGTCTGAGGTTGGTTACCTAAGGATTATATCATACTAAATTACCTTTTGCATCTAACATTGAAAATGAATGTGAAAGAAATGAAGAATTTTTAGTGATTATGATGGATGTATGTGATGAAATAAAATAAAAAAAGACCTTTCTTCTTGCTATTGATGAGCCTTCTAGGGGATTCTTGGATGAAGTTGATCCTTATCTGCTTTCTAAAATCAAAGAGACACTTTCTAGCTACTCTGATTTGACGAACAACAACCCTAATGCTTATGAAAATGACTATGGAAAGAAATAAGCATCGATGAACCTGGTCTTGAAGAAGGTGTCTCAAAGTCTAATATGGATAGTATTTTAAATTTCTACAACTAGCTGAGGGTTTTCCCAGTTGGGTTCCCTAGAAAATTTTGTTTTTTTTTGCTATAGTGTGACTATTTTATTTTTTGTTCTATTCCGCTACAAATTGGTAGAGCTATTTTTTGCCTTCATGCAACAATTAGTTTCATATTTATTCATTCAAGTAGTAGCATAATTTCAAGGAAATTCTACACAAGGGACAATTAATCTATATTTTCACTTATATATTTTGCAAGTAAAATTCACAACTAAATTTTCATCCAAAGTGTTTAGGTTACTAGCAAGTGGTATCACAACATATCTCAACATTGCATGGCATAAATCATATTATTCAATAAGGTTGAGACTTGAGATACAAAAATCTTCCCAAGTTATGCAAGCAAGAAAACTGCTAATTTTTAGTTCTAAATCTGTCCAACCAAAACAAAATTATGCCATTTTCAACACCCTCTAGTCAAAGTTATTCCTAGCCTCATTCAACTCAAAGAATATGTCAATCTCGTTGAGATTTCTTCTTCGTTTCATGCTTCTAAGTTATATATTTATGCAACCTAATATATCATTTATGTTAAGTGATTATTCATTAAAAATTATTTAGTCCATCCAACGCATCTACCTAATTTTCTTATCAGTTTCTGGGAAGACTCTATCAAACATTTGCAACAGAAAATAGAAGATTATTTTAGTACCTAGTGTTATAAAACTCTAATCTGGAAAAAGTATTTTGGGTTGTTTCCCTAAAAATATTTACAAAATTTTCAATCCCAAAGCCATTTCAGGGAGAATTTTAGTTAGGGAGAAATTTAGTATTATTTTTGGAAAATTTGAATGCAACTAAAAGAAATTCTTCCCATTTGCTCAAAAGATTCCAGCACCAAATATGAGTGAATTCACAGAACTTAAGATTTGGAAATAATTAAATTTCACTTCGCTTTTCTAGGACCATACGTAAGTGAATTCACAAAACCTGAGATTTTGATTCTCGAAACACTTAAATTTCACCTCATTTATTAGGATTGGAAGTTCCCTAAGATTCAAACATGTAGCATTAAGGATCTACTTTGCTTGTTTAAGGACAATGCTAAATTTATAAATAGTGACACAAGAATCCTTGTATGCATGCCTAACACAGTTCTTTGGTCACAACTAATGAAACTAAACTCCATCAATACATAATAGACAAGGTATAATGTAAGAGAGCATCTACTTTTCAACATATACTCTGACAAAAATAAACATCTATACAGTCATATAAAGTTGTCACCACACCAAAGAAGGAATTAAAAATCAAAGTAAAAATAGGAACGAGCTTGGATTGTTATGGTTACTCTAACAAAATTTTAAATAGGATCAATATGTTAATATGGAAAATAGTGTATTTGATTATGATTTATTGAGCCCAAGGGGTTATCCCAACCAAATGTCACTAATGTTACTGGGTATTTGGCTAGTTCTGTGCTGGCAGGTGCCCTGTTTGAAATCCCTTGGGTGAGGTGCACTAGTCAATGCCAATGGGTTTACCAGGGATGCCATCCATGAATGTGGGGAAACATCCATTAGGATTCCCCAGAGAGTTTTTCTTGGAAAGAATAAAAATAGGATTTCCTAAAGAGAAATTTTGAGATGCATATAATGTACACCCAATAAAATCAACTCTATAGAGACAAACCAAAAAAGAAGGGAAAATACATATGCTTTTACCTATGTTCCCTCATTTTCCCTCCCGCCCTGTGAAAAGTGAAAATATGCTACTCTTAAACTTAAAAGAAAGAATGAAAAAAATAGTGAATTTTGAACCAATCCTCCTTATGTCAAAGAAGATTAAAAGTGGGGTGGAAATGCAGCGAGGTTAGAAATGAAACATACCTGGGCGCCATTAATGGATTGAAGATCCAATGGTTGGGGATCTGAGGTGTGTGTACTCCTCCCTATGTGGAAGAAGACTAAAAGTGGGGTGGAAATGTAGCAAGGTTAGAAATGAGACATACCTGGGCGCCATTAATGGATTGAAGATCAAATGGTGGGGTTTGATATCAGTCTACTACTGGTAAAACCTTAATTCACGACACTCTTCAATCTCGTTTTCCCTCCCATCTTGTGAAAATTGAAAATATGCTATTCTTAAACTTACAAGAAAGGATGAAAAAATAGTGAATTTTGAACCAGTCCTCCTTGTGTAGAAGAAGACTAAAAGTGGGGTGGAAATGTAGCCAGGTTAGAAATGAAACATACCTGGGTACCATTAATGGATTGAAGATCTAATGGTGGGGTTCGATATTAGTCTACTACCGGTAAAACCTTAATTCACAACTCTCTTCAATCTTGTTTTCTCTCCCACCCTGTGAAAAGTGAAAATATGCTACTCCTAAACTTAAAAGCAAGGATGAAAAAAATAGTGAATTTTGAACCAGAGATCTGAGGTGTGTGTACTCCTCCCTGTATGGAAGAATACTAAAAGTGGGGTGTAAATGCAGTAAGGTTAGAAATGAAACATACCTGGGCACCATTAATGGATTGAAGATCTAATGGTGGGGTTTGATATCAAGCTGCTACTGGTAAAACCTTAAATCACAACTCTCTTCAATCTCGTTTTCCCTCTCGCCCTGTGAAAAGTGAAAATATGCTACTAGTTTTCCCTCCCTTGCATTATGAAAAGTGAAAATTTAATTCACAACTCTCTTCAATCTCATTTTCCCTCCCCCCCATCAAAAGTGAAAATATCTACTAGTTTTCCCTCCACCCTATGAAAAGTGAATATACTATTTGTTTTAGAAAGTACATGAAGATTGAAATTAGGAGGGATTTGTTACATCAAAATTAAGGCTGAATTTCCTCAAAAAGGTCAAAATTTCCCTCCCTAAAAAACAATAAATACAATATTTATAGAGTATAAAGTAGATGTGTAGGTGTAATGTAAGTATATAAACAATTCTAAATATGGGCTTAGTTAAAGAATAATAGTAATAATAATAAAAGTCAAAAGTATGGGATGAGTGTGTTAACACCCAGGTTGTTCCCTATGACTCCCAAGGGAATACGGCCGGGGTAACCACTAACCAATCTTTTAATCACTGTTTCTAGCCAAACAGTGATCAGAGAGGGCTCTCTCTTTATGATTTATATCTATAGTGATGGTGTTTTAGGCTAGGTATTGAGTACAGGCTATGTTTGTGTTTTGGTTGATGAAATTCTCTTAGACTTCAGTGATGTAGTTTTTAGATATGTTGAATATCATTGGGCAATGGAGTCTGTGGCTTAATGTGTTTGAATCTGTGAGATGAAAGATGGAACTTACAGGGCCATTTGGGTGTTTAATAGAACAGATTTTTGATTAAAAGACTGGAAACAGGTAGCACGAACAGTGAAAGCATTTAAGAATTTTCACTATTTATCTATATGTTCCCAACAGATAGCTTTAAGAAGAGAAAACAGAGGTCTTAGGGGCAAAAGTTGAATCCCTGAGAATGACTGTTACAATAAAAACACAGTTTTGAATTGCAGCAATTAAGAATTACAATTCTGTTACTGTATATGAGGAAAACATATATAATAGCTCAGTTTGAGTCCAGGGTAAACATGGTTAAATCCTGGTACTATCCTTTCACCTTGCTATCAAGTGTAAAACATTAGAACGACAAAGAGAACAAAAGACTCAAAACAGACACGACAAAGAGATTTGAGAATACTTATAGTTTTATGCAACACCCATGGAATCCTGTAACATGCATCCTTCACCACAAGACATCAAATACACCAAACTTCTGGAAGTTCCATTCCTCCTTTGTATTAATTCTCTGAAAATATTACAGCAGATGGAAGTTATCCAAGAGAAAATTCCAGCAACCCCTTATGCGTTACTAAGGGGGGTATATATACGGATTTACATTTGGAAAAATATCTGAAAGAAGAGTAAATGCCTCATAAATATGCTGCCAACTGCTAGTGAGCAGTAGCCAAAGAAGTAAATGAAGAAGTAAATGCAGTAATAGCTCTTAGTCCTTTAGCTGTCAAAATCTGTCAGATGCTGTTGAATTTGTAGCAGTTGTAGTCGGCTGAAGGCGTGTGTTTCAAAATGTGGCTAGCTGTCACTGTTAGTGATGAATCACCTTTTAGATATTTTCCAGTCACTGACCACTTTATACTTGTCTTGCGGTGACCTGAGCTGGCTTTTGACCTGGAGTTTTGAAACTACTGTGGCAGAATCTGGAGCATGGCTTGCCACCAGTCCTCCTTGGGCATTTGATGCCTTCGCATTTTAATCAATGTCTCATCAAGCTCTGTGTATTTGAAAAAACTTGGAGGAGTTTCAAATAGATGATTAACTTCATTTTCAATAAAAAATGACCCTTCAAGCTGAGTGTACAAACTCTGTCCTGTAGGAGGAACAGTTTCTTCAGAAGCACTGCTGGATGCAGTGATTTGATTTTCTATGTACGCGGCCATCCTATTTGTAAATTGATCTCTGTTGATCAATTTCCCTGTACCGCTCAATAGGCTAGGCATTCCTCTTGCCTGTAGCATCCCCATTCTGAGCTTGAAGTCTTCAACTTCAGTCTGTATCTCATAGCTCCTCCTTTCTGCTGTCTGCACATATCCTCTGAGTGTTAGCACCTTTTTGGTCATAAGGATGGCCTCCGTTCTGTTGGTGATTCCAACTGCTGCCAGCTCATCTTTGTCTTGCCTGTTCAGAAAGTCTATCAGTTGGCTAGCTTGTTCAGGTCTATTTCCTAGTGCTGTCTTAGCCCTCTGGATATCTATCTGAGCTTGCACAATTAAATCCATATGTTCATGGATTGTTTTGAGTGATTTCCACTGTTTAATCATGCTTTGGGTGATTTTATTCCATAAGATCCTCTTGATCTCAGCCATGGTGTTTTTGAGATCAAGCTCTTTCTCCAGGGCTTTGATTCTGTCCTTTTGGGTCTTGATCTGTCTGCCCTGTTCTGCCACTGTCATTTTAGACTGGTCATACTTGGCATCTATCTCTGCCAGTTTTTCTTTTGCCTTCCTTATCTCATCTGCTTGTAGCTCCATTTGCTTAACAGCCTTAGTTAGTTCTTCTATGCTGGGCTGGTCAACTGTATTTGCTGTTGTAGGGGCCACTGCTGCCCCAGAGCCTGTTGCTGCTGTAGAATCTGTTGGGGGAGTTGGTAGTGTGGATTCTCCCTGTTTGTCCTGTAATGACTTCTCCAGCTCCTTCTCTAGCTCTTGGATCCTTTGATCCTGCTGCAATAGTAGATCAAGTTGTTGATCAACTTGTTTTTCTTTTTGCAGTTCAGCTGTCTGAGGATGTTCTGTAGGTGACAGCTTCAATCTCCTCTTCATGGCATTGAGATCATCCTCTTTTTTCTTCAGGAGGGCTTTTACCCCGGTTGGGTCACTAGGGTTATGCCCTAGATCAACAATAATCTCTTCAAGAGATTTTATCCTGTTATCCTTGGCCCTGGAAGACAATCTCTCAAAATCCAGTTGAGTATTTGTGTGCTTCAAGGATTCTTTCAGCTCATGAGCTAATGTGGCCTTATCTACCAAGGTGGCATAGACCATTTCTCCAGTCTGCTTATGGAGCTCAATTTGGTCCATAGGATGTATGTCTTTGGCCAAGACCTCCACCCTTGTTTTGATGAAATCAGCAGTGGACATTGGGTTGGGCCCCTTAGGTTTGAAATGGCTGAATATCATCTTCTCCTCTTTGAAGTCGTAGACCGACATCAATCTTTCTTGTTGGGCTGGAGTGGCATCTATAAATTGTTTGTAAACCTCAGCCCTCAATAGTTCATTTGCTGCCTTGATTTCTTTGAAGGTGGCCTTAGCACCTTTGAGCTTCTGGCTTTGTTGAGAAGAAGATGATACCTCCAAGCCAAGTTGTAAATTCTGCTCCTGCTGAAAGGAGCTAGTCCCTGTGTGTTGGCTGCCCTCCCTATCCTTGGCTGTATCATTGAAGACATCTTCAGTAATGTCTTCTACTTCTGGGGAGTCTGCCCTCTGCCTTTTAGCTTCTGGTTGTTGGGAGGATCCACTGAGGGGAGTGGACTCTTCTCTTTGTCTTTTGGTCCCCCTTTCTTCATGTGCCGGGGTCTGTAAAATTGAAGTGGTTAGGGGCTCCACTTGAGGGGGTGGTGTCTGCAATAAGGTGGTTTCTGGCAGCCCAGTTTGTGGCAGACCGGTTTGTTCTTCTTGCTGCCCTGTTTCTTGCTCTGGTTGTTGCTTTCCCTGCTCTGACTGCTGCTTTTTTGCTTCATCTTCGGCGTCCATTTTTCCCTTTCCCTTATCCAAGCCTGGTGCTGTTGTTGGCGGCGCTGTCCTGGTAACTGAGGTTCCTCCTCCTGATGTTTGAGGCAGCCTGAAAGGTACCTGGATCACATAGTCCAGGTCAATAGTTTTTTCAAGTTCTTTCATATTTCTAGCTATTTTTTCCTCTTCAGACAAGCTCTCAACAAGGGTATCCAACTGCCACTCTTGTAAGTTTGCATACTGTTCTAGATGTGGATAGTGGCAGTGTTTGATGGCTAGGAGTCTGTACTTTGTTCTCCTGGCAGTGACGAAACCTTGAGGGTCATATGGGACCCACCGGAAACTGTAAGACAACTTATATTTGTCTTTTAGGATCAAATCTGCAGCCTCCCATCCTTCCTTCTTATTCATGATAAAAGGGCCCAGCTCATTTTTGTAGTTAAGGTGTGCTTTTTTCTTTGAGCTGTGGAAGTGAGTGAGGTGTGACTGGATTAATTGCCTGTAATATTCCAAGGCAAATAATCTCATGGGAACATACTTGGGTAGTCTGTATGGACAGAGCTCACACCCATACACTCTGAACACAGTGTGGTGTTCATATAGGTACCAATCACCTATTTTGTACTTCTTAGAAAGCTGTAAAGCTTTCTTGATCTCATTTGATATTCTAGGTGGAGGGGATTTCATAAGTATGCTGGAGACTGGGTATACAAACTGATCTACAAATTCACAATAGCTGTAGGGTGAATTTGTGATTTCATGATAGACTGAGGTCCAAAATATGACTGATCTTTTCTCCCCTTTGTTGTCCAGCCTTCTGATGTAGCATGGGAAAGCTTCAGAGTGATGATACATGAACAGGTGGTAGATGTATGCTGAATATCTAAAGACTCCTTGTCTGTCCAATTTGCACAATTGATCATGGATCCTATTGGCTATGAACTTGGCAAAGTTGTACTTTCGGGCAGGGGGTTGTCGTGGGCTGTAGGCAGATAGCATTACGAGCATGGCTAGATCCACATGCTTGCTGTTCTGGTAGCCTAGCACATAGGCTATCATGTCCAGGAGCAGCCTGCCTGAGTCATTGAAGTGCTCATGTGGATAAGGAGGTGGCCCTGTAGGCTGGTTCTCAGGCCACATGTAGTTCCTGGTGACCTTCTGCAGCTCTTCACTGGTCATCTTCTCACCTGCTTCCATTAAAGATCTCATGGAGAAAGGGACTAATAACTCTGTCTGTTCAAAGTGCAGCATTTTGTTGATGGTGTCAGCGTTTATATAGAACAAAATCCTCCCTAGTTGAGTGTTGACAGCTCTGTGCTCCTGATCATAATTTTGAGCACATAAGTGAATGATTTCAGGGAAAACATTCACAGCTGGGAGGCAGTAATAGGGCAGGTTTGACTCCCATATCCCATCTGTACCAAGTCCTGCCTTATAGTCTTCCCTTAATGTGGTGAAGGTCTTCAAAAAGTTTCTGTTTCCCTCAAAATCATTTATGAGACAGTCTTTGTCAACTAATGGCATAGCTTCCAGTTCCTTATTGGTTTGACTCAGTGGAGTGACACTGAGGGAGGAGGATGCAGATGCTGCCATGATACAGTCTGAAAGTGTGCAGTAGGATGCAGAGCTTTGATGAATCTCTTGAAGACTTTGAGCAGCAGGTAGGTGCAATTGGTGTGATGTCTTCTTCTGGTGTGAAGTTGTTCTGAAGCTAGCAAAGTACTGATGATTTTCAGGAATGTGGATTGTCTAAGGGAATGCTTACTGAGGTATTAGTATTTGTACAGGAAGAGTGTAGGTAACCAGTACTTGGCAAAAAGGAACAATGCCGGGTACTTCAGGGCGATTTCTGCAGTTTTAACCCGCGAGCTGGTTTGTACAGAGCTAAATTGGGGCTAATGGATGGCACAGGTTGCTTATGTCTGATTTGGGTGCTTAGGTAGAGCTAAATTTAGAGTTTTTAGCAGACTTTAATGGTGATTTTGCAGAAAATTGGAATTCACGGGCAGAATGGGAGAAGACGGCAAAATACCTGGCAAATCGACCTGGAAGCTTGCGGGCTGGGTTGCAAAGGCTTAATGCAGTCAAGCCTCGAACTTTGAACGGTTTACTTGTCGAATTTGATGGCTGAATGCAAGATTTCGCGGCAGCAGGCTTGACAACGGCTAGTTCAGCTTCGCATGCAAAATAAGCGAAAAATATGCGTTTAGCCGTTTAAAACGGTAAATTTGGCAAAAGTATGAATTTGGCGCTTTTCCGCCGATGACGTCAGCATGACGTCATGGCGGGGCCCAGGTGAGGGGTGACGTGGATGCTGAGGTGTTAGCCAGGTCGGCAGGACACGGTGGCGGGTGGGCGCAAAGGCGGGCCCGCGTGGAGGACCAAGGGACGATGGGGCGGGCACCGGCGGGGTGACGTCAGAGCGGCGTGGACATGACGTGTAGGCATGACGTGTGGGGTAGCGGTATACGGGGTGGCGGTAAGTGGGTTCCCCGCACCACCTTTGGGCAAAGGCGGTAAGTGGGAGGAGGGCTCCGAACAACCTTACCGCCCGCCACGCGTCCATTGTACGGGATAGGTAAAACCGCTTTCCCCGGACGCTAAATGTCGGCACATCGAGATCTGAAATTGACCGCCCACCCTTAGATCTGGGCGCTGGAGATCTGACGGCTGGCGGGCCTTCCGACTGGTCGAGCATGTTGGGGAGGGGTCCCGCCAGCGCAATAAAATATTCAGTTTAATTTTTGGGCGGAGGACTATAGGCAAGTGGGTTTTTTCGCAGTTTTGGGTTTTTTGGGCCTTTTCAGGGGTTTTCATAGGAAAAGGGGGTTTTCTGTGCGCTTTCAGCAGAGAGACGGTAAGGGCTTGAGGGACAGGATTTCTGCTCATAACCAGGGGTCAGAGCACATCCAAGACAAGGTTGACCACAGTCCCAGGTGGACTGAAGTCTCCTTGGACCATTTACTTGGCTATAATGCCAAAAGGAGAATATGTAGATAATGCTGGGATTTATACACCTTGGTGTTAGTAATATTAGGGAGAAAGGCGATATAAGGGATTTGTACAATAGGGTTAGTGTTAGTTGTGGAGGAGGAGGTAAGTGGATGTCGAAATAATTGAGTTTATATGAAACAAGCTTGGTTTCAAGAGTAGATCAAAATGAAAAGAACTTTAGATAAGAAATGTGGCTTTTAAAGATCAAGAACCACTATGAAAACTTAGTCTTTTCTATGAATCTCAGGCTAGTGAGGGAATGTTAGAAATGAAATTGGAGGGGAGTGAGGGAAATTAGTCATGCTTCCAGCTGTAATATTTTGCCTTGCTGCCCACCATCATCAACCTTGCAATGATAGGGATACCTTTCTGCAACCCCTGCTACCTACCCAGCTACTTGCCTAGCATTTTATTTCTTCTTGGAGGGTGCATTTGGACTTGCAGACCCTTACTTGCCTTTTCTTTTCCTTGGCTTTTTCTTTTGCTTTTTCTATCTACTTCTACCCTTATCTCTTTCAAGGTCCCAGATTAGACTTTTGGGAACCTTTGTTTCTCTACCTGAACTATTTGTCTGCCAAGATTAAGCTGTTTGGACAGACTTCTTTCTCTATTCTACAACTCAAAATTGAAACATGGCATGATCCAGTTTGAACTGTTGAATCACCCAAAAAATTGTAATAAGGTCCTCAATATTTGAAATACTTCACACACCTCTGATTTTCTGGAAATATGGGATCTTTGTAGTAGCAAAGCAGAGCATATTTGGATTTTCAATAATCAATCATGAAATATGAAACCTATTACTATAGGTATCCAACAGTGGCTCCACATGGGGATGGTTTTTCTTTTGAAAGACCAAGAACAGCAGGTCAGATTGCCTTGTTGCTTGATTGTCCATCTTAATCTTTGAGATCTGATGCATGTAACCTGTCAAAATTGTGTGCTTCTTTCTTGGAGAACCTCTGATATTATCTGCCTGTTTCTGCTAGTTGCAGCACTTAGGAAAACCTCTTTATACAATTTAAATCAAAAGAGAATATGTACAATTGCATATATACAATGAACCTTTGGATCCCTATCATAGTGAACCATCATAATAGTGCTTCAACATCCTGCCATTGACAGGACCTTCATCCAGTTCAGTTACAGTCAAACTTTTAAGGAAATAAGTGTTATTACCTTGTACTGCTTGGACAGCAAATGGTCCTTTCCACAAAGAATCAAATTTCCCATGTTTCCCTTTCTCTTCTCTTCTTGCATCCCACTTTAGAACTTTGTCTCCCATATTGAAATCTTCTGCTTTGGTTCTTCTGTCAAAGGCCTTTTTCAGTTTTTCTTGTAATATTTGCACTCTGCTGAAAACTTGTTCTCTGGTCTGCTGTAAACAGATTATCTGGTTGATCCTTCTTTGCATATCATTTGGCTCTGCTTGACTTTCTTGTAGAAGTTTCATAACTGGCACCCCTAGTGATGAAGGAAATCTGGCCTCTAATCCGTAGACTAACTCATATGGGCTGGTCCCAATTGATCTTTTGGTGGTTAATCTGTCTGCCCATAAAGCATTTACTAGTTTCTTGTGCCAGTTCTTTTTGTTCTCTTCCAGCACTTTCTTAATGATGCTTATCAGGCTTTTGTTTGATGATTCAGCAAGACCATTTCCCTGAGGATAGTAAGCTGTAGAATGGCCCAAAGTAATATGAAATTTATGGCAAAAGTTTACCATTTTCTTGGATCTGAAGGCAGCAGCATTGTCTGTTATTATCTTATCTGGGCAGCCAAATCTAGCCAGTATATTATTCTCCAAAAATTGAATGATCACTGAATCATTTGCTTGTCTGCATGGGGCAGCTTCAATCCACTTGGTGAAGTAGTCTGTTGCAGTCAAAATCCATCTGTGTTGTCCTGAAGATGAGGGATGAATCTCCCCAATGAAATCCAAACCCCATTGTTGAAAAGGTCTTTCTGTTGAAATGGGCCTCAAAGGAAGTGGCAGCAACTGTCTTCTGCCTTCAAACAGTTGGCACTTGTGGCATGATGTTGTGAATTTCTTCACATCAGAGAACATAGTGGGCCAGTAATAACCAGCCCTTAATATTTTGTCTACAGTGGACTTCGAGTACAAATGTCCACCACAGTCTCCAGCATGGAATTCTTGCATAATTTTATCAGTTTCATTCTCAAGAAGACAGTGCAGCAAAATACCTTCATGGTTTTTCCAGAGTAGATTCTCATCTAACACACAAAATTTGGATGTTTTCATTTTTAGGAACCTAGACTTAGTTCTGGACAGTCCTGGGGGAGCACACAGGTTTTGTAACACATAACAGATATCAGAGTACCATGGAGATTGTTCAAAGGCTACATTGATCTTTGGAGTCGCCAGCTCTGTTTCACTGTCCAGTTGGTTGATATCTAAGGCTTGGAAATTTGCTTCTGTCATTAACTTAGCCAAACCTTGCCCTTTAATCAGCTTTGTAGGTTTTATTTCAATGTCAAATTCAAGTATGTTTGCAATCCATTTTCCTCTTCTACCCTCTAAGTTTTCTTGGGTGAGAATGTCTTTGACAATAGGACTTGGTACATAAGCCACAACATGAGAGTAAAGGATATAGATCCTAAAATCTTTGATAGCTTTGATTAATGCATAGGCTTGTTTTTCCATTATTTGGTACTTCAAAGGAGCATCTCTAAGAGCTCTGCTGAAGAAGGCAATGGGCTTTTCATTCCCTTGATCATCTTTCTGCAATAAAACAGCAGCAATAGTATGCCGGGAGGCAAAAGAAAAAATAATAAAGTCTCTGTCAAACTGAGGATTAGTTAATACCGGGGTTTGGGTTAAAGCCAGTTTTATGCTTTCAAAAGCTTGCTTTGCTTCCACAGTCCACTTAACCTTTGAATCTTTCTTTAGCATATTGTTTAGTAGTCTGATCAATTCTGCTAAATTTGGGATAAACCTTCTTAAAAAGTTGAGTTTTCCTAAGAATCCTTGCAACTCTTTGACATTCCTAGGGTGAGGCATTTGTAGGATCGCTTGTATCCTATCTGGATCAATTCTTATGCCATCTTTTGAAATGATGTGTCCTAAAAGTTTCCCTTCTTCCAAACCAAATAAAGACTTCTTGGGGTTTAAGGAAATGCCATATTTTCTGCATGTTATGAAAATCTGTCTTAAATGTTTCAAATGTTCTTGGTCAGATTTTGAGAAGGGTGTAAGATCATCTAAGTAAATGACCAAGAAATCATGAATTTCTTTTGCAAAAGCAATGTCCATTGCTCTTTGAAATGTTGCCCCTGCATTCTTCAATCCAAAGGGCATTTTCACATACTTGAAAGTTCCCCATGGGGTAGTAAATGCAGTTTTGTCTTGATCATCAGGGTGCACTAAAATTTGATTGAAGCCTGAGAATCCATCAAGCAGTGATATCCTTGAGGCTCCTACTACTCTTTGGAGGATGTGATCCATTTTTGGTAAAGGGTAGTTATCTTTGAGTGAAACTTGATTCAGATTCCTTAAGTCTACACAAAGTCTGATTTCACCAGTTTTCTTTCTGGTAGGGACTAAATTTGAAATCCATTCAGAGAATCTGATTGGTGCTATAATACCAGCCTTGAACATTTTATGCAACTCTTTTTCAATGGAAGGAAGGAGCACAGGATTGATCCTTCTCAATTTCTGTTTGAATGGTTTTTGATTAGGCTTGAGAGGGATGGTATGCTGGATGACAGATGTGTCATAGGACTTGAGATCTTCATATCCCCAGGCAAAGACATCTTGAAACTCTTTAAAGAGATCAATGTACTTGGGCTTTTGATCAGGGGGCAAAGAGGCAGATAGCTTTATTATCTTAGGCTTTTCCATAGTGCCAATATTGCATTCTTCAATTCTTGCATCTAATGGCTGCATCTTTGGCTTCCTAGGGATGTCATTTGAGTCAAAAATATCCTCTAATGGGGTAAGGCCCACTGGGAGGAAGTTGTCTTTGAGTTGTATGATTTCAGTTTCAATGTTACTCATCTCTTCACAGTCCATTTGTTTAATTTGTTGAATGTTTTCATTGTTGAAAATGGTTGGGCTGAGTAGTTGTTTTGCTGTCCTAGGTGACATTGGGTGAGCAGATTGTTGAAACTGTATTTGTGATTGACATGCTTCATTAAATATTTGTGATTGACTTGCTGTCTCAAGCATTTGTGATTGACTTGCTGTCTCAAGATCAATATTTAATCCTGTGAACTCCTGTTGCAGGGTTAAAAAATTGTTTATTTGCATGTCATCCTCAAATACTTGCCATTCTCTGACATTGTTTGGAATAGAGGGTCTGTACCTGACCTCAGCTGTGAAACAATTATTAGGTTCCAGTGGGAATTTGAAAGTGCTGGCAAATGTTGCCAAGCTATGTGCATGGAGGTTATGGCCCCTTGGAATTTTTGTGATAGCAAACTCATGAAAGGTCTCTAATATTTCGATTACAGCAGCCCTGTAGGATCTCAGCCTCTTGTCATTAGTGACAAAATTGCCTTTTACTTGTTGAATGACCAGATCAGAGTCTCCCCTGATAGAGAGGCTAGGTGCTTGTAATGATTTTGCAATCTTGAGGCCTAGTAATAGAGCTTCATATTCTGCCATGTTGTTGGTGCATCTGAAATTCAATCTGTAGGCCTTGCCTGTTGCACAGCCTTTCTCTTTGTTATGTATCCATACTCCCGCTCCTGCTCCTAACTTGTTAACCGAGCCATCAAATTCTAAGACCCACAAGATGCCTTGCTGGTCAGGAGGTTTGAGGTTCTGTTCATGGGGTGGTAGTGTGAGCATGAGTTGGGGTTTCTTCTCCCATTTGTTTTCTAGGATAGCTTCATCATTTGCCTGACCATCTTTGACCCCTAGGGGAGAGCTAAAGTGTTTTGTTGTACTGATTGATGTTTGACAGGTGCTACTTGTTAGAATAATGTTTTGTTCTGGTTTAAATGTCTCTGTGCTAATGTGACTGTCGGAGAAGCCAATGCTGTCATTAAAGAGGATGTAAGAGTCTATGTCCGAATGAACAGCATATATTGGGAAATTTTGGGGTTTTTCTTCACTGCTAACCATATACTTCATGAGTGTTTCCCTATAAAGTCTTTTTGGTTGTCCAAAAACAGAGATGGTTGCATATGACATGTCTAACTGCAGGGAGCCTTGAAGCTTTGCTCCCCATGATCTTGATAATAGCATCCCATACTTGGGTGGGATATCAGCAACAACAACATCCATCAAAATGGTCTTGTTGGGGAATTGGACCAGGGACACACACAAATCCTTAATTAGACCCAGGCACTTGACTTGACTAGAATCAAAAGAAAACAAGTCTTTGTATGGTCTTGTGATATCTAAGTTTAATCTTTCCATGACTGCTTTTGGCATCAGATTATGAGAGGCTCCTGAGTCAAACATTGCATTGTGCAGAATTTTGTCATGTACATGTAAGCTGACATAAAACGGTAAAACCCCTGTGACTACTGTTTTTCCATCTACCTCTGGACCAAATAGTAACTCTGGAGTGTCATCTAATACATTTACATCATCTTTGCTATTGGTGAGCTGAAGGGATTTTTTAATCTGTTGTTTGTACATGTCATGCTTTGCTAGCTCTGAGAGGGGAATTGCTACCTTTAACTTGCCAATCTCTACTCCTAGGTCAAAGGGTTTGTCAATTTGCAATTTGGGATCACGGGTAGCAGTTCTTTCTTTGTTTATTACATCTTCTGGTGGGATTTCATCTTGATTTTGGAACCTGCCCCTAATATTGATATCTTGAGGGGCAATATTTGGGTTAGGCTCAGAGGATAAGGTTGCCATGGGTTGTTTTGATGGTGACAGTGGTTCAGTAACCTCTTCAACCACTACTTCCTTTGTAGGCAAGTTTGGCACATGATCAGGTTCAGTGACTGAGCTTTCTTTGGTTTGCTGTTTTTCTTTTATCTTTTCGGGTTGATTTACATTTACAGTCCTACTCCTTAATTTGTATTGTTTGTGGATTTCATAGACAGCAGTGTCATATCCTTGTTTAAAATCAAAGGATTCCCCTGACTTAGTTTGAAATGTATTGCTCTCATCCTCCTCATGGTCTTCTTGGGTTAAGAATACATGATTTTTGCCATCCAGACCTATTAAATTGATTTCAGGGTCCTCATTTAGCTGATTTGCAGTAGAAGTTTCTGCATAATTTTCTTGAAAAGGGGGTCTGATATCTTGGTCAGCATTAGTCTTTCCTATATTGGGGTTTTGGGCTCTCCTGAAATTTGGGTTTCTAGGAGGATTGTTTTGTGGTGCCTCCCATGATGATTTTCTTTCCACTGATTCCACTCTCTCCCCCAACCTCTTCATGCTATTTAGAATTGCATCTAGCTTTTGGTCGAAACCCGAGGTTTCTTCTTTGAAGCCAGTTTTCTTTTCCAGCTTTGCCCTGTTTCTTTTGGCAATTAGGTTGGCCTCTACAGTGACTGCAACCCTTTGAGCTTCTGCAAGGGTTGGAGGGTCTCTTTCTCTCAACTGATAGGCCATATCAGAATCAAAACCATCAGGGAAATTATAAAGAGCCAAATCAGGAGGGGGTCTTAAGTTCTGAGGGATAGCATTGTATATGTTGTTAAACCTGGCACAATACTCCAACACCGTTTCTTGGGGACCTCTTTTAATAGTGTTATATTCACCAAGTATGTGGTGGGGATCTCTCTTTTTCTCCCATCTGTTAGTAAATTCCTGGTATAAAACTTCAGGGGTTGCAATTGAATTTGCATTTAAGGACCTAAACCAAGTCCTGACATCCCCAGTTAAGCTTTGAACAAAGATTCTCATCCTGACACTATCATCATCAATTTCATAGGTCTCAAAGTGGTCTTGCATCTTTTTAGCATGCTGGATGGCCGTCAAAGGGCCATGGGAATCAAAAAATGAGAGTCTGGTTTGATAATCTTGGGGTAGGGCTGGAGCATTGGCTGGAATCTGCAATGGTGCATATCTGTTAGCCATGTTTATAGGGTTAATAGGGTTGATAGGAACAAATGGGACAACTGGGATTACAGGTGTACTGGGGTTAATAGGATGGGTAACAAGTGGAGAACTGGATGAGTGAGTATGTGCAGATGGTGAAGATGGAAAGGTAGGACTTTGAGGGGTTGAAGATGAACTAGGGGAATTGGGTGTGGAACGAAAAAGGACTTTGCAAGGAGTGGGAATGAGGATGGGTTGGTCTGACCTTATATCTGAATCAGCAGGTTTATCCTGCTTGTGCTGTTTCCTTATGTTCTTTGGGATGATATTTGGGTTATCAACAATGATGGGTTGATCAGGGTCAGGGTGTGCCCTAGTATGCCTTGGGTTTCTTTTAGGAGCCAGCTTCTAAGTGTTCTTTCAGAACTTTATACAGAAGTTTTGTATTTACAAGGGCAAAATAAGAACTCTGGAATGACTATATATGTTTCAAGGCTAGGATAAGTTTCCCTACTTAGCTCTTCCCTAAGACTGCCCCTGTATTAGAGAAACAGTCCTAAGATGTCTTGGCTAGTTTCAGGCTTGATGAAAGCTTTGGAAGATAGATAGTAATTGAATAGTCTTAGGTCCCCAGCGGAGTCGCCAATTATGTTAACACCCAGGTTGTTCCCTATGACTCCCAAGGGAATACGGCCGGGGTAACCACTAACCAATCTTTTAATCACTGTTTCTAGCCAAACAGTGATCAGAGAGGGCTCTCTCTTTATGATTTATATCTATAGTGATGGTGTTTTAGGCTAGGTATTGAGTACAGGCTATGTTTGTGTTTTGGTTGATGAAATTCTCTTAGACTTCAGTGATGTAGTTTTTAGATATGTTGAATATCATTGGGCAATGGAGTCTGTGGCTTAATGTGTTTGAATCTGTGAGATGAAAGATGGAACTTACAGGGCCATTTGGGTGTTTAATAGAACAGATTTTTGATTAAAAGACTGGAAACAGGTAGCACGAACAGTGAAAGCATTTAAGAATTTTCACTATTTATCTATATGTTCCCAACAGATAGCTTTAAGAAGAGAAAACAGAGGTCTTAGGGGCAAAAGTTGAATCCCTGAGAATGACTGTTACAATAAAAACACAGTTTTGAATTGCAGCAATTAAGAATTACAATTCTGTTACTGTATATGAGGAAAACATATATAATAGCTCAGTTTGAGTCCAGGGTAAACATGGTTAAATCCTGGTACTATCCTTTCACCTTGCTATCAAGTGTAAAACATTAGAACGACAAAGAGAACAAAAGACTCAAAACAGACACGACAAAGAGATTTGAGAATACTTATAGTTTTATGCAACACCCATGGAATCCTGTAACATGCATCCTTCACCACAAGACATCAAATACACCAAACTTCTGGAAGTTCCATTCCTCCTTTGTATTAATTCTCTGAAAATATTACAGCAGATGGAAGTTATCCAAGAGAAAATTCCAGCAACCCCTTATGCGTTACTAAGGGGGGTATATATACGGATTTACATTTGGAAAAATATCTGAAAGAAGAGTAAATGCCTCATAAATATGCTGCCAACTGCTAGTGAGCAGTAGCCAAAGAAGTAAATGAAGAAGTAAATGCAGTAATAGCTCTTAGTCCTTTAGCTGTCAAAATCTGTCAGATGCTGTTGAATTTGTAGCAGTTGTAGTCGGCTGAAGGCGTGTGTTTCAAAATGTGGCTAGCTGTCACTGTTAGTGATGAATCACCTTTTAGATATTTTCCAGTCACTGACCACTTTATACTTGTCTTGCGGTGACCTGAGCTGGCTTTTGACCTGGAGTTTTGAAACTACTGTGGCAGAATCTGGAGCATGGCTTGCCACCAGTCCTCCTTGGGCATTTGATGCCTTCGCATTTTAATCAATGTCTCATCAAGCTCTGTGTATTTGAAAAAACTTGGAGGAGTTTCAAATAGATGATTAACTTCATTTTCAATAAAAAATGACCCTTCAAGCTGAGTGTACAAACTCTGTCCTGTAGGAGGAACAGTTTCTTCAGAAGCACTGCTGGATGCAGTGATTTGATTTTCTATGTACGCGGCCATCCTATTTGTAAATTGATCTCTATTGATCAATTTCCCTGTACCGCTCAATAGGCTAGGCATTCCTCTTGCCTGTAGCATCCCCATTCTGAGCTTGAAGTCTTCAACTTCAGTCTGTATCTCATAGCTCCTCCTTTCTGCTGTCTGCACATATCCTCTGAGTGTTAGCACCTTTTTGGTCATAAGGATGGCCTCCGTTCTGTTGGTGATTCCAACTGCTGCCAGCTCATCTTTGTCTTGCCTGTTCAGAAAGTCTATCAGTTGGCTAGCTTGTTCAGGTCTATTTCCTAGTGCTGTCTTAGCCCTCTGGATATCTATCTGAGCTTGCACAATTAAATCCATATGTTCATGGATTGTTTTGAGTGATTTCCACTGTTTAATCATGCTTTGGGTGATTTTATTCCATAAGATCCTCTTGATCTCAGCCATGGTGTTTTTGAGATCAAGCTCTTTCTCCAGGGCTTTGATTCTGTCCTTTTGGGTCTTGATCTGTCTGCCCTGTTCTGCCACTGTCATTTTAGACTGGTCATACTTGGCATCTATCTCTGCCAGTTTTTCTTTTGCCTTCCTTATCTCATCTGCTTGTAGCTCCATTTGCTTAACAGCCTTAGTTAGTTCTTCTATGCTGGGCTGGTCAACTGTATTTGCTGTTGTAGGGGCCACTGCTGCCCCAGAGCCTGTTGCTGCTGTAGAATCTGTTGGGGGAGTTGGTAGTGTGGATTCTCCCTGTTTGTCCTGTAATGACTTCTCCAGCTCCTTCTCTAGCTCTTGGATCCTTTGATCCTGCTGCAATAGTAGATCAAGTTGTTGATCAACTTGTTTTTCTTTTTGCAGTTCAGCTGTCTGAGGATGTTCTGTAGGTGACAGCTTCAATCTCCTCTTCATGGCATTGAGATCATCCTCTTTTTTCTTCAGGAGGGCTTTTACCCCGGTTGGGTCACTAGGGTTATGCCCTAGATCAACAATAATCTCTTCAAGAGATTTTATCCTGTTATCCTTGGCCCTGGAAGACAATCTCTCAAAATCCAGTTGAGTATTTGTGTGCTTCAAGGATTCTTTCAGCTCATGAGCTAATGTGGCCTTATCTACCAAGGTGGCATAGACCATTTCTCCAGTCTGCTTATGGAGCTCAATTTGGTCCATAGGATGTATGTCTTTGGCCAAGACCTCCACCCTTGTTTTGATGAAATCAGCAGTGGACATTGGGTTGGGCCCCTTAGGTTTGAAATGGCTGAATATCATCTTCTCCTCTTTGAAGTCGTAGACCGACATCAATCTTTCTTGTTGGGCTGGAGTGGCATCTATAAATTGTTTGTAAACCTCAGCCCTCAATAGTTCATTTGCTGCCTTGATTTCTTTGAAGGTGGCCTTAGCACCTTTGAGCTTCTGGCTTTGTTGAGAAGAAGATGATACCTCCAAGCCAAGTTGTAAATTCTGCTCCTGCTGAAAGGAGCTAGTCCCTGTGTGTTGGCTGCCCTCCCTATCCTTGGCTGTATCATTGAAGACATCTTCAGTAATGTCTTCTACTTCTGGGGAGTCTGCCCTCTGCCTTTTAGCTTCTGGTTGTTGGGAGGATCCACTGAGGGGAGTGGACTCTTCTCTTTGTCTTTTGGTCCCCCTTTCTTCATGTGCCGGGGTCTGTAAAATTGAAGTGGTTAGGGGCTCCACTTGAGGGGGTGGTGTCTGCAATAAGGTGGTTTCTGGCAGCCCAGTTTGTGGCAGACCGGTTTGTTCTTCTTGCTGCCCTGTTTCTTGCTCTGGTTGTTGCTTTCCCTGCTCTGACTGCTGCTTTTTTTCTTCATCTTCGGCGTCCATTTTTCCCTTTCCCTTATCCAAGCCTGGTGCTGTTGTTGGCGGCGCTGTCCTGGTAACTGAGGTTCCTCCTCCTGATGTTTGAGGCAGCCTGAAAGGTACCTGGATCACATAGTCCAGGTCAATAGTTTTTTCAAGTTCTTTCATATTTTAGCTATTTTTTCCTCTTCAGACAAGCTCTCAACAAGGGTATCCAACTGCCACTCTTGTAAGTTTGCATACTGTTCTAGATGTGGATAGTGGCAGTGTTTGATGGCTAGGAGTCTGTACTTTGTTCTCCTGGCAGTGATGAAACCTTGAGGGTCATATGGGACCCACCGGAAACTGTAAGACAACTTATATTTGTCTTTTAGGATCAAATCTGCAGCCTCCCATCCTTCCTTCTTATTCATGATAAAAGGGCCCAGCTCATTTTTGTAGTTAAGGTGTGCTTTTTTCTTTGAGCTGTGGAAGTGAGTGAGGTGTGACTGGATTAATTGCCTGTAATATTCCAAGGCAAATAATCTCATGGGAACATACTTGGGTAGTCTGTATGGACAGAGCTCACACCCATACACTCTGAACACAGTGTGGTGTTCATATAGGTACCAATCACCTATTTTGTACTTCTTAGAAAGCTGTAAAGCTTTCTTGATCTCATTTGATATTCTAGGTGGAGGGGATTTCATAAGTATGCTGGAGACTGGGTATACAAACTGATCTACAAATTCACAATAGCTGTAGGGTGAATTTGTGATTTCATGATAGACTGAGGTCCAGAATATGACTGATCTTTTCTCCCCTTTGTTGTCCAGCCTTCTGATGTAGCATGGGAAAGCTTCAGAGTGATGATACATGAACAGGTGGTAGATGTATGCTGAATATCTAAAGACTCCTTGTCTGTCCAATTTGCACAATTGATCATGGATCCTATTGGCTATGAACTTGGCAAAGTTGTACTTTCGGGCAGGGGGTTGTCGTGGGCTGTAGGCAGATAGCATTACGAGCATGGCTAGATCCACATGCTTGCTGTTCTGGTAGCCTAGCACATAGGCTATCATGTCCAGGAGCAGCCTGCCTGAGTCATTGAAGTGCTCATGTGGATAAGGAGGTGGCCCTGTAGGCTGGTTCTCAGGCCACATGTAGTTCCTGGTGACCTTCTGCAGCTCTTCACTGGTCATCTTCTCACCTGCTTCCATTAAAGATCTCATGGAGAAAGGGACTAATAACTCTGTCTGTTCAAAGTGCAGCATTTTGTTGATGGTGTCAGCGTTTATATAGAACAAAATCCTCCCTAGTTGAGTGTTGACAGCTCTGTGCTCCTGATCATAATTTTGAGCACATAAGTGAATGATTTCAGGGAAAACATTCACAGCTGGGAGGCAGTAATAGGGCAGGTTTGACTCCCATATCCCATCTGTACCAAGTCCTGCCTTATAGTCTTCCCTTAATGTGGTGAAGGTCTTCAAAAAGTTTCTGTTTCCCTCAAAATCATTTATGAGACAGTCTTTGTCAACTAATGGCATAGCTTCCAGTTCCTTATTGGTTTGACTCAGTGGAGTGACACTGAGGGAGGAGGATGCAGATGCTGCCATGATACAGTCTGAAAGTGTGCAGTAGGATGCAGAGCTTTGATGAATCTCTTGAAGACTTTGAGCAGCAGGTAGGTGCAATTGGTGTGATGTCTTCTTCTGGTGTGAAGTTGTTCTGAAGCTAGCAAAGTACTGATGATTTTCAGGAATGTGGATTGTCTAAGGGAATGCTTACTGAGGTATTAGTATTTGTACAGGAAGAGTGTAGGTAACCAGTACTTGGCAAAAAGGAACAATGCCGGGTACTTCAGGGCGATTTCTGCAGTTTTAACCCGCGAGCTGGTTTGTACAGAGCTAAATTGGGGCTAATGGATGGCACAGGTTGCTTATGTCTGATTTGGGTGCTTAGGTAGAGCTAAATTTAGAGTTTTTTAGCAGACTTTAATGGTGATTTTGCAGAAAATTGGAATTCACGGGCAGAATGGGAGAAGACGGCAAAATACCTGGCAAATCGACCTGGAAGCTTGCGGGCTGGGTTGCAAAGGCTTAATGCAGTCAAGCCTCGAACTTTGAACGGTTTACTTGTCGAATTTGATGGCTGAATGCAAGATTTCGCGGCAGCAGGCTTGACAACGGCTAGTTCAGCTTCGCATGCAAAATAAGCGAAAAATATGCGTTTAGCCGTTTAAAACGGTAAATTTGGCAAAAGTATGAATTTGGCGCTTTTCCGCCGATGACGTCAGCATGACGTCATGGCGGGGCCCAGGTGAGGGGTGACGTGGATGCTGAGGTGTTAGCCAGGTCGGCAGGACACGGTGGCGGGTGGGCGCAAAGGCGGGCCCGCGTGGAGGACCAAGGGACGATGGGGCGGGCACCGGCGGGGTGACGTCAGAGCGGCGTGGACATGACGTGTAGGCATGACGTGTGGGGTAGCGGTATACGGGGTGGCGGTAAGTGGGTTCCCCGCACCACCTTTGGGCAAAGGCGGTAAGTGGGAGGAGGGCTCCGAACAACCTTACCGCCCGCCACGCGTCCATTGTACGGGATAGGTAAAACCGCTTTCCCCGGACGCTAAATGTCAGCACATCGAGATCTGAAATTGACCGCCCACCCTTAGATCTGGGCGCTGGAGATCTGACGGCTGGCGGGCCTTCTGACTGGTCGAGCATGTTGGGGAGGGGTCCCGCCAGCGCAATAAAATATTCAGTTTAATTTTTGGGCGGAGGACTATAGGCAAGTGGGTTTTTTCGCAGTTTTGGGTTTTTTGGGCCTTTTCAGGGGTTTTCATAGGAAAAGGGGGTTTTCTGTGCGCTTTCAGCAGAGAGACGGTAAGGGCTTGAGGGAGAGGATTTCTGCTCATAACCAGGGGTCAGAGCACATCCAAGACAAGGTTGACCACAGTCCCAGGTGGACTGAAGTCTCCTTGGACCATTTACTTGGCCATAATGCCAAAAGGAGAATATGTAGATAATGCTGGGATTTATACACCTTGGTGTTAGTAATATTAGGGAGAAAGGCGATATAAGGGATTTGTACAATAGGGTTAGTGTTAGTTGTGGAGGAGGAGGTAAGTGGATGTCGAAATCATTGAGTTTATATGAAACAAGCTTGGTTTCAAGAGTAGATCAAAATGAAAAGAACTTTAGATAAGAAATGTGGCTTTTAAAGATCAAGAACCACTATGAAAACTTAGTCTTTTCTATGAATCTCAGGCTAGTGAGGGAATGTTAGAAATGAAATTGGAGGGGAGTGAGGGAAATTAGTCATGCTTCCAACTGTAATCTTTTGCCTTGCTGCCCACCATCATCAACCTTGCAATGATAGGGATACCTTTCTGCAACCCCTGCTACCTACCCAGCTACTTGCCTAGCATTTTATTTCTTCTTGGAGGGTGCATTTGGACTTGCAGACCCTTACTTGCCTTTTCTTTTCCTTGGCTTTTTCTTTTGCTTTTTCTATCTACTTCTACCCTTATCTCTTTCAAGGTCCCAGATTAGACTTTTGGGAACCTTTGTTTCTCTACCTGAACTATTTGTCTGCCAAGATTAAGCTGTTTGGACAGACTTCTTTCTCTATTCTACAACTCAAAATTGAAACATGGCATGATCCAGTTTGAACTGTTGAATCACCCAAAAAATTGTAATAAGGTCCTCAATATTTGAAATACTTCACACACCTCTGATTTTCTGGAAATATGGGATCTTTGTAGTAGCAAAGCAGAGCATATTTGGATTTTCAATAATCAATCATGAAATATGAAACCTATTACTATAGGTATCCAACAGAGTGCAAAAATCTAAATGTTGGCTCAATTAATAATAAAAATAATAAAATTCCATTTATTATATTTTGATTTTGTTATTAACTTGTGAATAGGTTTTGTTAAAATATCATGAGCCAATACCATGGATTATCAATACCTCAAGCCCAAAAACCATAACTTCGCAACCAAAATATTTTATAACAATATGAGAAGATTCTTAACCATGGATATTCACCCCCCACTTTACAGTGGATACTATTAACTTGTAAAAAATTGGTTGTGTTATAATACCATTGGACAATATTATGGCTTATCAATACCACATGCTCTAAAAACATAACTTATTTCACAATCAAAATATTTTATAACAATATGAAAATATTCTTAACCATGGATATTCATTCTCACTTTACCATGCATATTATGAACTTGGAAATATAGTTTGTTACAATACCATGGGCCAATACCATGGCTTATCAATATCACATGCCGAACTTATTTCACAATCTAAATATTTTATAACAATATGACAAGATTCTTAACCATCGATATTCACACCCACTTTACCATGGATATTATTAACTTGTAAATAGGCTTTGCTACAATACCATGGGCCAATATCATGCCTTAACAATACTACATGCCCAAAAACCATAACTTATTTCACAATAAAAATATTTTAATTTAATTTAATTTTATAACATTTTTTATTTGAAGCTAATAGGAAAAGGGTTGTAATTAGTTTTGAGATATATATAAACCATCTATCCTCACAACTATTAAAATTATTCCCATATAAATTAAATTAGGGTTTTAATCAAATAAAAAATGAGAATACTTTTGTATTTAAAGATGTGAAATTTATATAATACAAATATTAGTAAGAACCAACATAGATCTATCTTAACTAAGGATCCAAGTGATGATAGCAAGCAAAGTGAATGGAAGAGAGGGGGAGGGAGATAGTGACAAAGATGGAGGGTGTAAAGAGAGAGAGAGAGAGAGAGAGAGAGAGAGAGAGATAGAGAGAGAGAGAGAGAAAGAGAGAGAGAGAGAGAAAGAGAGAGTGAGAGAGTGATGGGGGGAGACAAAGAGAAGGAGGTAGGAAGAGAGAGAAGAAGAGAGTGGGGGGAGAGAGATATGGAGTTGGAGGGGGAGAGAGAGGGATGAAATAACTAAGGCATAGGGAGATAGAGGTGGAGAGAGAGGGGGAAAAGAACTAAGGCATAGGGAGATAGAGGTGGAGAGAGAAAGGGAGTGACAAGGGATAGATGGATAGAGAGAGAGGGAGAGAAGAAAGGAGGGGAGAGAGAGAATAGGTGGGGGTAAATATAGGGAGAGAAGGGAAAGAGAGAGAGAGGGAGGCACAAAGATGGAGGGGGCGGGGGAGAGAGTGATGGGGGGGACAGAGGGAGGTGAGAGAGAAAGGGAGAGAGAGGAATAAGAGAGAGGAGAGAGATGAAGTTAGAGGGGGAGAGAGAGGGAAGGAAGAAGAAATACATAGAGGGAGAAAGGTAGAGAGAGAGAGGGAGGGAGAGAGAGATAGATATGGAGAGAGTGTGTGTATGTTTAGGGGGTGATATAGAGAGAGGGAATAAGAAAGAGACATATAGATACAGATATAGATATTATATAGTATTATATAACCAGCATAGATCCATCTTAACTTGGATCTACCAAGTGCCAAAAAAGAGGTTTGCACATCTAGAGATTGGATCCCTATCAGCGCTTGATAGATCCGGGTTAAGATGGATCTAGGCTGGCTTAATAAGTTTATAGTTGTATTTGATAAACTAACACTTTTTTTATGGTTGTGTTTGAATTTTTTTTTTCCATATTTGGTGTATTGATCATCATAATAATAATCTAATTTTAATTTAATTTTAAGCTTACCTTTTTTATGCAATGATTTTGTTGTTAGTTTATAGAGATAGACATGTTATACTTTTGGAATTTGAAAAGGAAACACATGCTCTTAACTTGGTTGTATTGAAAACATTTAAGTGTAAGAAATAAACATGCCCTCTTAACTTAGTTTTATTAAAAACATAAGTGTTCTTGTATAATAGGTGGGTCGAAACAAGAAAGAGTAAATGGTAAGTGGATTAAATAGTTAAAAACAAATGTTATTTAAGGAGACAGTTACAAAAATCTAACAAATAGGCCAGGGTTAGGATATTATTGTTTCGGGACATCTAAAGTTGAAGGTCCGTTTTATGGAGGTGTAGTCTAAGCCCTTGGGTGTAGGGCACATATTATGGGTATCTTGGACTTGTGGTGTGTGTTAGTGGTGTCAACTAGTGGTGGAGTGTCCAACCAATGAGTAGGAAAAGTTTTTCATTTACAAGGTTGGCATCAATCAAGTATTCTCCCTCTCTACCCAACTCTAAGATGAGGAGTGTGCATAATGGACTTATTATTGTAACAAGTTGCAAATATTTGATTATCTTCAAGTTCAAGGGCTTGAAGTGGCTGCCTCAACCTATAAATATTTAAAGGAACTATGTGTTTTTCAATTAAACCCTTGTGGTCAAGGAGCTGTAAAAGAGGAAGGCCTTATGGCTATTTTTAACGGGTTGTAATGACCCTCCTCTTGTGGAAAATATGTAGATATGATGCTAATGGTCCTGATCTTAGTACATTCATGTATATAATGTAAATATTTTCCTATCACCTTGCATTGTGTAAATATGATCAATATTTTGTGGTTACCCTGATGTACATGTTGAAGTTCCACTTGCATTATTATGGGAAATAATTCTCAGTTATCCTTGTGTACATGGGGAAGATCATAATTACTCTATGTGATAAAAACACCGAGTAATATTTTCGCACTAAACACTATACAATAAACTTAACCCTAATATCTTAGTGAAAAAAAAGTAACTAGCTAGACTCTAGAAGGGTTTTTGGATTGATTGTTAGTGAAACTCATTGCAGTTAGGTGTGCCAATGTGTGGTGAGTGTTAGTGAGTGTTAGGGAAACATAAGGGAGCACTAGGTCAAAATGCATGGAAATGAATGAATAAGAGTGTGTGATAGGGAGTGTCAATGAGTTCCAGGTGTGGTAAGAGGGGAGTGACATGGTATGATAAGTAGCGCTAAGTCATTCTAGCGTGCCAGAGCGACATGCAGCCAATATGTGCTAGGTGCCAAGGTGTGCCAAATAGTGCTAGGAAGTGTTAGGGAGTGTTAGGGAAACACAAGGGAGAACTAGGTGAAAATAATGCATGCAAATGAACGATTAAGAGTTTGTGACAGGAAGTGTTAGTGATTTCAGGGTGTGCTAAGGAGAGAGTGACAAGGTATGCTAGGAAATGCTAAGGCATTCTAGAGGCCAGGGAAACATGACAAGATGTGCTAGGTGCTAAGGTGTGCCAATGCATGCTAGGGTGAGTTATGGAGTGTCGGAGAAAAACGAGGGAGAACTAGTTTCAAATGCGTGGAAATGAATGAATAAGAGTGCGTGACAGGGATTGTCAACGAATTCTAGGTGTGCTAAGGAGCGAGTGACAAGGTATGCTAGGTAGTTCCAAGGAATGCTAGAGTGCTAGGGAGACATGCCAAGATGTGCCAAGTCCTAGGGTGTGCCAATGTGCATTAGGGAGTGCCATGAGAACACAAGGGAGAACTAGTTCAAATTTCATGGAAATGAATAGATAAGAGTGTGTGATAGGGAGTGTTAGCAAGTTCCAATTGTGTTGAGGAGGGAGTGACAAGGGCATATGTTAGGCAGTTCCAAGGCATGCCAGAGTGTCAGGGCATGTTAGGGAGTGGTAGGGTTTGTTAGGGAGTGGAAAATCATGCCAAGGAAAGTGGTGATGATAATGTGTACCATGTAGTTCCGATGGATTGTTATATGTGCCAGATGTTATGGCATGTGAAGATGTAAACTATGTTGCTTAGTTGTTTATGGGCACTGTTGGATGTGAGCCTTGACTTGGTAAGTTGTTAAGTGGGATGAGTTAATATTGGACATGTCAAGAAGCTTAAGATGATTTATAGTCCATTAGGGGAACAAGGCATAGTCTAGTTGTAGTAAATGTAACTTGGTAAAGTTGTTGTAGTCGAGGCAGGACTTGGTTGGGTTCCTAAGTCTAAAAGAAAATAAGGGTAGTTATGAGGGAATGATAATTAAGGAGTGCCATGGCATGCCAAGGAATGAAAAGGTGTGCTGACATATGCCAGATAGTGTCAATGCATGTCAAGGAGTGTTTGGGAGTGTCAGGGAATCATAAGGGAGAACTAGGTCAAAGTGCATGGAAATGAATGAATAAGAGATTATGCCAGGGAGTGTCAGTGAATTCTAGGTGTCCCATGGACGAAGTGTGTTAGGAGAATTTCATATTAGGACTTGTAGGAGGAAATCCTACGATTGTGATAAGAGGATGGAAAAAGAAGTTTGAGACAAAGGGAGACTTTGGTTTAGGCACAACACTATTTTTTCAATGACTTGGTTGGGTTCCCAAGTCACAAAAAAAGTAAGGTTATCTATGAGGGCTTGAAAACTAGGGAGTGCCAAGGTGTGCAGGGAATCTCAGGAAGTGCTAACACATGTTACAAATTTCCAAGGAATGTTAGGCATGTCAAGACATGCCAAGTGCTAAGGCATGCCAATGTGTTCTAGGTTCTAGGATGTGGCACCAAAACATGCTAGGGATTGCCAAGGAAACACAATGGAGGACTCGTTTCAATTACATGTAAATGAATGAATGTGCATGTGTGATAGGGAGTGTTAACAAGTTATAGGTGTGCTAAGGAGGGAGTGACAACATATGATAAGCAGTGCCAATAGATGATAAAGTGTTAGGAAATCCTAATAAGATGTGACAAGTTCCATGGTATGCCAATGTGTGCCAAGGAGTGTTAGGGAATGTTAGGGAAACACAAGGGAGCACTAGGTCATAATGCATGGAAATGAGGGAATAAGAGTGTGTTCCATGGAGTGTTAATGAGTTCCAAGTGTGTTAAGGAGAAGTTACAAGGCATGCTTGGAAATGCTAAGGAATGCTAGAGTTCTAGGGTGACATGCGGCCAAGATGTGCCAACGCATGTAAGGAAGTGTTAGCTGGGAGTGCCAGGGAAGAAAAAGGGAGAACTATGTCAAAATGAATGGAAATGAACAAATAAGAGTTTGTGATTAGAAGTTTCAGTGAGTTCTAGGTGTGCTAAGGACAAATTGACAAGCTATGCTAGAGGCTAGGGCGACATGCCAAGATGTCATAGGTGCTATGGTGTAACAACACGTGTCAAGGAGTGATAAGGAGTGCTAGGGAAACACAAGGGAGAACTAGGTAAAAATTCATGGAAATGAATGAATAAGAGTTTGTGACCAAGAGTGTCAGCGATGTCTAGGTGTGCTAAGGAGAGAGTGACAAGGTATACTATGTAGTGCCAAGGAATGCTAGAGTGTTAAGGCAGTAGGCCAAGATGTGTCAGGTGCTATGGTGAGATAGGGAGTGTTAGGGGGTGTCAATGAAACATAAGGAAGCACTAGTTCAAAATGCATGGAAATTAACGAATAAAAGTGTGTGAGAAGCAATTTCAATGAGTTCTAGGTGTGTTAAGGAGGGAGTGACAAAGTTATATGCTAGGCAATGCCAAGGTATGCTAAACTACCAAGGCATGTCATGAAGTGCCACGGTGTGCTAGGTAGTGTCAAATCATGCCAAGGAATGTAGGGGATGTTAACGCATGCCACATAGTGCCAAGGCATTCTAAGACATGCTAGGTGTTATGGCATGTCAAGATGTAAATTGTGTTGCTTAACTGTTTTAGACCAAGGTTGGATGTGATGAGCCTTGTCTTGGTAAATTGTTAAGTGGGATGAGTGAGATTGTACATGAGTACCCTAAGATGAGTTACAAGTAGTTCTTAGGTGAACAAGGCATATGTTGAATTTCCACGACACATAAGAATCCAGGTTTGGCCTTAGAATTTTTTATGTGAACACACTCAAGCGCCACAACACATCTACTATGCAGAATGAAATCTACCATGAAAGGTAAAGTAATGGATTGAATGCACATATTTTAGGGTCTACACATCTTCATATGTTAATGCTTATTATTATGATATACAATAGCCATTTATATGTCTGGTGTAAGACTCCTTGTTGGCTAGTTCAATTGTTTATTGATTAAACATTCAAGTACCACATTAATTGTCAACCTGGGAAAGTCTTTTTATTGCAAAGGATACCGCGTACTGTATGTACTTAATCCTAAAATCATTAAAAAGTTGTAGTATACGTGATCCTTACGCTAAGTTATCACTGTACTGATAAAATGAAAGTAATTAATTAAAATTACAAATCTGAAAAGCGAAGTGATGGATGCTCTGTTGGCAGAGGATCAGGACCCTATCCTCCAGGTGAGGACGTTCAGCACCTGCCTCTGTAACCAGATTGCTAACACACACTGCACTCTAATTCACCGGTGAAATATCCTTGCACAACTTCAAGCAATGAATGAAACAGAGTACTAGCAAAGCGGAAATACCAGAGGTAATGCTACAGAATCCAAACAGAGTACCAGCGGAAAGAAACTATCACACACTTACACACTTTAACAGAAAAGTAAATGGGTGAATCTTGTGAGGAAGGCGGGCCCAGTCCCTCTCACAAGATTCCCCAGCACACAAAGGCTAGATTAAGTGCTCAGAATAATCTTCTATTCATCTTCCAAAAGATTCAAGTACAATAAAAGTTCAGACTTGCTGATGTCTCTCAAAATCTCCTTTACAGATTACACATTAACCCCCCTTCTAATGTAGATGTCTCCTCTTTATAGAGGAGACATCTATTACAATAGATAATTACAGTTCATTCAGTTAACCCATTTGATCAAAAATAAGAATTACAGACCGTTGTTACAATAGTAAAACAACATATTCTTTCTTAAGTTCTGGCTGTTACACAGCTGGTAACTGTCTTCGACCGTCTTCTTGGGATCTTCACATTCCTTTGTCGTTTCCCCATGTTGTTCCTGATCTAAGCAATGGTAACTGTGTTCTACCCGCTTTAGATAGCTGCAGATCGTGCCGCGTCAGCGTTCTTCAGATAGTAGCCGGTTGTTATTTCCAGCTGTTGCAAAATAGCCTGCTTTAGATGGTTGCTGTTGCTGACTGTAGCAACTGCGTAGTTGCTGCTTCTGGTGTTGCAGCAACTGCGTAGTTGCTATTTCTGGTGTTGCAGCAACTGCGTAGTTGCTGTTGCTGGTGTCATAGCAACTATAAATTATAATTCCTGCAGGCTTAAGACAATTACTTGACAATTTAATCAGCTTTTCAAAGATAAATATAAAGATACTCACGAATATGCAATGAACAATTAAACATATAGATATGCGGAAAGTCACTTCGTACCTTGGGGTGATTAATTCATTATGTAATCAAAGCTTACAACTTATGACTGAAAAGGATAATATTAAGGCAAAAATATAAGGTCAAAATAGGTCAATTCTGAGTCCTAACATCCCCCCCAACTGAAGAGATTGCATGTCCCCATGCAATGGCTACTCTGAGTCTGAGTCAGAGTACTGGGATGAACAATGTAGATTACTGAGACAATAGTTATAGGAAGTGGCATCAAACTTCTTCCTGAATCCACAGGCAGTCTGTATTTGCTTCCATGCTGCTGCTTCTTCCCTGCTAGACAATCCAAACTGTCCTTTATATTGTTCACCAGACAGCCATAAAAGTGGAAATCTAAATCTGTAACCCATCCAATTTTCAGCACAGTGCTGCATGCAATTAACATAATGAGGTACCCTTGAGAGTGCCACCTGCAAATTAGGTGGATTATAAGGGTGATATTCCTGCCTCTCCTTGGGGCAGTTTTCCCAAAACAGTTTGTTTGCCTTGACAGCCAAGGATGCCTTAGTCTTTACATAATGCTGACAGTATTTCAGGACCATTGCTTGCAGTTGCTTAACATGGTCCTTCATTTCAGGATCACTTACCATTCTCAGGTGTTGTGCAATAAAGGTGGTTGCGTTCTGCGGTTCAGCTCTAATCCACAGAAGACAATTCTGTTCATTATGCTGAGCTGAAGCAAAGGCATTCTGCCATGTAAGTTGATTAGCTAAAAAGGAGATAAAGGCTCTCAGCTGTATGTCGCCGACTACAGGTATCATATTCATATTTCTTTCTTCGGACATGGCTTCATTATGGAGATAGAGCTCGCATAACAAATGTTGATCATTTTTAGGTGCCTCTGCAAAGGTTTGCATAAACTGCTCTGACGTAATTACCTGATGAGGTCTACCTTCTTTGACAGCCTTTATCTGCAAAAATGTGAGTCTTTCCCTCAAAAATGTTGCATAATTAAAAGAGGGTTTCCTTGTAGCAAGTAGTCTTTGGAACAATTCAAACATCTGGGTCAATCTGGCTTTGAGTTCCTTGATTTCTTTATACTGGGCTCTGCACTGCTCAAGTGCTTCCCAGTTCTTGTATGCATGACTAAACCAGATCCCTTTTTGCTGTTGGAATGCCTTGCCTTGCGATTGCTCATATTCCCTCCACCACTGTCCCTTTAATGCTTCAAAGCTATTTGTTTCTGTGCATACATCAGTAACGGAGGGAAGCTCTGTCTGTGTAAAGGCATCCACAAGGATAACCTGCTCTGTAGGAATAGTCTGGGATGATCCAACATCTTTTTCTTCATTTCTGGCTAGTGTCTCTTCTTCCTGTTGTACTGATTCATTTTGTTCCATGGTGATTTGGGTGGGCCGGGGTGAGTCTGTGCCTTTTTCCTCATTTCCTTCTTCTTCTTCTTTTTCCTGATTTTCTTTTTCTTCTTCTTTTTCCTGATTTTCTTTTTCTTCTTCTTTTTCCTAATTTTCTTCTTCTTTTTCTGCTTCCTTGGCAATTTGAATAGAGCTGGGTGAGTCCAAGTTTTCTTCATTTCCTCCTGAAACTATTTCTTTTTCCTCCATAACAGTTTGGGTAGGCCGGGGTGAGTCTATACCTTTTTCCTGATTTTCTTCTTCTTCTTCTCGTTCCATGACACTTTGAGTGGGCTGAGATGAGTCTGTGTTTTCTTCTGCATTTCCTGATTCTTTTGCAACTACTTCTTCCATAGTAATTTGGGTAGGCCGGGGTGAATCTGTACTCTCCTCTTTCTCATTCCTTGTTTCTTCCTGCATAGTTTCTGGGGAACTTGCTGGTTCTTGTGTGTCAGCAAGCCCTTCTGCTTGTTCTTGCGCAATCTCTGGAGAACTTACTGGTTCTTGTGTAGCAGTAAGTTCTTCTGTTCGGACCTGTGCAGTTTCTGGGGAACTTACTGGTTCTTGTGTGTCAGTAAGCCCTTCAGCTTGGTCTTGTGCAGTTTCTGGGGAACTTACTAGTTCTTGTGTGTCAGTAAGTCCTTCAATTTGGTTCTGCATCTTCTCTGGAGAGCCTGTTGGTTCTTGTGTGACAACAGGTTCTTCTGTCTGCACTTTTTCTAGAGAGCCTGTTGGTTCTTGTGTGACAACAGGTTCTTTTATTTCAGCAGAGGATTGCGGCATTTCCGTCTGTGTAATAGCAGGCTCTTTTGTTTCATAAACAACATCAGATGCTTCCTTCATTGGCTCTGCCACTACCTTATATCCTGCCTGAGTGTATATTTCACCACAATTGGTACACACATATTCATTATCCTTACTTTTCTCTGTTGCAGACGCTACTCGTTCTAAAACATGCAGGCTGAATTCATTCTGATATGCTTCCTTAACCCTTATTATTTCCTCCTGATAGTCCTGAATCTGAGATTTCAGGAATTCAATTTCTTCCTGTAGGGCAGGTATGGTAGGCTGGTCCTGCGGAGTAGTAGATTCCAATGGAGGCAGAGGTTGTGTTTCATCATTCTGATCAGTATTCCCCACAGGTGGTTCTTGTGTGTCACCTGGGGTAGTGGCTGTTTCTTGTGTTGCAGCCACTTGGTCACTATTATCTTGGGTGTCGGCAGCTGGTTCTTGTGTGTCAGCTGCCTTAAAGTATGATGTCACGAAGCTATGAACACTCTGCATCTCAGCTTCCGAGGGTGAGGGAGAGGAGTTTTGAGGACTGGTGGGAGTACGGGTCCTTATAGCGATGGGTGGTGAACTGGGGGAATTAGGAGATTTAGCTACTATCGATGACCGAGTTCTTCTCTTTGGTAGAGAAGCAGGGAATTCAGGCATTTTTCTCTTTAGGCTAGCTTTCTTTAGGATGGGGACAATAGCCGGAGTAGCAGGTGCCTTAGCTGAAACCCTGGCTCTCCTTCTTTTCGATGGGGTTTTCTTTTCCTGCTGCCTTTTTCGTTTAAGCAGGGTAATGGGGATATTGTCATCGGAGTCATCAATAGAAATACCAATTATGGGAATGGAAGGATTGATTCCTTTCGGAGATGGGGTTGTTCTTCTGGCATTCTCAGCAACTTGTGGGGGTGTTTGCTGGATTTGTTCAGGAATGTGCTCTGCTTGCTGAGGGTTTTCCAGATGGATTTGTTCAGGCATATCCTCCGTTTTCTGAGGAAGTTCTTCATCTTGCTGAGGTATGTCCTCATCTTGGTGAAGAATTTCCTCTTCTTGGTGAGGAATTTCATGTTCCGGCTGTGGAATTTCTGCCTCCTGATGGGGATTAATGGGGGGTGGAGGGTTATTTAGAGCGAGGGCTCTATTAATCAGCAATTGGGCTAAGCGGTGATGTTTTAAGGAAACTAGTGGATGCTTCACTTTCACAGCATAACGTGGCATATTTTGAAGACAACGAAATAGATAATATGGCATGTTTATTAACTGACCATTTCTCAAATGATTTAACAAGACAAAGTCGTGCTGGTAAATTACCTGGTAGCGGCCCTCGCACGTCAGATATTGCTTGACAAATTCAGCGACTTTCGGCCACGGTTGAGGTAACGACCGAAGTGCTACGCCTCTGCCTTTGGGCTCTACCTGCTCGCCTGGTCGGAGAAAATCCTGCTGCGCATTAAGAATCAGGTGCTTTCTGCTGAACCACCGTGTGCCATTAGCTGGTAGCCCGGTAACTTCGGCTATGATTTCCTCCGTGACTGGAACTTGAATTCCCTGGATGACAGAGAATCCTTCTGTTAAATTGCATGCGAATTCAAGGACTTGCTGCTCGTCAAAGTCCGGAAGTCTCCTGAAGTACTCTATCCATCCCGCTTGCAAGAAAATTTGATAAATCTCCGGAAAGAGTTCAAGGACTGCTGTCGTGCCAGGCTCATGTGTAATGAGGGTTCCTCCCATAGCTGTTGTTTCAGTAACTTTCAGAGTTCAGAGCCGAGCTTCCAATTTCAGTTCAGAGTAGAACGTCGCAAATGGTAACATGCTGTGATAGGGTGGCTTTTACATATTACCGGGAGAGTTAAGGGTGGCGGTAGTTGGCGTGGTATGTCATTATGAGAGTTGCTTTGGTAATCCCCCCCTCCTACGTGTCAATGATATGATTGGAAGTACAATGATTTGATAGTCCTATCAACTTCTCCGCATTATCTATTATTTAATGTCCATACATAATCATGCGTACCTTCGTATTTTACCTTTTTGATTGCTGCGTCAAAAAGTCTTGTCTTGTCTTGTGCTGGATCATAATGATTACCGCGGATCTACAAGCATGGGAATACCGGTGATTTGTAATGATAATGACGGGAAGTGATAGTAGGGTGCTGTAATCATCACAAGAAGTGGTATATTTTATCAAAATTTGTTCCTTGGGGCTGAAGTGGTAAGACTGGCGTTTTCGTACATGAAGGAATCTGCTGGGAAAGATATTCCGTGATCGGGAAGTGATGTTGTAGCACCGGGATTGGTGTTGCAGCCACGGAAAATTGTTGATGTGGCAACAGGGAATGATGTGAGACGTTTGTAAAAACGGGAATTGCGCTGGAGCAATAGGAGTGGTTTTGCAGCAACAGAGAATGGTGTTGCAGCAATGGGAGTGATGTTGTAGCAATAGGGGATGGTGTTGCAGCAACAGGAAATGGTATTGCAGTAATAGGGAATGGTGTTGCAGCAACGGAAGTGGTGTTGCAGCAACAGGGGATGGTGTTGCAGCAACAGGAAATGGTGTTGCAGCAACAGGAGTTCCGAGTCCGCAAAGTAATTCCTTTGAAACTTTTGTTCTCAGCTACTTCCCAGGCTAAAATCTACAAAATACTGAAATGTAATATCGAAATCCTTGGCAGGATTTATTAGTTTCTTAAGAGAAAAAAAAGAATATCTAACCTAAAAAAAAAACATAAATAATAGAAACTCAAGTGCTTTGAGGGACAGCAAGTTCCCTTGGAAAAGAATACTGTTTTATTGCCATGCAAGTGGCTTTAAAATCCTCTTTGGAAACCGGCCGTTGATATAACCGAAGTCGGTAGCCATTCACTAACAGTGGTGTTCTGCTTCCATCAATTGTTAAAATTCTGACTGTTCCATTTGGAAAAACAACATCCACTTCATATGGCCCTAACCACCTTGTTCCTAGCTTCCCTTGAAAATTCTCGAAACAGGAATCATAAAGTAGAGCCCAGTTACCTCTCTGGAACTGCTTTTGCTTGATGGTTCTGTCATGCCATCTGCTTCTTTGTTGCTGTATCATAGTTGTTTGATGGACGACATCCAGTCTTTTCTCATCCAACTCCTGAAGCTGCTGCAACGTGGTTGCCTGTGCATCAGTTAAACAGCTAAGGCCGTTCTTAAGGTTTTAATCTCAAATTCTACAGGAAAAATAACATTCTTTCCAAAAACTAATTCATAGGGTGAAAAGCCTGTTGTATTTCTCCAAGTGGTTCTATAGGCCCATAGAGCCTCGGGCAACCTCTGAAACCAGTCCCTTCTATTCTCCTTTATCGTTTTTGTTAAGATGGCTTCTATGACCTTGTTGGTACTTTCCACCTGCCCATTTGCTTGGGGGTGGTATGGTGTGGTCATTTTATGCTTGATATGATATTTTTGGAGCGTATCTTTAAAGCCATGAGAATTGAAAGGAGGTCCTCCATGAATGACTAATTCTCTGGGTAGTTCAAATCTAACAAAGATTTCTTCAAATAAGAATGTTAGTACCGCTTCTTCATTAGCTTTAATGAGTGCTTTGGCCTCTACCCATTTAGTCATGTAGTCCGTGCATACTAATATATAGACTCTTTGATTAGATGGAGGATTAATGGGACCTATGAAATCTAATGCCCATTTCTCAAAAGGTTCAAGAGTTACCTGGGGATTAAGTGGCATTTCATCCCTATGGTTAGGCTGGCCCATTCTTTGACAGCTGTCACAAGCCTTCATATATTTTCTAGCATCTTTAAAAAGTGATGGCCAATAATAACCCATTCTAAGTACCTTGTGTGCTGTTCTTTTGTCTGCAAAATGTCCTCCACAAGGGCCATCGTGACAAGCTTTCAGTATATCATAAATCTCGTCTTCCCCAATGCATCTCCGGATTTCTTGATCTATTCCTGTGTGGAACAGACACCTGCTTATCCAGCTATACCTAGCACTTTGCTGGATGATCTTTCTTCTTTCCCTGTGTGATAGGTGTGATGGTAATTTTCCTGCAACTAGATAATTGGCAATGTCTGCATACCAAGGTGAGTGAGCAGATACTGCAAATAAATACTCATCAGGAAAAGAATCATCTACTGGAGCATTTTCATCAGTTTTTAAACGAGAAAGGAAATCAGCAACTACATTTTCTTTACCTGGCCTATCTACAATTGTGATGTCAAATTCCTGCAACAGTAATAACCATCTGGTGACTCGGGCATTTGTAACTGATTTATTCATTAAATACTTAATGGTCGAGTGATCAGTATGCACAAAGGTAGTGTAGCCAGTAATATAATGTCTAAATTTGTTGATAGCATAAATAACTGCTAGAAATTCCTTCTCAGTAACTGTGTAATTTAGCTCAGCTGGTGTCATGTTCTTGCTGATAAAATAGATGGCATAGGGGAGACTGTTTTCTTCCTGACCCAGGACAGCTCCAATTGCCGTGTCTGAGGCATCAGAGGAGATATGAAAGGGTAATGCCCAATCAGGTCCTCTCAAAATGGGAGCTGCGGACAACTGATGTTTAAGTTTATTGAATGCATTTTCACAATCATCAGTCCACTTAAATTCAGCATTTTTCATTAACAACACAAATAGAGGAGAAGCTATTTTGGAAAAATCCTTAATGAATCTTCTATAATATCCGGCATGTCCTAGAAAGCTTCTTACATCAGTTTGTGTTTTGGGGATAGGGAGGTTCTGAATTACCTGTATTTTAGCTGGATCGACTTGAATTCCTAAAAATGAAACAAAGTGACCCAATACAATACCTTGATTCATCATCATATGGCACTTTTCAGTGCTTAAAGCAAGGTGTGCTTCTATACACCGCTTAAGTACTTTTTCAAGATTTTGCAGTGCATCCTCAAAGGTCACTCCATAGGGAGTAAAGTCATCCATAAATATTTCCAATGAATCATTTAACATATCAGAAAAGATCCCTATCACCGCTCTTTGAAATGTTGCTGGAGCGTTACACAGCCCAAATGGAAGTACTCTGTAAGCAAAGGTCCCCCATGGGCTAGTAAATGTGGTCTTGTCCTGGTCCTGGGGTGCAATCTTAATCTGATTGTACCCGCTAAACCCATCCAAGAATGAAAAGAATTTCTTACCGGCTAAATTATCCAATACCTGATCAATAAATGGTAAAGGGAAATGGTCTTTTTGGGTGGCTTTATTCAATGCTCTGTGGGGAGACCCACTCACTATCAGATATGGGGTATATAAATCCTGCATTCAAGAGTTTTTGAAGTTCCTCCTTCACAATTTCTCTAAGGTTGGGGTTCATTCTTCGCTGGGGTTGGCAGACTGGCCGGGATCCCTCCTTAATATAAATACGGTGAGTGAATAGTTCAGGGGAGATCCCTTTCATGTCTGTGTAGTCCCATGCAAATGCCTCTTTATTTTCTTGGAGTAACTTTATTAATTTATGTTTTTCATTATCAGTCAAATCAGGATTTATATTTAATGTTTTGCCAGGTTCAATTTCAATTGTTGTACTTTTGGAAGGGCTTCCTATTGCTGTCTGAAATAAGTTTTCATCTTTAATGTTCTGTTGGGATTCAGATTCTAAGATTGTAGTGAAGTGATTATATGTTTCAGGGCTGACCGAAGAGGGTTCAGAAATAAAGCTGCTGATTAATTCATCTTCGGTGGAGTCCTTAAAAGTCAAAGCTTGTCCAATAGTTAATATAGGTTGGGTCTCTTCATCCTCATAGTCTACCCATACAGAATTGTCATTATTAATCATGGGTGTAGCATGAGGATAGAGGGTAAGTTGTTTGGTTTCCTGCCCATTAGAGATGGTCATTGATCCTGATCTACAGCTGATGAAAGCATCTGCTGTAGCCAGCCAAGGTCTCCCTAGAATCAACGGATGACCCCCCAACTTTGTTTTAGTTTGTAACACCACAAAGTCAACCGGGTAATTTGTTATAGACAATTTTGTGCCTTGCAGCATCAGGCATGAATTGTCAATAATCCAAGGGATCCAAAGTCCCTAAACATGATGTTCCTACCCCTAGAGGAACAAGGTCAGCAAACCAACAGCTCTCAGATCAGTTCTCCACCTGAAAACACTCAAAAACAAGCAATCCTGAAATCAAAGCAGGTGCTCCACTAGGCTTCTGCGCTGAAACTCGACTCCTCCATGGTGTACCTACGTTGCAAAGCAGGTAGAACAAAGGCCACCTGCGCTGAGCGAGATGGGACAAGTGGCACACTGAGTCATTGCTCTGGAATCTTCCAAAAATGACACTTGGATCAGGGATTTCGCCTTGTGATGAGTCAGAGGCTCTGTTTCTCCAAGTGGAAGCAAGGTTCTCCAAGTGGACTCAAGAACTGAAGATCAACTGAAGAGAGAGAGGACACAAGGCAGCTACACATCAGTTGCAAGCTGACTCATCCTTTCTCAATTCATCTATATATTGAGCTCTCTCCTATGAGCTCAAGAGGCTGGAATTTTGTGCAAAGTAATGATATGCTGTTGGTTTCACTATAGAGCTATTGGGTGATTGCTTGAAGGAGGTGAAGAGGAGAAATTCTTTCTGCTGGGAGGTGTTGCTGGATTGGGGCCTTCAATGGTTGTAACACTCTCAGAACTTTACTTCTTCCATTAATAAAAGCTATTGAGGTTCTTCTATATGCACTTGTTTCAATGATGTATTGTGATAATTGTATATTTGATTTATGCTAATCCTTGAATCAGTTATGATTGCATGCTTCTTGTAGTTTCCTTCTTTGTTATTTTGTAGGATCTCATTGTAGCTGGGCCAGCAAAAGAGCAAGGAGCTAGGAGCAAGCAAGCAAAGAGAAGAGTTTGGATTCGACATTAAGCGCAAGACAACGGTTAGTGCATTTCTTCATTCTCTCTTGCTTTCATAAAGAAGTAAACCTTAAGTAGTTTTCTTTACAGTTGTTGCTGAGGTACTATCACCCTTAGAGTGGGATAGGGTCATCCGAATCGGATACTTTTCCCTACAACAAACTTGCGACTCCACTAGGGATCGTATCTGTTTGATTGTTTGTAGTATTTTGCTATTCATTTCCTGAACAAAAGAGTACCAAATCGAAAAGCTTTTGACTATATCAAAAGCGAAGTAGAGGGCAGCTACTCTAGCTCATTTATGAGCATGTTCATGATTTGAAGAGCTGATCTACAAGGATCCTTGTAAGCTCTTAGTGATAGCTTTTCATCTTCCTTGTCATCCCTTAGTGTGTGCTTGACTGATAGCTTCTGATTTGAGAAAAAACTGTGAATTTTTGAGAAAATTGTGACCCGGAAACTGAGAAAACGCAACTTTCGTTTTCCAAAGCAGGTAGTACACAGGCTACCTGCTTTGCAACGCAGGTCCCGAAGGGGCTACCTGCGCTGAGAGCCAGACTGGCTGTGCAGCACCTGCGTTGGCCCAAATTTGCCTTGTGCATTTGGGGTTTCCTCCCTTTTTCTTGCCTGTTTTCACTATAGATTTTGCAGCCAGTTACCAGTCTTGTACCTGTTCTGAAACCAACCTTACTTGCCATCATTCCGCCTCTGTTATATAATGAAATTGTACTTCTTCTTTTGTATTTCTTACATCATTTACAATTTCCCATAACGAAAGTGAACTAGTCTTGCTTTGGCCTCTTAGATCTGAACCTGTGTTAGGCATTTTGCTGGTCTAAAGAGTTAGCTTGTTTGCTGTCCATAGCTGATTAGTCTTTTTACTTTCGTCATTATGGTTTGATTTCATGTATTTCCAGTGATTAAACAAGTAAATATTACGGTGTCTTTTGATTTTGGACTAGCTTGTTTACTTTCGCTTTAAATCGAAATCAAAGTGATATAACAACTTTCTTTTTGTAACACATCAACATTAAGAAAGGGAAAAGAAAATACATGCACTGTGCATTTTGCATTTGACTGTTTGCATGCTGATTTAGGAAATTTTTCATTAGTGTGTGCTCTATGATCTGTGTGAAAAGATTTGCCTTTCTTCTCCTCAGTAGTTAAGATTTTCAAAGTTGAAAGATTGAAAAGTTTGCTTCTCATCTTAGACTGCATTCAGGAATTTGTTACATACATCTCGTGGTGATCCTTAAAGGAAAACTGCTAAGCAAGATCAACATTAAAATAAATCCAATTTACTTAACAACGCTTTGAAACATAACGCAAACACATAGAGGTCTAGGTAGAGACGTGTTCCGGCGTCGTTAAACGTAGTGACTGTCGATCTCTACGAAGGTGGGTGATTCCTCCTGAGAGTCGGTGGCACTAATACGGACTTGTGCTCCCATGTACCGTCGCGTATATATTGGGAGACCCCTATAGGAACAAAGCCTTTATCCATAGGAAGCCGTGTCGGCCGCCCTACTGATCGCGATGCAGTGAACACAGCATTCACGAAGATCGACCACCCGTACCGTAAAACATATTCTGTGGTTTCGCGAAAAGTTTGGCACACCCTCTGCCTAGAACTCCAGAGTAGTTTCTTTTGGCCTTTTTCAAACTCTATAACTGAAAAAGTCCATCCGAGCATTTGTCACTTCGGGCTCGTTAAAACATCGAAGGAGACTAGAGTCATCTTTAGCTTTTTCTCGACTCTTAAAACATGAAAAAGCAAAGTTGTGTCTAAAGCGTCGTTAATAAAATTTATTTTAATCGGAACATAATCACCTGTTATTCCCACGTTGATCTTTCAGTTGAAAAGTATGGAGCCCACCAACCAAGGAAGTCACCTTGGTGGAAGTCCCAATCCCTTCTCCTCTTGGGGAGATGTTGGTGCGCCTCATATGGCCACATTGTCACTTCCAGGATTGACAATTGGCCTACCTGTATGGCTCTTTTCAACTAATGTAGTTCAAATCGCCACTAATCCTGAGCAGTCGAATCAACAGTAAGACCAGTCTCGAGCTACTCACCAGCCTTCCACCTCTTACAATTCTTCCTCTGATCCTTCATCTTCGCAGGGTAGAGCCGGCAAAAGTCAGCCTCCCATGGAGAAGAAGGAAAAGAAGAAGAGAGAAAAGAAGCAGAAGGGGCCTATGGCGAAGGCGACTGGGGGCAAGCAAAAGACATCTGACAAAAATCCACACACTGCACCGACCGGGCCTAAATCGCCATGTGTCATTTGCAAAGGGACCCACTTCCATCGTGATTGTCCTTGTATTCCCCGGATACTAAGGGACTGGTCCCCCAGGTTGCACAATCCGGTAGCATCAACCTCTGGTAGTCATGTTGATTGCAGTCCATCAACTAGCGAGAGTGAAGGACGAAAAGGGAGACCAAGATCACCCTGTATGTTGTGTGAAGGCGATCACGCCATCCACCGATGTCCATTCTTAGATGAGGCGAAGAGAGTTTTGCAAGATCGTCTGGTATCACCGTTACGACTTCCTCCTGGATACCAAAAACTCGTGCCTAATCCCTCGATAGTTGAAAATCCAGCTGGCCCGCTCAAGTGGTCAGCTGAAGTGTCCGTCATTGAGAATGAACCTACTGAATCCAGACCAGACGAAAGTCTAAAGGTCGAAACGGCAGTTGACCCGGTTCTTCCTTCAGAGGTTTCATCCTCAAATGACACCGTCGTTGAAGATTCATCTTCGAATGACACCCTCACTGAAGAGAATAAGGATGACACCATCCAGATTCTTTTCATCAACACAGACTCTGATGAGCATCAGGGCAACGCGCCCATTCCTTTATCGCAGGAAGGAACATCGTCAGGGTCGTATCCGGCCGTGTATTCGGTCCCACCACCAAGCAACCTGGTTGTGTCCTTTGATTGGAATCAACTAGGCAGACCCCGGTTACCAGCCAGTATCCCATTCAGAATCATCGTCCAAATCTACAGAATGGTGATGGCTGGAACTATCATTGATGAAGGGGCTTCTGTGAGTATCCTTTCCTCTATTGCTTGGAAAGCATTGGGTTCCCCGGCGCTTTTACCTGAGATGAGAAATCTATCAGGTTTTGATAAAGGAACCAGTCGCCCATTAGGGATTCTCCCCAATGTTCCCGTTACATTGAAGGGGAAGACAGTTCATATGAACGTCATTGTCGTCCAAGGACCCTTGGTGTATAACTTACTCCTTGGACGAGACTATATATATTGCATGGAGGCAATAGTGTCCTCACTCTTCAGAGTTATGTGTTTTCCGCACGAAGGAAGAATGGTCAAGCTCGTAGACCAACTTTCATTTCCAGGATCACGCATCGCAAATAGTCAAATACCATCCCTTAACGGTTTATTCACTCAAGGAATGCCTCCACCCCCGGTTCTACTTCCCGATGAATGCGAGTGATTCAGAAAGATGTAACTGGGACCCAGGGGGCATGCACCCTGGCCTGCCTTGGGCAGAGGAAACCTTGGGTATAAAGTTGATTTCCACAGAAGAATATGACTAGTCCGTACCCCGTCTGAAGGAAGGAAGAGAGGGTTGTTCTAGAATAAGATTCTTTTGTCAAAGTTATGTGAGTGAGATAATCAGCTTCTCGCTCCCCTTGTCTAGGTAAGTAGGCTCTCCTGAGGAAGGAGATCCATTTGTGGCAGCAAGTAGCCACCATCTTTGAAGGCAAGCCTCACCCATTAAAACATATGTTTTGAAGGATAAGTAGGGGCAGCCTCCAAAGAAAGAGATGAAATTTCTGCAACAAGTAGTCACCATCCTTAGCAACCTAATGATAGACATCGCCGAAAAGAGAGTTCAGTTTGCGGCAGCAAATAAAACCATTTTTCGGATAATAAGAAAGAGGTAGCGCCTCGAAATTATACTTTATACCTGGGGGCATGCAAACCTTTTGGAATGCAAGCACGGGACGACTATTTATTTTTTAAATTTTTAGGTCCTCCCTTTAAACCTGTAGGTCTAACCCGTTAAACTCGTAGGATTAGCCGTTTCCAGCTTGCATAAAGAAAGGATGTGGGGCAAAAGTCAAAACTTGCCAAATAGGAGCATAGCTTCGTGAGATAAAGCTCCTTAAAAAATAGCTATCTCACCTGAGGCGTTTCTTGTACTATGACTGGTATATTCGAGCAGTTTTAGCACACAGTTCATGCTCGTTAAAAAATAAACGCAAGATCCGAGCAGTTTTAGCACATAGTTCATGCTCGTTAAAAAATAAACATAAGTTGTGAGCAATCTTCCCCTAGAGTTCAAGCTCACCCAGAAAAAATGAACTGGTAAATAACCTTGGTAAATGTAACCTTTGATAGCCATACTAAAGCCCTTGGTCGTGTTCTTGCAGTCTCACCTCCATCCGTTCATTTGGCCAATCGTTCATCTCCATATGTTTGTTTACCCATTTTGAGGAACAGCTGTGTAGAGTGATTTCACTTAGCCATCCTTGTGACACTGCCGTGATTGGAAAATTCCAACCTGTACCTGGAATCTGCTGCTATCCCTGTTTATCACTCGTTCCTCAAAAGACGAGTCTTCTTTGAGCTCTTTTCTCATGACTCGTAAAATATGAAAAGTTTGCCGAGTTTTGGCCTTCCAGCTCGTTAAACGACCGGAAGAGCTATCCCTCCTCTAGATTTTAATCTTTTTGGACCTGAGGGATTATTGCACAAAAAGATCAAGCGCTTGTTTTGTTCGGCTCGTTAAAGCAATCAAAAATTCATCCCTTCTGTATTGTTTTATACTTTTTCGGACTTAAGGGATTAGATGACGAAAAAGGAATTCAGGAGTTGACTTTATGTACCTTTTCAGACTCTCTAAAAATGAAAAGGACCGAGTTATCCTTGTCGTTAGACTCGTTAAATTCATTAAATATCGACAAACTTGTCTTTAGACGAGAACGAGTTTCCCTATCGCTAGGCTCGTTAAAACATAGCGATGGGCTTGCCCGAAGGGCAGGTTATAGAACAAGCATATGTTATCCTCCTCAAGCTTGATAAAAATAAAGAGGTACTGGTCAGCAATGACTGGGGAAAAATTGGGAGAACCTCACAGCTTTAATGGTAGCAAGTCGCTCTTGAACATGACACTTTGTCCTCCGTATCACATCGGGTTGGGTTGTTTCATTCACCGGTCTCATCACCATGGTCCTCGCCACACCATCCACATTTGGGGTAATGCTACCAATCCATCACATCAGTGTCGTTATATGTTCAAGAGATGTTGTTCTGCAAAGAGTCAACCGTGTCCCATCCACTGCCATACATTGTCCTTCATCCATTTCATGACCGCCACCCTGAATCATACATCACAGTTTGTTTTTCACCTCATCACAATCACTAGCTCCGTTCCGTGTCACTGATGTGGGATTCATTAAGGCCCTCCTTTGACGGATCGCTCCTTGTCGACATCAGTTCATTATCCAAGGAGTTGATCTAGGAACATCCCCTTCAGTACTTTGAAGCTTGCATGCCTCAATGGCAAGTTTCTCACTTCCGGCGACAGGTATACATCAATGACCTTCGACCAGAAGATTTTGCATGGTGGTCGACGCCAAGTCCTTTATTCCCACCATGTGAATTGTACTGCTGTACCTTGAGGGTCATCATCCTTATCGGTGATTCCTCTCGCGCTTGTTAACGGTTTACATCATTGACCGGTAATCAAGCGATGTCTTTCCATGTTCGACTTCAAGAAATTCTCACATGGATCGACTTGTACATCGAGTGAAGATCGGAAGAGATTGAAGACCCCGGATCTAGTTTCATCCATCCGGGCTGCGATATATATTCAGGATATAAAGACATTTGATATGTACATCATTGCAGCAGATGATCATCCTTCTCAAAGGATGATAATTTCAGCAGAGAATTATCAATCTATCATCAAACTATCGTCTGTGCTATGTACCAAAATGAACTTATAAAGCTGAGCATGGGAATGCCCGCCTCAGCTAGATCATGAAAAAGAATGAAAAATAATGTATTGTATTGTATCTTATTACAGGACACTTCTCAGCGGATTGAATGAACTTCGGATCCTCCTAATAAAACATTTCACCCGATAAACGACCTCATACTTTAGGGGGCATCTGTTTTAGACAATTTTGTGCCTTGCAGCATCAGGCATGAATTGTCAATAATCCAAGGGATCCAAAGTCCCTAAACATGATGTTCCTACCCCTAGAGGAACAAGGTCAGCAAACCAACAGCTCTCAGATCAGTTCTCCACCTGAAAACACTCAAAAACAAGCAATCCTAAAATCAAAGCAGGTGCTCCACTAGGCTTCTGCGCTGAAACTCAACTCCTCCATGGTGTACCTGCGTTGCAAAGCAGGTAGAACAAAGGCCACCTGCGCTGAGCGAGATGGGACAAGTGGCACACTGAGTCATTGCTCTGGAATCTTCCAAAAATGACACTTGGATCAGGGATTTCGCCTTGTGATGAGTCAGAGGCTCTGTTTCTCCAAGTGGAAGCAAGGTTCTCCAAGTGGACTCAAGAACTGAAGATCAACTGAAGAGAGAGAGGACACAAGGCAACTACACATCAGTTGCAAGCTGACTCATCCTTTCTCAATTCATCTATATATTGAGCTCTCTCCTATGAGCTCAAGAGGCTGGAATTTTGTGCAAAGTAATGATATGTTGTTGGTTTCACTATAGAGCTATTGGGTGATTTCTTGAAGGAGGTGAAGAGGAGAAATTCTTTCTGCTGGGAGGTGTTGCTGGATTGGGGCCTTCAATGGTTGTAACACTCTCAGAACTTTACTTCTTCCATTAATAAAAGCTATTGAGGTTCTTCTATATGCACTTGTTTCAATGATGTATTGTGATAATTGTATATTTGATTTATGCTAATCCTTGAATCAGTTATGATTTCATGCTTCTTGTAGTTTCCTTCTTTGTTATTTTGCAGGATCTCATTGTAGCTGGGCCAGCAAAAGAGCAAGGAGCTGGGAGCAAGCAAGCAAAGAGAAGAGTTTGGATTCGACATTAAGCGCAAGACAACGGTTAGTGCATTTCTTCATTCTCTCTTGCTTTCATAAAGAAGTAAACCTTAAGTAGTTTTCTTTACAGTTGTCGCTGAGGTACTATCACCCTTAGAGTGGGATAGGGTCATCCGAATCGGATACTTTTCCCTACAACATAATTCCAGGATTCTACAGAGATTATGAGATCTTCAATGACCCCTTCGGGTTTAATTGTAGAATGGTCAGCCAACTCTAAGATAGTTGGAGTTTCCCTGATAAAGTTTTTTAACTGGAGCAATTGTGTTGTTTCGAGTGTCATAATATTTATTGCGGCTCCTAAATCTACTAGGACTTTAGAGATAAAGGTTTTTCCAACCTGGACTGTTACTGTAGGGTGACCAGGGTCACCATACTTCACAGGATAATCTTTTTCAGTCATTAAAGCAGTTAATTCTCCCATCACATGAACTGTGAGGGGATCCTTAGCCTTCCTTCCAGGTTTTTTTATACAAATGTCTCTAATAGTTCTAGCATAAATAGGAACATCCCTTAATGCTTGCAATAATGGGATTTTAACATACAAGTTCTGTAGCTCTCCTAAAAGGTTAAAGGTAGGTTGCTCAGGTGTTTTAGTGAGATCCAGCCGTTCAGGGAATGGCGGATCTATTGTTTGATCATTATTATTAGGTGTTGATTCTGCTGTTTCAACATTATTGTTAGCTGGTTTCTCTTTTCTAGCTTCTTCTTTGTCAGAGTCAGTAATATCATCTATAATGGGTTCAACAATTCTCCCTAAGCGAAGATGAATATCATTACATTACAGGGGAGAGACAGGCTGATTTTGAATGTCAATAACTTACAGGGCTTTATTATTATTTGGATTGGGTTTAGGTTGCACAGGCAGCTGTGGTCTCATTGCCTGGTTATTTGGAGGAGTATTGGATGGTAAGGAAAGAGACTGTTGTTGTTGAGGAAATGGTATCTGTTGGGCTGCCCAGTTTGGATTCCATTGATTAAAATACGGTTGCTGGGGAGCCCAAGGATTCCATATAGTAGGATCAGGAAAAGGAAGATTTGGTTGCTGCATAAGTAGAAAATTCATTGTATTAAAGGGTGGGTACTGCATTTGGTTCATGGGTGGGCAGTTTGTTTGAAAAGGAGAGTTATTATTCCAACGATTGAATGTTGTGTTAGAGCTCATACCTTGTCTTTGTGGCCATTGCCTCCTCTGTGTCATCAAGTACAGTGCTTCAGCCTCTTCTTCGGTTGACTGCAGTGCTGCTTTGATTCCAGGCAGAGAGGGGCATTGTTGTGTTTCATGGTCCTTCTCGCAGATTGTGCAGATAGGTATCTTATCCAGTGGGCATTCTCTGAGTGGGTGTTTTTCTCTGCATTTGGAACAGAAAATAGCTAGAGCAGCTTCTGCTTCCGCCTGTTTCTTCTTAACCTGCAGAGCATCAATTTGTGAAGCAAAAGAACTTAGCATCTCAGTTTTAAATTCTTCCAATAAGTTACCTATTTCAGCTCTTGTTGCTCCTCCATTGGCTGACTTCTGAACTCTTGAATACATGTTATCTCTGCTTTTTGATCTGCCTACTGCTCCCCTTGAACATCTCATGCAGAGATTAATAATTTCATCAAAGGGTTCTTTGGAAATGTCCCCTTTTCCAAGCATGTTCAACATGTCCAGGCAGTCATCTCTTACCCCTTTCAGCAATATGGTTTTCAAAATATCTTTACTCATATTAGGATGATCAGACCGCTGCAGATTATACTGTAATCTTTCCACAAAATCTTCCAAATTCTCGTCCTCTTTCTGAACCATTTTAAACAATTCTTCCTTCCTTTCTCTTGTCTGGCAGTAGTCTTGATACTTGGCCAGAAATCCCTCTTTCATCTGGTCCCAGGTGGTGATTGCCTGAGCTCCTAAGCTCATAAACCACCTCAACGCATTCCCTTTTAGTGTTGCTGGAAACAGTTTTAGCTTCTGATTAGGACTTATATAATCATAACTTCTACATAGTATGTCGAATTCAAAGAGGAATTCATCTGGGTCTTCAGAGGATAACCCATGAAAGTTGGGTAATGCTGAGAGTGGAATATTTTTCATGGGGGTTGTCCCTCTCGGGAGCTCCCCAATAGGGAATTCCAGGGTAGAGAGCGAATTTTCCCCTCTTCCTTCTGTTCTGTTATCCTCCATTGGTCTTTTTCCTGAATCACTTGCTTTATCTTCTGTGTCTTCTGTTTCTTCAGGTTCTTCTACCGGTTCCTCAGTGTATTCTGGTACTTCCAGCTTCCTTTCAGGTCCTATTACTTCCTCCGTCTGTCGGTCTGTTTGTGAGGAGTATTGGATCTGAGGTCTCCGGGAACTTGTCCTTTGTGATGTTTCAGCCTTTGAGATGATTTCGTCAATATAAGTTTTTCTTCCTCCTTTGCCGCCTGTGAAATTAGGTTTCTTGCGTCCTCTCATGCATCTGTTATTCTCAAAAAGAAATCATTAATGCTTTTAGAAATCTCTAGTTTCCTTCCCCGGCAACGGCGCCAAAATGTTGGCTAGTTGAATTGTTTATTGATTAAACATTCAAGTACCACATTAATTGTCAACCTGGGAAAGTCTTTTTATTGCAAAGGCTACCGCGTACTGTATGTACTTAATCCTAAAAGCATTAAAAAGCTGTAGTATACGTGATCCTTACGCTAAGTTATCATTGTACTGATAAAATGAAAGTAATTAATTAAAATTACAAATCTGAAAAGCGAAATGATGGATGCTCTGTTGGCAGAGGATCAGGACCCTATCCTCCAGGTGAGGATGTTCAGCACCTGCCTCTGTAACCAGATTGCTAACACACACTGCACTCTAATTCACCGGTGAAATATCCTTGCACAACTTCAAGCAATGAATGAAACAGAGTACTAGCAAAGCGGAAATACCAGAGGTAATGCTACAGAATCCAAACAGAGTACCAGCGGAGAGAAACTATCACACACTTACACACTTTAACAGAAAAGTAAATGGGTGAATCTTGTGAGGAAGGTGGGCCCAATCCCTCTCACAAGATTCCCCAGAACACAAAGGCTAGATTAAGTGCTCAGAATAATCTTCTATTCATCTGCCAAAAGATTCAAGTACAATAAAAGTTCAGACTTGCTGATGTCTCTCAAAATCTCCTTTACAGATTACACATTAACCCCCCTTCTAATGTAGATGTCTCCTCTTTATAGAGGAGACATCTATTACAATAGATTATTACATTTCATTCAGTTAACCCATTTGATCAAAAATAAGAATTACAGACCGTTGTTACAACAGTAAAACAACATATTCTTTCTTAAGTTCTGGCTGTTACACAGCTGGTAACTGTCTTCGACCGTCTTCTTGGGATCTTCACATTCCTTTGTCGTTTCCCCATGCTGTTCCTGATTTAAGCAATGGTAACTGTGTTCTACCCGCTTTAGATAGCTGCAGATCGTGCCGCGTCAGCGTTCTTCAGATAGTAGCCGGTTGTTATTTCCAGCCGTTGAAAAATAGCCTGCTTTAGATGGCAACTGCGTAGTTGCTGCTTCTGGTGTTGCAGCAACTGCGTAGTTGCTTTTTCTGGTGTTGCAGCAACTGCGTAGTTGTTGTTTCTGGTGTCACAACAACTATAAATTATAATTCCTGCAGGCTTAAGACAATTACTTGACAATTTAATCATCTTTTCAAAGATAAATATAAAGATACTCACGAATATGCAATGAACAATTAAACATATAGATATGCGGAAAGTCACTTCGTACCTTGGGGTGATTAAGTCATTATGTAATCAAAGCTTACAACTTATGACTGAAAAGGATAATATTAAGGCAAAAATATAAGGTCAAAATAGGTCAATTCTGAGTCCTAACACTCCTCTAGAGATTTCTATCCAACAACAACATCTCTATGGTAAAAGGTGTATTGTTAGAGGTTGCTCCATCAAAAATAGCAACCAAAAGGGACCTTACTGAGCACACAGATGAAGAATTAAGAATATTGTTATCTATGAGTGTTGTTGTGGAGGTATGGGACAAAATTACACAAGAAGCGAACATTTTTGTTCAACCAATCAAGATCTAAAAAGGAAAATGTGTGATTATACATACATGTGTGATAGTATTTGGAGAAATTCCAACCTAACCCACAAATTTGTTGACATTCTACTGGAGCTTACCTATAACTGTTCCTAAATTTAATAAACATGTAAAAGCAGACTCACTTTTCAATACAAAATATAAATTGATAGGAACATGGCTAAATTGTGAAAGTGTAAAAATTGGTATGGTTTAAAGGGACTGATCAATTTGAAAAGTCTTAAATGTGGTAATGAAGGTTGGGCCTCATTCCAAAACCCCTTTGGGCATCCATCTTAGGAATTGGTGCAGGATGCAACACTTTAGAATAATTTTTGTAGTAGTGATGTCAACACTTGTATAGTGACATGGGGTTGGAGTTGGCCTGTCAAAGCTCATTGGTCTACTTTGGAACTTCTCTACTATGATGCCTTAGATGATTTGGAGTATGAGGGCATGATTTGATATTTAGTTTGCATTGAAGAAGCTTTGGACGCTAGATACTACAGAAAAACCCCTTGTTCTGAATAGGGAAGCACATGCCACTGAAGAAAGTAATAGCAAGTACATAGATTTGAAACTCAAATCACATCACTATTTATTACTCTTTGAAACAAGAAATAACTAAAAATTTCAAACACTACTATTCACTTTTCGTTTAGTCTAGAAGGTACAATGAATCTGGAAACATGTACAACAATGTCTCAACTTTCTTAACTCCTAATCCTAATGCCCCTTCCTTGCATGCATAGATAAGACAATTAAAGTCTGCCGCTAGTGAATATGATATGAGATATGTAAACATGCTTCCTTAGCTAAGGCTAAGAATTAATAACTAGGGAAGTGCTCCTTTTAACTGTGCATGTAAAAACTAAATAAAGAAAAGAATTTCGCTACTCTAGGTGCCAGAAACGAATCCACTGCCTAAGGTAAGTGCTTTGCTCAGAACAAGATATTAAGGACTCAGAAACTTTGTTGCTTCCTTCAAGAGAGGCGTATGCCAAATAGAAATCAGCTATCATGCACTATCCTCTAAATTCATTCACCTTTAACAAAAATCTTGTGCCCAGAAAAAGACAAGAGACCAATATCCAACAAAATTCGCTCACTACCCAAAGACCCTTGTGCTCAAACAATGAGATAATAATGGAATGTCAACTAGGGTGGAATATTTCACCACCGAAATTGATAAGAGATAGAAGGGGTGAAAAACTATCAGACCTAATGCTCAAGAACAAATGAATTATTCCACACTTGGTGATCCAAAATGAATTCAATCCTTCTTTATTTATAGATTTTGTAGAGGGGTTTCACATTCTTAAGTGATTGAGTAAACCTTACTCCAAACCCCAAATTTGGGTTTTTTAAGTCCAGTTTCCCCAAAAATTGGCCAACAATGGGTATTTTGGGGGTTTTTCCCCTTTATGGAGGACTATAGTCTATGGGGATGGATAGGATATTACGTCCCATTCGTCCTCAATTTGTAGAGGACGTTACATGGCACCTAATAAAAGAAATAGTGCTTTAGTTAAGGAGGTAATAATTAAATGCTTATTTCTTTCCACATCGGACATACATCTTGCAAAAATGATCAAGGGGTACAAATACTAAAAAAGGCCTAAATCTTACTAGCATTGTCATAGTCCAAGAATAAAAAACCTTTCAAGTGAAACAAGGTCAGCACCACATACTACAAGCACAAATGACAAATTCAAAAACAATATAATTATTCAATGAAAGAATGATGAATCATATTAGCGCACTTTAAATTTAATAGCTCTTGATTTGCAGTGTCAATCAAAATTTCTCAGGTTGGATCATAATTAAGTACTCAATGTTGTTTTGGGTCCAATTTGGGGAAAAGGAGGAGCTCTTGGTGACAATGGGATGATCAGGATTTTCAGAAGGGAGCTATGCTATACTTTTCAACATACAAGGCATTCATTCTAGTGGAGGAGATATAGAGAAGCCTTTAATAAGGACCTTTCCAAGATCAATTTGGAGGAAAATCAATTTTCAAAGGTTAAACATAGTTCTAGATTCAAACAAGAGTAGTCATTTTTCAAAAAATTATTAATTCCCAATAAATTGGAGCCAAGCTGACATGTTGACTATTTATTCTTCTACTAGGCAAGGAAGCATTTATGAAAAGTCATTGGCCCTTTGATCCAATATTTGATGTAAATATCTTGATTATAATGTAATAAGAGATGTAGTTTATATTAAGGAAAAGGGAAAAGTATAGGGCCAGTTAATAATTATCTCTAAAAACCTCTCAATAGAATCCTAACATATTTGAAATGGAAAATACACCATGAGAAAATACACTGAAGGTAAAGAAATTGTTCGACCTGCAGTGACTAGATTTGCAACAAATTTCATATCTTTGCAATTTGTGGTTGAGTAAAAGATAAATTTGAAGAGGATGTCCTTGGGACTTGAGTGGATGGCATCTAAACATTCCAAGACCCTTGAAGGCATTGAAGTGGTTGCACTTGTGTTTAATGATTATTTTTGGAAAGATGCCGAATAGATTATTGTTGTGATGGAGTCCCTTGTTAGAGTTCTCAGGTACTTCAAGTCTTTTAACTTTTTCATGTTTTAAATTTCATTTCAAGCTTCTTTTTATCTTTAGTGTTTCATATTAATTTAAATTTGAAAGCTTGAACTTTCAGGATGGCTGATGGTGACAAACTCGCTATGGGTTACATTTATGAGGCAATGGATCTCACAAAGGAGGCCATCAAAAGAAGATATGGGGATGAGGAGGCAAAGTATATGCCTCTTTGGGACATTATTAATGCACATTGGGATAGGAAATTGCATTCCCCCTTACATGCTGCTAGGTACTTCTTAAACCCATAGTATTTTTATGATAAGAGAAAATTTAATGAGGATGGGGAGGTTCACAGAGGACTTATGACATGCATGGAAAGGTGCTTCCCTGATCCAGAATTTCAAAGTCATGTATTTTCCCAACTATAGGATTATAGAGAACCACCTAAATTATTTTCCTATACCAGTGTTATATGAGAAAGGTCTAAGGTGTTGCCAAGTACCCTTTGAGGCTTGAAGGCTTTATCAGTTCATTAAATTTGTTTAAACTTTATTTTGTATTTTAATGTTTTATTAAATTTTGTTGTCTTTTTAAGTTTTTACTATTTATTATTTAGTACGTCTACTCACAAACCCTTGCCACTTGCTAGGTCTTTGGTGGAAAAACTTTTGTAGTGATACGCCAGATTTGAAGAGATTTTCCATTCGAATCTTAAACCAAGTATGCAGTGCTTTAGGTAATGAGAGCAACTGCAACATGTTTGAGAAAATACATTCTAAGAAGTGCAACCAATTGACACAAAAGTTCTTAAATTACCTTGTATTTTTCCATTACAATCTACAACTTTGCAACAAGAACATACTAGGTGAGAGCTTGAATTTGAAGGTTTCATATTCTGATTTGGAATTTAAAGTTTAAACTTTAAAGTTCAAAGTCAAACTTAAATTCACATTTCAATGTCTCATGATAATTTTAGGTTTGGATCATTCACCAATATACCTTGAAGAGGTAGATTTGTAAACTAAAAATGCAACAGATTGGGTCCAACTAGAGGAGGCTCCTTGTTTAAGCCTACATGACTTGAAGAACTTTGAGAGTCAAACAAGTCGAGGAGTGGGAGGAATCACTTCTAGTTCTCACTCTTAAGAGTCTTAGACTCGTAGTTACTGTTTTTTTCTAATTAATATGTAGTTGTTTGTAAACTTTTAGAAGCAGTTGCTTCTAGTTCTATGTAGTCACTAGTTAGGAGTCATGACTCAGTACTTTGGATCATGTTTGGACTCATAACATATATGAGATGCTTATTCATTAATGATATTTTGGACATCTATTTATATTATGAATTGTTTGGACATGGCTTTACTAAATATCAATGAAAAATGTTTCTTTTTAATTCAATATATGTGTATATTTTTACTTATTGAATTCACTGATTTTTTCCCGATTTTTTTTCTGATTTTTCCCCAATATGATTAAAACTCTTAGCTCTTTTGCCTCACCAATTTATTGTCTATTCCAAGTCTTGTAACATTGGTTACAAGTTTCATTATTCACTTATGAGTGCTAAGGTGCACTAGAGAGTGCCAATTCATGTTGAGGAGTGTTAGGGAGTACTAGGACAACACAAGGGAGAACTAGGTCAAAATGCATGGAAGTGAATGAATATGAGGGTGTGTTGGGGAGTGTCAATCAATGCTCGTTGTCATGCCAAGGAGGGAGTGACAAGGTATGCTAAGAATGGGTAAGGCATGCCAGGAAATATTAGGGAATGTCAAGAAGTGCTAGAGCGTTCTAGGTAGTTCTCGGGTGTGCTAACATGTGCCAAATAGTGCCAAGGCATTCCAGGTGCTAAGACATGATAGGATGTGCAGGGTCCTAGAGTATGCCAATATGCGTCAAGGAGTTTCAAGGCAAGAAAAGGAATAACCAAGCTAAAATGAAAGGAAATGAACACATAAGAGGGTTAATAAGTCGTGACTTTATATTTTTCAAAAGGGGCATGCTAGGCACACTAATAATATGTTCCAATACATGCCAAGTGAAAATGTGTGCCAAGTGCTAATTTTTTTCAATGCAATATTATGCCAAGGAGTTCCAGGGCATGCTAGGGACTACAGGGAATTCCAACACATGACAGGGGAGTGCTATGTTATGCTATGGCATGCCAACATGTGATTTGCATCCTACTCGTGGCAAGATGTTCTAGGTACAAAGATGTTCGAGGTACAAAGATGTTCCAAGACATGCAAGGTGCCAAGGAATGTTAGTGTATTGTTCCAAATCATGTTAAGGTGTGCCATGAGTGTTGGGGACTGCTAGATCTCTCTCATTAATAGAATTAATAGAGCTTGATTATGTATTAAATAATATAGTTCCTACACACACTAGTGGAACTTTATTTAAAGGAAATTTGCTAGATAATAAACCTAATAGAGATGAATCATGTGTTGACTCATAGGAAGACTATATTCTTATGACTTGAGGGAGATGATGCACACTAATTACTTATTAACAAATTGATTGGCTATTATAACCACTATGACCTTGGAAACATAATGAAAAAGACTCCACAACAATGGTCTTAAATCATTATATTTTGACAAAAAATATAGTAACAGGTACATAGCGTCATCAAAAACTCATTGGAATGATCAATGATGATGAACATTTTTTGACTGTCACCAAAAGTAACCAAAAAGAGCATTGGTGAGGGTCAATAAAATATCGTCACTCAAAGTGTCACCAAAGAGAGAATTAGTGATGGGCCTTTAACGACCCTCACCAAAAGTGTCACCAAAGAGAGAATTAATGATGGGAAATTAATGACCCTCACCAAAAGTGTCATTGAAAATGGCTTTGGTGACAAACCTTAAAGGACCATCACTATATATACTTACAACAACGATTTTTTAAAGACCGTCACCATATGCGACATTGGTGATGGACCTTAAAGGTCCGTCATAGGCATGAAGTGTCATCAAAAACTCATTGGAATGATAAATGATGACAAACATTTATTGACCGTCACCAAAAGTAACCAAAAAGATCATTGGTGATGGTCAATAAAATATCGTCACTAGAAGTGTCACCAAAGAGAGAATTAGTGATGGGCCTTTAACGACCCTCAACAAAAGTGTTTCCAAAGAGAGAATTAGTGACGGGCCTTTAACGACCCTCACCAAAAGTGTCATTGAAAATGGCTTTCATGACAAACTGTAAAGGACCATCACTATATACACTTACAACAACGCTTTTTTAAAGACCATCACCATATGTGACATTGGTGTCCATCACAAGCATGACCCTCACCAATGACCTTTTTTCTTGTAGTGCATGGGGATTGAGAATACGCATCAAGAGAGGTTTTCGAAACAAGATAATCAGAGGACACCGAAGGCGAAGCTGAAAGAATTCCACGTAATTAATTTCGGCAAGACTAATGGCATTACCTCGCCCCATGTGTCAACAAGATCTAGAGAGGGAATGACCCAAGGATCAAACTTGACCGAAATCATGTTAACAGAGGTAACATGAGGAGGTGGGAGTGGAAATATACCCATCAGACAAGGATCTTTAAGGAGTCCTGCCCCAAAACTCTCATAAGGAGCACTGGTGTGCTTGACATATGGAACATTTCCATCCGAGGAGGAAGAGGCAAAGAAGGAAAGTTGGTCAACTGTGGCTATCTTCCCTTGATGGGGAAAACAAATCACGTAGAACAAGGAGGAGGCTACAACATGCATGGCATGGGTCCAACTCCGTCTGAGTAGAATATTATAATTGATATTAGCATCAACAATCTCTACTTTGACGTGCACTGTATTGCCCTCCAAAGTAATGGCAAGGTTGGGTAAGACGTCGAATGGTCGCGAATCGCGCCCGTCAAAAGATTCCAAAGTGCTAGGGGACTGGTTCAGAGTAGGAGAACCAATTTCCTTCCAAAAAGTGACATACATGATGTAGGTGGAAGCACCTTCATTGATGATGGTCCTGTGAATGGTTTTCTCATTAATGGTGCTCTGAATGAGAAAGGAAATTTGATGAGGCAACCGTGGAACGTGGTTTTCCAAGTCAAAAAAAATAAGATTAGAATCAGTAGGATCAATACCCCCAATAGCCGACAGTAATGATTTCTGCGAAGAAGGACAGCTTTGAAGGACCTCGAGAGTAGACATAGCTGATGGCGCTTGAGCCAAATCCTCAACAATGTTATAATGTTGAGCAGTTTGAGTGTTTGGATTGTACGAATACTTTCGTAGCACACCTAGAGAAGGTGTTCAAACAAAGGAATCAATATTAGGTCACTCTATATGTAGAGGACCAGAACTTGACAGGGTAGAAGAAGAAGGGGCACCTTCTTTTTCTTTCCCTACTGTTGGAGTAGGCGTTTGATAATCTTTTGTTTTTGTATCCACGTTAATTGGTGTACTCATCATGAACACTTGTGAACCTGAGGAAGCAGATGATTGAGGCTGGTCTACCATTTAGGTTTGCTGGGATGGAAAGGGCTCTTTCAGGACAGCTGGGGTCCCTTCGAGAAACTGACTAACTTCAAATCGTCTGGGACAATCCTTAGTATAGTAATCTTCCTCACAAATGAGACATGGATACTTAGGCTTCCGTTGGAAAGCATCACCAGCAAATGACTTAGGAGGACCCTGTTTTGGGGCATCGACTTTACCTTTTCCTTTGCCTTTCTTCTTACCTTTCGAGGATTTGTCCGCTGCGGTAGACTGAACAATGTGGACCTCTGAGCTTTTACCAGGGCTAGGTGGATTCTGAGAGGGATTATTGGAAGCATTTTTTTAGGCCGACTTTTGTTTGGAAGAAGATTTTGTAGGGGCCTCGGACACTGAACCAATTACTCCATCAACAGGAGGTGTAGCCTGTGACTTTGATGTCGTTGGATTAGATGATGGCCTCAAAGCATTGGGTAATAACTCATAGAAAGTGTCAGACTGAGAGTAAACGAGATCTAAGTACTAGGGACGAGCAATGGCTTGCTCCTCCATGACACATCCACCCATAGTGATATCACAAGAAATTGGAGCGACAAATGATTTGGTGAACCATTCAGTCAATAATTGATCAACAATCTCAAATTTGATCAGGCGACGCATATGTCTCCATTCATGGATGTGATCAGAGATGTGGGTCGCGGTATTTTTCTTGAGCAATGTAAGAAAATACGTGTCAATTTCAAGGTGAGCTAGCAATTGGAAATGAGTGAGGAAAGCGATGGCTAAAGAGTTGAAGTCATAATAAGTACTTCGAGGGAGCTCGATGTACCACTTGGATGCAATGCCTGTGAGAGTTCATTGGAAAAGGCAGAGACGAATAGAATCGTCAATGTAGGAATTCGAAGAGAACCAGAGGTGATATGTCATCAAATGGGATTTAGGATCTTCTTTCACTTTCCCATCGAACTTCAGACAATCTCTCAGGATCTTGGATGGGACGGAGGCCAGTATGGCAAATGAAGAATTGGATCATTCATGAGTCGAGACACATCTAGCAACTCTAGTGTAGCGAAGAATGACAATTGAGTATTGAAAGGCATTGGAGGTCGATAAGCGGGTCCAACTAGAGAAGCCCATCCCTCCAGGTAAGGATTTTGTCCCCATAGTGGAGGGTTTTGCATATATGGCATTTGATTTTTCCCCCACTATAGGTTACCTTGCCCATAGGGAGGATTCTGACCTTGAAAGCCTTGAAATTGTCTAGCCATAGGTTGTTGATAAGCAACATATGGGTTAAAAGGTTGTTGAGCCTGTTGACCTTGGACATATGGGTTTTGCACCTGCTGTCCATGGACATATAGGTTTTGAACCTGTTGGCCCTGAACATAAGGATTTTGGACCTGTTGTTCTTAGACAAAAGGATTTTGAACTTGTTTCCCTTGGACATGAGGATTTTGGGCCTTCTACTCCAGGACTTGACCCTAACCTTGTCCTTGCAAAGGTTGGGCCTATTGATATGTATATATGGGTTGTTGCTACCTGGGTTGGCCTCGCTGCTACGAGGACTTACCTTGTGGCTTCAAAAGTTGTCCCTGCGACTGCAAAGGTTGACCTTGCAAAGACATAGGTTGGGAGGTTTGCTGAACATACTACATTTGTGGTTGCATGGTGTTGGTATCCTAAAGTGCCCTATTTTCTACCCCATTTCCATCAAAATCAACCTCTGTTTTATCTCAATAAAAGACCCTTTCTTCCTGCACTAGTACAAGATAGTTACTCATTCCTGCACATGCTCATATTTTATATTAAGTTTTATTTCAGCACTTTATGAATAATTTTATATGGATTTCATGCCTATTTACATATCTCTTGTAACTCAGATTAATTTCCTAGAGTAACCATGGAACTTAGTATTAATTATGAATGAGTATGACTAGTGCAGGTAGATTCCTACACCACCACAAAGACTGTCCGAGATTTCCGAGAAGCTAAATCTTCCATGAGGATGGGTCTCGGTCCTTAACTCCGAGTTTCATTGTTGATGAACTGAAGTAGGATAATAGGTGGCACGCAATCGAGGAATATTTTCCAAAGTTAGGTTACAGCCAAGCGAGATTCATGTGTATTATAACTGCTGGCCAAGTTTGTAATTTTGGTTTCTAAGTCTGTTCGGCCGAAAGGCCTAAACAAGAAATGTCTGTAATTAGTGAAAATGGCTAGAGCCGAAAGGATATATAAAATATAGATATAGGTAGGAGGAGGCTAGTAAGAAGGGATCCATTAATTGTAATTTTGTTTATGTAATCCAGTTATCGCCTTAGCTCTAGGGCTAGACTGCTCTGTCATGTATATTTGCCGAATCAAGTAATACAAGAGAATTTCCATGATTTTCATACACAACATCTAGTTTATCTTTGATGTATCTTTTGAAGTGTTGAGATTTTTCGTTCCTTAGAAGGGGAACGAGCTGGTTGGTCAGGGCCCAACCAACCCATCTTGTTTACCCCTCTTGCTTTCATTTTTCAGAAAGAAGGTGTGGATATTTCGTTTACAGTTGTGTGATGTTATAGTTTTAATCTTTATATTCAAATTTTGATTTAAAATATCTTTTGTAGCTAACGTGTGAAACAGATCCATGGTTTGAGAGTTAGCTATGTTTACTTTGTTTATGAAATATCTTTCTTGCATTTCATTTATTCTCAATCTCTGTTTTAACTCGTTTTTAATCGGATCATGCAAGGAGCTCTTTCCTGCACCAGTGCATGTTGTTTCCTGCACTTGGATTTAATTATTCTTTTACAGTGAATAGTGAATCACTTCTCTGCATATTATTTCTAGTTATTACACAAGTGAATGAATCATTAATTTAGTAACTATATTTGGTATTAAAAGTACATCTTTAAGAGGATCTGGAAGTAGTTGCATAAAATCATCATAAACATATTATACTTGCAAAGAACATAAGCATCTTTGAATGGATTACTAAAGTTAGTTAACACATGCAAAACACTTAGACTATTGTTTGATTCTTTTGAAGTGCCTTTATTTCATGAAGTTTATTTCCTTTGCAAGGTTTAATGAATTGAAGCATTTCCTTTTTCACAGATAATTTACTTCAGAATTTCATTTACAGTTGCAATTCTTTTCCAGCACATCTTTCAGTATTTTCAAAAGTAATTTGGAAACTAGGTGAAGGAAGCTCTGCTTTGGTGCAAGAGCTAGTCTCTTGTCACAAAAAAAAAGTGCTCTAAGTCCTTAGGCTTAGAGAACCTCCACTAAGACATAATTCTTCAATAAAGAAGGTCACATATACTTTTGCACAGAGATATTGTACCTGCACTAGTGCAAGCAGATTGTAACAGTGCAAGGACAAGTTATTTGTGTGGGAGGAAGATCAGAAGGAAGACAGAATTTTGCAAGGGCCCACTTGTCAAACTGTTAGCCATCCATCTGAAGATTTCATTACAACACTTAAGATTGTTTCCATCATGTGGAATTTCTTTACTTGATTTACATGCAAATTGGATTTTACATTCTAGCACTGGAGTCGCTTTGGTGTCAATTACCTTTCCGATTGTTTTCTGTGAAACTTTGCAAAACATTTCCTTTAAGAAGTAGGATTAGAGATAGGAAAAATTCATACCATTTCTGGCATTGCCTATGCTTCATCTCTAAGTTTATGAAATCCTCAGGTTTACAATTAAGTGTTGAGGAGTTTCCTCAAGCGCAATTCCTGCACCCAACATTTTGGCGCTGTTACCAGGGAGGCGATTTGAATTGGCAATAATTTTCCATTTTCTGCAATAGGGGTAAGTGTGCTATTATTTTTTCTACAGTGTTCTTCTATTGTTTATAGGAATTTATAGGTGCCGATTTACTTTTTGAAACTTGCAGTTTTTATTTGAATTTTGTTTTGTCATTTTTTGAAATGAATGCCTAAAAGAGGTAGGGGTCCGAAGCCCAAAGGGGCCAAAGAAACAATGACAAATCTGACACGAAAACTCACATTGGGCCTTCTTTTGCAGGCAGAAAGTACAAACAAACTTAGACTTATCATGCAGGAACGGTCCACCTAAGCCCTGGTAGTAGTGGTCCAGGTGTGACACAGCCCATAAAGGGGAAGAAGGCGATTGTTGGAATCCATAGTTAGCCTTCTTAGCCTGTTAAGAGTAGTTTGGGTGGAAGAACAACAATGGAAGATATGGAAGACCATGTAGAAGGAAATGGTGAAAATCAGGTAAATGAGGAACAATCCACTTTCGGATTCCTGATTGTGGATCCTGATACACAAGTACAAATGAAAAACATTTCACCATCAGCTCTTCCACATTTTTATGGTAAGGTACATGAAGACCCAGACTCTTTCTTATTTGAGTTTGATATTTATTGTAGAAGTTATGATTATTCATCGTATGCCCAGAAGTTAAAGTTGTTTCCTGCAACCCTCAAGGACGCAACACTCTGCTGGTTCATGGAACTGGGAGGAAACTCTATATCTTCTTGGGAGAAAATGAAGAAAGTGTTCTTGTCAAAATATCAAGAATATTGTCAAACTAGAGATATTCAAGATGAAATCTTTACTATTGTGAAAAATGATGATGAGACTTTAGAGGACTACTTGGAGAGATTCTTGTATATCCTTAAAAGGTCAAAGCACAAATTTGAACTAAGTACCATTAGAAACTTGTTCTTACGTGGCCTCACTGATGATGCTAGAAATAATTTAAATCTATTAGGAAAAGGGGATATTTCTCAAAAGACTTTTGATTAGGTATATGACTTGTGCAGGAAATTCTCAAGGAATCAATATAGATCTGGTAAAGGAATTCAAAATAAAAACAGAAAAACCGAATCTACTGATGCTATGATTATTGAGTTAGAAAACAAAATGGACAATATAAAAATTGAAATAATGAATATTATTAGTAAACAAATATACTCTTTGAAGTTTCAGCAGAAACTTGTAGAAGAGCAAGAGATATTGTCTATTTTCTGTCCTAAATGTAGAAGAAAGTATCCTTTAAGATAATGTCCTCTAGATATTAAAGAAACTAATAAATGTGAAATCTATGCATATAACCATGCTACGGATAAATGTCCCTCTATACTTGGGCTGAAAGTTGTATTGGAGGGGGTACAACCTGAAGCCGAATCATTGCATGCTATGGGAGCAAGAAGGAATTGGCCTTAGGTAAGTGTAGGTATGGTTCCTGAATCTCCACCACATTTTTTGGTTATAAGGCACATTCATATTTCTATCCTAACACTGGTCACTCTCAAGATTGGAAGCAGGGGAATCAATATCAATATGGACAAACCTCCCAATATTGGTAATAAGGATGGAGAGGGACAAACCATTCACATCATTCACATAATTCCTATCATGCACCTGTGCAGCCATACCCTCCTACATATGCACCTTACCCAATGCCTCAACCATCATTACCTCAACTGAGTCAGCCTATGCCACCATTACCGTTACCTCCACCATTTCGACCTTCTCAGCTGCCTGCTCAACCTTTACCCAACCCCAATAATAAAGCGGTACAAATGATGCATTTTATGACCCCGCTTTCTTCATCCAGATTTCAGACTATGCCAGTTGGAGTCAATGATCTCCAATTGAGATCAGGGAAGGTAATAACCTCAGCGAATCAAAAGTAGCCCATGGTGATTATCAGTGAGAAAGGAGAGGAGGAAACTCCTGACCATTCCGAAAAACATGACACCATTCAACCTATCCCTATACATTCTGATCCCTTGTCATCTTCTTCAAACCGACCTCCCTATCCAGAGAGGTTAGTTGTGGAGAAGAAATACCCCATTCCTAAGTCTAGCCTGGCTTTCGAGCTTAGGAACCCTTTCATAAGGGTACCTTTGATCCAAGCCATCAAATGGATCCCCATTTGTACCAAAATCATTAGGGAACTTTGTCTCAAGAAGCCATCAAGGAGAATATTGGAACCCCAAACCATTCAATTTGTTCGTAGAGCAATAGAGTTAATGATGGGATGTATGCACATGGAAAAATATATCAACCTCAAAAACCCTGTTGTCTCTATTCTGATAGGTGATTTTCTTGTCTCTAATGTCCTTATAGACCTAGTGGCAGCCATTAATGTTATGACCAAGAAAACCATGGATCAACTTGGACTGGTCCATATTCGTCCTACTCCCACTGTGCTTGAACTGGCAGATAGATCTAAAATCAAGTCGGAAGGAGTATTGGATGATGTGGTCGTTTCCTTAGATTCTTGGGAATATCCTGCAGATTTCATTGTGCTTTAGCCAAAGAACCCTGTGGGAGGGAATCCCTTGATCTTGGGATGACCATGGCTTGCTACAGCCGATGCTTATATCAGATGTCATTCTGGTGATATGTATATTTCCCATGGAGATTCCAGAAAGAAAGTCACCCTATATCCACCCACTAGATCTATTCAGGAGCTCCGAGACACTTTATGGTTAGACTACAATAGTGATGAGGAGACTCAACCTATTTCCTTGATACATCAGAATGTTGAGTCCTCATAGGAGGGAGAGATTCAAGACTTCCTAAACAATCTAGACACCATGCCTAATTTCGAGTCATTGAGTTAGATTTTTAGTCTAGATTTTTATGAAGGATATGACTCTCTACCCCCATCATCACCATCTCTAGCGACACCCTTGTGTACTCTTGAGCCTGATACTACTCTTGTTGAGATTAGTCTAGGTAAATCCTTGTATATCAGTTTGGACTTGGATCCTTCTCAGCGAGAGCAGCTTGTGAATTTGTTGCAAAACCATCTTGATGCCTTTGCATGGGGTTATGAAGATATGAAAGGAATCCCTCCTGAAACTTGTACACACCATATCTATATTTAGGATGGAGCCTGACCTGTCCGACAACCCCAAAGGTGAATGAACCCAGCTCTAAGAGACATTGTAAAAGAAGAATTGCAAAAACTCTTAGATGTTGATTTTATCTATCCCATTTCTGACAGCCAGTGGGTCTCTCCATTAGTATTAGTCCAAATAAAGATGGGAGATGGCACATTTGTATTGAGTATAGAGAATTGAATAAAGCCACTCTCAAAGATTACTTCCCCCTTCCTTTCATCAATCAGGTACTTGATACCCTTGCTGGTAAGAAGTACTTTTCTTTTCTAGATGGCTTTAGCGGATATAACCAGATACAGATAGCACCCGAGGATCAAGACAAAACCACTTTTACATGTCCATGGGGTACATTTTCTTATCGAGTGCTTCCCTTTGGGCTATGTAATGCCCCGACTACCTTTCAAAGGGAAGTCTTGGCTATTTTTGTTGACCTTGAATGCGTAGAAATCTATATGGATGATTTCTCTATGTTTGGTGATTCATTTCAGGAAGTACAAAGGAATATAGAAAAAGTGCTCCTTCACTGCCAAGAAGCTCATCTCATCTTGAGTCACAAGAAATGCAGATTGATGTGCAAGGCGGGGGTTGTTTTTTTCCATCTTATTTCCGACAAAGGTATCCAGGTTGACCCTGCAAAAATAGAAGTCATTTCGAGTCTTCCTATACCCAAAGCTCAAAGGGAAGTGAGAGGTTTTCTAGGACATGCAAGCTACCATAGGAGATTCATTGAGAATTTCTCAAGGATAGCTACACCCCTTTTCCGACTTTTGGTTAAAGATAGTGAGTTTTCTTGGTCCACAGCTTGCCAACAGTCTTTTGAGACATTGAAAGAAAAATTAGTTCAGGCACCAGTATTGAGAGGATCAAACTAGTCCCTACCATTTCATATTTCCTCTGATGCCTCAGATACTGCTATAGGCGTAGCTTTAGGACAAGAAGAAGACAAACATTCTTATGCTATTTATTTCATTAGAAAAACTTGTCACCCACTGAACTAAATTATACGGTAACTGAGAAAGAGTTTTTCGCTATAATTTTTTCCATTAATAATTCAGACCAGGGAAAATTTTAAGAACCCCCCCTAAATTTATAAATATAATAAATGGGCGAATCTCCATGGTATATAGGAAAAATGGAAGGCGATTTTATCAATAATATAATATGTATATATAATTTTTTGGCGAATCTCTCACCAGGCATGGCGAATATTTTACTCAATTATAAAATCTTGTAAGATCTTGGCGAGTCTTTCACTAAATAATAAAACTTTGTAAAGTCCTAGTGAATCTTAGCATAGGCTACATGCTGGTTTAATTCCCCCATTTAAATAGGCTACATTCTAGGTGAATACCATGGGTCAATACCATGTGCCATTTTGGTGAATACCATGGGTCAATACCATGTGCCATTTTTATTTTTATTAATTCTAATATTAGGGGTAATAATGGTTTTTTGCATGGTATTAATAACAATCTAGTCCATGGTATTTTGTCCCATAGTATTTTGGCCATAGGTTTCACCTAAATATAACCCATTTTTTGAGTGTTTGTAAATATAAGGTGACTTATGGAATAAATATAAAAAAATGTTTTATTTGTTTACCATACCTCTCGTTTATTTATATTTTTATTAATTTACCATACCTCTTTTACAAATAGGCCCATAGGATTCACTTAAATAAAACCTCTTTCTTGAGCCTTCATAAATAGAACGAGGGTTATGGACTAAATATAAAAAGAGGTTTTATTTATTTACGATACGTCTAGTTTATTTATATTTTTATTTATTTACCATACCTTTTGAGTAAGTATAAAAAGACGTTTTATTTATTTACCATACCTCCACTTTACTTATATTTTTATTTGTTTACACCCTTACATGTATATAAGGTGACTTATGGAGTAAATATAAAAAATGTTTTATTTATTTACCATACCTCTCATTTATTTATATTTTTATTAATTTACCATACCTCTTTTATAAATATGGTATTTGGCCCATAGGATTCACTTAAATAAAACCTATTCTTGAAAATGGGCGAATGGATTCACTTAAATAAAACCTATTCTTGAAAATGGGCGAATGGAAGGTTGTAAGTCCTAATTTCAAGGGCTAAATTTACCTTTTTTACCCTCTCCCTTAAAATAAGGTGGGCTATTTGAGGTGATTTGTAAAAATGTACTATTATACAAAATATTCGCCCACTAAAAATTTAAAACCCCTTAATTTCACCAAAGGGCGAACATTCGCCCCTAAAATTATCCTTGATTCAGACATTATATTATAGGATATGAAGTTTTGTACATGAAAACCATTCCGCTATAAGATATTTGATGAATAAACCATTAACTGGTGGTTGCTATTATTACAGGAATTTAATATTACCATTGTTGATAGACCAGGAAAGTCAAATGTAGTTGCAGATTATCTTTCAAGATTAAATAATCCTGGTGAAGAAATTCCTATTGATGATGATTTTCCCGACAAACATCCTTTTGTTGTGTCAACAAAATCTCCATGGTTTTCTGACATAGCTAACTATTTAGTCACCAGAAAATTACCACCTCACTTATCCACTCGTGAAAAGCGGAATATCATTCAGAAAAGTGCTACATATTCCTAGATCCAAGGAGACCTCTTTTACACGAGAGCATATCTCCTTATCCATAGATGTGTAAGAGAGGAAGACGTGTTTGATAGCTTAAAATTTGCCCATGATGAAAATTGTGGAGGTCACTTCACCGATAAGCGAACTGCATACAAAGTATTATGAGCTGGCTATTTTTGGCCTTCCTTGTTCAAGGATGCCAAACAGTATGTCAAGTGGTGTGATAGCTGTCAGCGAATTGGCCAGCCTAATCAGACCAATGAAATGCCTTTATTCCCTCAGGTTATGATTGATCTGTTTGAAAAATGGGCCATTGATTTCGTAGGACCAATAAATCTTGCATCATCAAATAAAGAGCATATTTTGGTTTGTATAGATTTTGTTACAAAATGGGTAGAAGCTAAAGTTGTTTATTTTGTTACTGAAAGAGTTGTTGTTGATTTTCTTTTTACTGAAATATTTACTAGATTTGGTGTGCCTAGAGAAATTGTGTTTGACAATGGATCACAGTTTATTTCTAATCTGGTATAGGGTGTGATGGAGCAGTACAAAATATGGCATAGGAAATATACACTGTATCACCTGCAAGCAAATGGTCAAGTGGAGTCCACGAATAAGGTGATTGAGTCCATCCTCACAAAGACAGTAAACATGCACAGAAAGGATTAGGTTGACAAATTACTGAAAGCATTATGGGCCTATCAAACCACTTGGAGAAACAGCACAAGACACACACCATATGAGCTAGTATATGGGAAACAAGTCCTTTTGCCGATAGAATTCTAGATCAAGACTTTCAGGACTGTAGTCTAATTGGTACTAGATCTCTCTAAAGCATAGCAACAATGCCTTCTACAATTAAATGATTTAGATGAAATCCAAAGGGATGTTGTTCAACAAAACATATTGGTTCAAGCGCAACGCAAGAAGTGGCATGACAAGTCCATTCAAAAGAAGCAGTTCCAACCAGGTGATTGGGTACTCCTTTACGATTCAAGATTCAAACATTTTAAAGAAAAATTCCATACATGCTAGATGGGACCATATGAGTTGGTCAAAGTGTTCGAAAAATAGAGCAGTAGAAATAAAAAATATTGATGGATGGAATTCTGTCTTCCTAGTAAACGGGCATAGATTGAAGGTATATTTTCAGCCCCTTACTAAAGGGGATTTGATGCAGCAATTCCAACAACCATTTGAAAAGGAGTTGGTAGGTGGTAACACCAACCTATTGAAGATTGATTCCTTCTTGTCCTTATTAAAAAAAAAAACAAAGAAAATAAAAATATTAAAAAAAAAATGACAAAAATAAAATGTATAAAAAGAAAAAAAATCCTGTAATTATGAAAATCAGTTGACTGACATGATTGCAGAAGGATTGACCTAAAAACTATCATGCTAGTAGGAAGATTGAAATTTTAATAAAAAGGGAATGTTACTTGATTTTTAGATATGCTGGCTACCACCAAGAAGAAGCAGCTTCACGAAACCAAGCACTTACCCAAGTTTGGGGTAACTGGCATGGACATTTTTATCCAAGTAAGCACTTACTTCCCTCTGTAGTTATTTTTCCTGCACCAGTGCAGGTATATTTAACAGTAAAAATATCATCTTTCTTCTATTTCCGATTTCGAAATTTCCCACTAGTTTCTTATCTAAATTCCCCAATGAATTACGTTCCTCTTTCTTCTAAGAAATTACCCTTACCCGATTTCAAAAAATCCCTCTTTTCCCTTGAATTTTTTCCCACATCCCGTTTCATTTATCCCTCTTGGTGATATTGTATCTAAAATACCTGCTATAATATTCCTTCCCATTCTAAAATTTTTACCCCTTTCCCACTTCTTTATTTCCTCATAAATTGATTGCAGAATTTGATGCAGTAAATCCAGAAGGCATGCTAAAGAAACATCAAAGGATGGTGAATCAATTTTTCTTGTATAATGAGGCAATTTTTTTTAATTCCAACTACATAAGTATGTCCTATCAGATTCTCTATTTGGTAAAATTCTCTGGTGCAAGCATAGCGTAGTGCAAGCACAGTAGTGCAAGCAGGTTTGGTGCAAAAACACAGTTTACTGTGAAAGCAATTTACACAGTCCTGGAGTGGTTTATCAGGGATATTTATGGGCCTGTACTTTCTTGCACATGTGTTAATATGTTATCTCATTCCATGTTTTAATTGATGCTTTGTTTCATTATTTACTAATCTAGGAACAAATATTTAAAGTGAAAGATGTGTAAGGTTTGTAATCTAATCTTTTTTAATAAATTCTGAAGTATGTTTGATTGAATTATGATGCTGACTACGGGATGCATGGAAAATTTTAGGGGCTAATGTTCGCCCAGTGGGCTAATTTTCCATGATTTTTCCACAAAAAAGATTCGCCAATTTCCAATTTTATAAAAGACGATTCGCCCAAATTTTAGAATATAAAATTATTTTACCTTAAAAATCGCCAACATTATATAGAGACTATATATAAAATAATTATAAATTTGATTAATTTTACAAATATATCAATAAACATTTATAATTTGCATATTAGGGATTAGTGAGATTCGCCAATGTTTTAAACTTCAAGAAAATTTTCCATCCTTAAAATTTTCCTTGATGGGATGGTACTACTGTTCGATAACTTGCACACCCTCCTTGAAATGATTCTGCACTGCTTGACCATTATTAGCTTACCCACAATCTGATCATTGTAGTCATTGTGCCACCACCACCTATACTGCCATTGCATCCAATCATCACGATTCACCCATAGCGGGCTGACACGAATCAATACTTGATGTGGGGGGGCTATTCCATCATAGCTGGGTGAGTGGGTCTAAAAAGATGGAGGGTGATGAACCTCCAACATAAAACTCTCGGTGAACGTTGGAGTCACTCAGAAATTCCTTCGAGGGTGTGAATAGAGCGAAGTGGAGTGTGGTTCGAAATGGCACCTATGAGGAATGAACCATTGTCTTTGCAGGAAATTGAACAAACCGCCGAGTACAGGAATAGTCTTGCACTATTGCAAGAATCTAGGTTCCTGCCATTTCTACAAAAGTTTGACGGGTTCGACATGGTGGTGGCATTAGAGTTTGCAAGGACATTCAAAGAAGGTTGAGTCAGGGTCGGGTCCTTAAAATTCAAAATTATAGAGGAGTTCATCGCACAAGCCACAGGCTTGCCACTTATAGGGGAGTGCTGGTTTAAAAAAGAGCAGCTCACGAAGAAGCGTTGGCACTGGTTTGTGGTCGATAAGAAAATTAAGGTCGATTGGAGAAAGGGACTTCCACAGACTGCCATGGTCGAGAAGTGGTGAGATTTACTGTTTATATTGTAGAAGTTTGTAACCGGAGAAGGATGCTATACCTTGGCATTTGTATACCACCTCCGATTGCTATTGCACTTCGGCGGGAAAATTGATTAATTTTCCTCACGTCTTTCTCACATGCCTTGAGAAGATGGCGAAAAACGTGCTGAGTAGCAATGTAAGCCAGGTTGCAAACAAGCTCTGCCATCATGGGCTTATTACAATTTTGGTCAAGAAAAAGTTAGAAGAAAATGGGATAACGTGGGGAGCATTTCTGAAATAATTCCGAGCAAGGGGTGCAGAAGAGTCTGCTAGCACCAGTACAGGTAAGAAGAGAAAGGTAGGGACATTGTCTTCTGCAAAGTGGCAAGGTGAAAGTTAACCAGTGCAAGCAGAGCAGAGGGTCGTTGAGAACACTCCACCTGCGGCAAAGAAAAGGAAGACCAGAACCTCGATGAGGAGGAAAATTGTCACCCAAGGGACGAACCAGTCGAGTCCTCCAATTGTAATCGATGAAACACCCCAAAGTCCCCCCACAGTTCATAATCTCTCGATGCTTGTAGATGCAGTGACACACATTATGGAAGATGAGGAGAATGCAAAAGACGACGTCCTGTTGTCAACATTTGTCAGTAGGCTAAGGAGCAGAAAGACAACATCGACACTGCATACTAGTGAAGTGTAAGCAGAAGAGAACAAAGAGGAACAACATGCAGAGGGTCTTGATAATTTCAACGAACCAGACGTAGAAACCCTTAATGATTTCAAGGGTCAGGGTACTGAAATCCCTACGATTTTAGAAGGTCAGGGTACTGAAGACCCTATGACTTTTGAAGGTCAAGTTATTGAAGACCCTGCGGTGTTCGAAGGACAAGGTATTGAAGTCCCTATAGTTGTAGAAGAGCAAGGAACTGAAACCCCTACTGGTTTGGAAAGGCATGGTGTTGAATCCCCTGAGAAACTGGGAGAACAAGGTGTTAAGAGCCCCATGGAATTGAGTGCATAAGGCATGGAGATTGGTGAGGGCATAAAAACCCTTAGTAACGAGAAAACCCCAAGTATAGAAACTCTCAGCGATGTCATAAAGCAAGCTTTCGACAGCCTTGACCTTGATGATGATGGGACTTGTTTCGAGTCCGTGGCAGAAAAGATGTTCACATCCAAAGATCTTAGCACAACACCCTCCACTCTTTTCCTCGATAGCAGAATAGTAGATCTGGAGTGACAAGTCCATGACCTGGAGGCTTTGAACTGTTATATTCTTTCCATGTAGTTAACAAGGGGTTTAAAGGGCACCCGTAACCCCACTTTATGGGGTCCAGGGCAGCACCCCAGAAAATTTTGGTTTTGGACCCTATATTAGGTTGGGCGGACCCACCTATGGTTTTGTGCATGATTTTCGCACATGTTTTTTGGACACAATGGTTTTCGGTCCATGGTATTGGATGTGATGGTTTTTGGTCCATGGTATTGGACGCGATGGTTTTCGGTCCATGGTATTGGATGCTTCAGCATGTATAAATATGTATTGTAACATTGAAAGGAACATAATGAAAAATCAAGCTGGTAGTCTCAGTTTTGGGATCCAGGGGAAAATCTCTGTGTATATGTGTTTTATGTGTTATGATCTCGCATTGTTTATTTTTTGTGTTTTAGAATTCGTATGCAGGTAATTTTTGTACGGGGTTAAAACCTACATTTGGTATCAGAGCTGTTTTGGCTTCAAGGGGACGCCTTTGTTGCTGAGGGGTTTTGCTCGGGCCTGTGGTAGACCCTGTTCAGTGGGAGATCTGCGAGATCAATTCTGGTGGTGAAAGAAGATGGAGAGCAGTAGAAAGATAGAGATCGAGAAATTTAATGGTCAGAGTTTTGAGTTGTGGAAACTCAATATGGAGGATCTGTTGGTGGATAAAGATCAATGGATCGCGGTAGATCTGGGTACTAAACCAACGGGAGTGTCTAAAGAAGAATGGAAGAAGTTGGATCGAAAGGCAAAGAGCACAATACGATTGTGTGTCTTAGATTTAGTATTGCTGAATGTATCTGGGGAAGCTACGACGAAGGCTTTGTGGGACAAGTTAGGGACTTTGTACCAATCTAAGTCTCTGGTGAATAAACTGTTCCTGGAGAAAAAGTTGTATAACCTAAGGATGAAAGATGGAGACTCGGTGACAGAGCATCTGAATGCATTTAATATTGTGGTAAGTCAGTTAGCATCTATTGATATTAAAATTTCAGATGAAGATAAGTGCATCAATTTGTTATGTTCTCTACCAGATTCATGGGATAGTTTGGTTATTGCAATAGCTAGTAATGCAGCTGCCTTGCAGTTTGATGAAATAGTCTCAGCCTTACTAACAGAGGAGATGAGACAAAAAAATATGGAGAGCCAGAATGGTGATGCCTTATCTATATGAGGATGATCCCAGAACATAAACAAAAATAATTCACTGAGTGGGAGATATAAATCTAGAGGGAGATCTAAATCTCCAGGAAAACATGTAAAGGTGGTGTGCTGGAAATGCGGAAAGTAAGGCCACTTTAAAAGGGACTATAAATCTAAAGCTCCTGACAAAGGAAAGGGATCTGATGAGGCTCCTTCTGCAGAGGTGAAAACCACCTTAGATGAAGGTGGGGATGTGTACTTAGCTTCTTCAAGTACACATGTATATCATGAGCCATGGTTGATTGACTCAGGTGCATCCTTTCACTTCACTCCCCATAGAGAGTGGTTCTGCGAGTATGAGAAATATGATGGTGGTGATGTCTTCTTGGGGGATGACAGGAAGGCTAGAATCGTTGGTCGCGGAAAAGTAAAGTTGAAGTTGCAAGGTGGAAGGGTTAGAACGCTTCCAGGTGTTCTACATATTCCTGCATTAGCCAGAAATCTGATTTCTATAAGCAAGCTAGATGATGCAAGTGTAAAAACAATGTTTGAGAAGGATACCTGCAAAATGGTTCGGGAAGCACTGGTATTGATGAGGGGAGTTCGGATTGGAACTCTGTACAAGCTGTAAGGTGGCACTGTTATTGATGGGTGCAATAGTTCTATGGTTCCTGAAAGTGGAGCAGAAAATCTAGTGGTCTCTGGAGAGAAGACCATGCTATGGCATCAAAGGCTTGGACATATTGGAGAGAAGGGCCTTCGAATACTTCATGGTAAAGGTATAGTAGAAGGTATGAGTAATAGCTCTCTGGATTTTGAATTCTGTGAAAATTGTGTATATGGGAAGCAGAATCAGGTGAGTTTCCCTTCTGGTGGCAAGAGGGCAAAACAGATATTAGAACTTGTGCACAGTGATGTGTTTAGACCTGTCAAGGTTCCATCACCGGGTAAGTCTATGTACTATGTATCATTTATAGATGACTTCTCAAGGAATACATGGATATATTTCCTTAAGAAGAAATTTGAAGTCTTTGACAGGTTTAAAGAATTTAAGGCTCTGGTGGAAAACCAGACAGAGAAGAAGATAAAGGTGCTAAGGACAGATAATGGTGGAGAGTTTTGCAGTAAGGAATTTGAAGAATTCTGTAAGAAGTGTGGTATAGCACGACAGAAGACTACTCCATATACACCTCAGCAAAATGGAGTTGCAGAAAGAATGAATGAGACGTTGATGGAAAGGGCAGAAGCATGCTCAATGGTGTCGTGTTAGGATATGAATTCTGGGCAGAGGTGGTGCATACTACATGTTACCTGGTCAACAGGTCACCTTCATCAACGTTGGAGGATAAGACTCCACAAGAGGTATGGACTGGTAAGAAACCCTCTCTTTCACATCTAAGGGTATTTGGATGTGATGCATATGTACATGTTCCAAAGGAGAAATGAACCAAGTTGGATAGTAAATCTGAAAAGTGTATCTTTATTGGGTCTAAGGATGGTTTAAAGGGTTATAAGCTTTGGAACCCAGTCACATGAAAGGTTGTGTACAGTCGAGATGTGGTGTTCAGAGAGGTGAAAGATGTTATTAAACATGAAATCCAACCAAAGGAACTCGAGAAGATAGAGTTTGAGTTAAAGGAGGAAGAATCAGACTCTACAGCAGAGGAGGAATCAGAAGATGAAGAGCCACAAACTCCGGCTTTGAGAAGATCAGTTTGAGAAATAAGGTAGCCTGAAAGGTATAGTCCATCTGCTTTCTATTCAAATTTTGCTTTATCTATTACTGACGATGATCCCAGAACTGTGAAGGAAGTAGTAGATTCAGAGGATGGAAAACTCTGGAAAGAGGCCATGGTTGATGAAATGGAATCTTTGCACAAAAATGAGGCTTGGGATCTGGTGGAGTTGCCAGCTAGAAGGAAACCCATTGGCAGAAAATGGGTGTTCAAAAAGAAGAGAAATGCAAAAGGAAAAGTGGAGAAATACAAAACTCAGTTGGTAGCAAAAGGTTATTCCCAGGTGCCGGGAATTGATTTTGGTGATATTTTTTCTCCTGTTGCCAAGGTAACTTCTATTAGATTACTTTTATCTATTGTTATTGCTTTTGATTTTGAGGTAGAACAGATGGATGTGAAGACAACATTTCTTCACGGGGATCTGGAAGAGGAAATCTACATGAAGCAACATGAAGGCTTTGCAGTGAAGGGTAAGAAAGAACTGGTATGCAAGTTAAAGAAGTCTTTGTATGAGTTAAAACAGTCACCATGTATTTGGTATCAGAAATTTGATACATTTATACTAGGACTTGTCTTCACCAGAAGTAAGGCAGATCACTGTGTGTATTTTAAATTAATTGGTGACCGTGTTATTTATCTGGTCTTATATGTGGATGATATGTTGCTGGTTGGAAATGACAAAGAAATTATCCAGGATTTGAAGACCCAATTGTCCTCCAAATTCGACATGAAATATCTTGGTGCTAACTATATTTTGGGCATGGAAATTAAAAGAGATCGGGAAAAGAAGAAGCTCTGGTTAAACCAGAGGATGTCGAGACAATACTGCAGAGGTTTAATGTGCAAGATAGTAAACCTGTGAAGGTTCCTATTCCTGTTGGTGTGAGGTTATCTGCTGAACAATGTCCAAAGACACAAGAAGAGGAAGAGGACATGTCCCGTGTTCCATATGCAAGTGTAGTTGGTAGCCTGATGTATGCAACGGTCTATACTAGACCAGACATTGCACATGCAATGGGAGTATTGAGCAGCTTTATGTCAAAACCAGGAAAGGAGCATTGGACAGCAGTGAAGCAAGTTTTCAGGTATTTGCATGGCACTAGTGATTATGGTCTGTGCTACCAAGGAAGACCAGGATTGGACAGAGTGTTGGATATTCATGGCTTTTTTGATGCAAACTAGGCTGGAGATTTGGATTATAGAAGATCTACAAGTGGGTATGTGTTTAGCCTATTTGAGGTGCAATCAGTTGGATGAGTAAGAAACAATCTGTTGTGGCACTATCAACTACAGAGGCATAATACATGGCAGCCACTCATGTAAGCTGTTATCACTCATATTTTCCTTGAAGTTGTTGGGAAGAGGAAAGGGGTCCGAGGTAACCACAAACCAACTTTTAGGTACAAAATCTAGCCAATTTGTACCCAAATAGGGCTCTCTCTTTAAGTTTTAGCTTTGTTTTGAAAGATATTAGACTAGTTATGAAAGTTTAGGGATTTTGATTGTGTTTGGGTGGTGAAATTTAATAGCAGAGGGGTAGGACTAAGTAGTTTAGGCCATTGGGATAATGGAGTCAAAGAAGATGGCTTAACTGGATTTGGTCTCTAAACAAGGAATGGTTTCACAGGGCAAGGTGGTCAAATAGGGAACAAATAAAGACTTAAAATAAATGGAATGGACTCAAAATGGGTCAAGGGTGGTTAAGAATCCTTCAACCTATTCGAAAGAGGGAACTTGAATGATTACTAATAAAGAGCAGTTAAGTATTCTTTACTAAAATAATCCAAGTGAATAAAGTAGAAAACAGGAGCAATTAATATTTCACTATTTATGCTAGTTCAGAAGAAAACATTGAGAATAATAACGAAGAAAACAAATTGCAATCAAGCACTTTCCAAATCACTCTTTTTCGTTTATCATTCAGAAGTGAAACACAGATGACATAAACAAGGAAAACTTTTAAAACATAAGGTATAGAGGACTTATTGATCCGGTGTTTGACTCAAGAAATCTGTGAAAAGTCCTTTGCATCAATTCTTTATCCAGCAAGCCATACAAAAGTTGGTCCAACAACACTTTATTCCAAAATAATCAGTATTACATCCATGTCTAAGAATCCACCCAAAATACTTCAAATGAAGAAGTATTTATACTAATTGTAAACTGAAATATCTTGAAAAAATATGAAGATTAGTTTCACAAATATCTTAAACTGCTCTACAATAATAGAACTTGAATAAAGGACATTCAAAACTAATGAATCTATTTGGCACTATTTCTATGGATTTATGGTGAAAAAGAAGAGAAATTCGAATTTGATAGCAACTCTTAGTTGATGATGAGCATCCCAGTCACTAACCGCATCCTTCCTTTGTGCATTCTGCCCCAGAAATTCTACAAACTTAAGGTCCAATGATACGCTTGTATATCTCAATCCGTGATATATATGTAAAAAGTGAAATAGTTTTTTTTTATAAGAATGTTTTTGAGATATACCTCTCTCATTTTCCCTAAATTCATCTCCCGCTGTTCACAATATTCTCTGCAAAAAGATGTCAAAAACAGGACTTTGCACAAACTGAAAAATAAGTTGTGAATACATGCACTTATCTTCCTCTTGGTAATACCTACGTAAAAAGTGAGATAGGTTTTTGTATATTGGCCTGTTAGGAACAAAAACCTCCTCCAGTTTCTCGAAATATCTCTTGTATTGGCCACAATAGTTTCTGTAAAACTATGACTTAAACAGGAAATTCCTGACGAATGTACCATTTTTGCTCTAATTTCATCTTTTAACTTAAACTTCTTTTGACCGTTTTTCACTTTTACTTTGAATAAACTTCATTATAGCTGGTGAAAGTGTTTTCATCTTTGTTTAACCCTCAATGTCTTCATGTTTACTTTAACTGTTTACTATTTACTTTTTACTTTTACCACTATGTTTTTTCATCTGTCTTCACTTTGACATGAATTTGTATACTCTGTTTTGTAACTGTCTTTCCTGTTGTTTATATTCATGATAGCTGATTTACTTGACTTGGTCTTCAATCTGATACTCTTTAACCCTGATACACTTTGACTATTTTTACTGTGTCCTTTTACCTTCAATGTGTAGTTTAGGTTTTTACTATCTGTTTCAACAGTAAATTGTTTAATTTCATGTTTCCTTTGCTTGTCTTTCAACTGTATGTTTTATCTTCCATCTCTGTTTGAATAGATTTGATAACAATCTTGGAGTAAACAGGTCTTATGACTAGTATTAAGACTGTTTATCCAAGGCTATGGTCTTCTGATCACCTGTACAACAAAATGAACCGTTAAGAAAGAATTGGTTTGCAGGGGAGGTCGAAAAGGTTTCGTTTGAGCTTGAGAGGTTTGTGGAGTGAGTCCAAAATGATTTTCGAGAGGTAAACCATGCTTGAATCGGTTAACAAAGGCTTTAGGTGGTGCAGATGGGTTACATAGGTTTTTACTGCATAATCAGGTGAAAACGAGCAAAACTGGGGTTTTTGCATTTAAATGGGTAAATGGTTAATATTGGCAGGTGAATGACAATTGGCGGCAACTGAATGACGAGACATTTTGTCATTTAGTGGAGGCGGTAAGCGGTTTCTATCGCACCGCTTATGGGGAAAGGCGGTATTTAGCGTTGGGCTAGTGATTCCATAGAGCGTTAAACACGTGCCGGAGGCATTGTGCAAAAACCGCTTTGTGATCGCACGCTAACGCGTGGTCACAAAGGGTCTCGCGATATGCATAACAGCTGTTAGATCTCGAGGACCTGATCGGATCACTGTTGGGGCTCTGAAGTGATGGGGATATAATGGAAGCGGGCCTGATACATTTAAGGATTAATTAATTATATCGGGGTTGACGGGATTGGACGGGAGGCCATTAATTAACCGTGAGGGTTAATTAATCCTTTTTCAATGTAGCGGGGGTCGGGGCTCTTAATTAGTTACAGATTAACTAATTAATCCCAATTAATGATTTTTTAGGGTTATATTTTAACCAAAGGTGCAAGATATTAAGATTTCGGGGTTTTTATATATTTATAACAATACGGGAGTGGGTAGCTTTGTTTTATTCAGGAATTACATAATAATAACATTAGTGGTTAATATGACCAAATGAATGGGAAAGCCCTAAGTTTAGTGTTTTCCAAAAATGCATTTCATCATACAACAATTATACCTTAGGCTAATGATATATGAGGGTTTCATGTTGATATAATGTTTTTAATTTTCCTAAGAAAAATAGGATTTTACTTAGGAAAATATTTATAAAGGGAATGAGTGACTTTATGAAGGGGTGAATATTGATGAAGGGGATTTAAGTGCTTTAGGTATTTCAAATTATTAGGCCGAGGGTCCGGTCCCTCCAAAAGTCAAAAAAATTCTCTAAGCCCCCCTAACTTGTTTAGGTACTTTTAGCTCTTAGGGGAAATTAGTGAATTTTTTGGGAAAAATGAAGTTAATTAGTTTGACTTTGTCTCCTTGTTGTGTTGTCTCCAATGTGAGTTTTGCTTTGTCCAAGTGATGAAAGCAAAATATTTAAGCATTAAGCTTAACCATTCACCACACGTTTATTCTGCAACCATCATCTACTTACCCTACCTACTTTATCCTAGCATTTTTACTTCTTTATTAGGGTACACTTAAACCGGCAAACCCTTATCACACTTTCTTTTCTTTTACATGTAGATATCTATCTAAGTTTACATTTATTACATCCAAGGGCTCAGGTTAAACTGTTGAGCTCCTTTTATTCACTCTACCTATCTACTTATCTGCCAAGTTTAAACAGTTTGGTCAAATTTTATTCTTTATCTCTAAAACATAAAATTCAAATATGAACTAGCCAAGCTTAAGCTATTTGACTGTTCATCAATTGTGGCATAAATTACAAGCTGCACACAATTGCTTATTGCATAAGAGTAAAAGGTAGTGGCATTTAGACTTGCACACTTTCCTTGGTCTTTCTTTTTGTTGGGGTTCATTTTCTTTCATTTTTTGACCTTTTCTTTATTCTTTTTACCCTTTTGTTCTTTTTCTAGGGTATACCCTCTTTACATTTTTTAATTTTTTGATTTTTTATAAATATAGAAAACATTTGCAACAAGCAAAGGTATGTACATATTTCATAGCTAAACCCAATCAATCATGATATATGACACCTATTGGTATAGGACCATAACACAAGCAAGGAAGTAGTTTGGTTGCAGAGATTGTGTTCAAGTATGGGGTTAGTACAGGAAGCTATAAGGATAGACTGTGATAGCCAAAGTGCAATTTTCTTGGCAAAGAACCCTGCATATCATTCAAAGACAAAGCACATTGATGTTTAGCATCACTTTGTGAGGGATATGATAGAAGACAAAAAGGTGTTGCTTGTAAAGGTGGACACTTTGAAGAATACTGCAGATGCATTGACAAAATCTGTGAGCTCTGAGAAGTTCTCTTGGTGTAGAGAGACAATGGGCATTTCAGGGTTGGGAAAATGACTAAGCTCTCTTGTGGCCCCCTGTGGAAAGAAAACAACAAGTGGGAGAATGGTACCAAAGCCAACATGAACCGGGTCATGAAAGAGCAGAATTGGCAGAAACAGAGCGAGGTGGAGTTACTTGCAGAAGTAAAGAGGTAGAAGCAACAAGTAAAGGTATGCAAGTATCGGGCTTCCAAATGTTATAGACACCTCAAGAAGGTGACTAAGAAACTGCGAAAAGCCTAAGAAAAGAAGCCAAAGATAGTAACGGCAGGAATAAACATTGAAGTTCAAGACTGAGGAGCTGGCCATTCATTTTTGAAGGTTTTTTGCAGAGGTAAAATGTTGTGTGAGGACACACAACAGCTTAGGGATGGGAGGATGTTGGTATCCTAAATTGCCCTATTTTCTACCCCATTTCCATCAAAATCAACCTCTGTTTTATCTCAATAAAAGACCCTTCCTTCCTACACTAGTACAAGATAGTTACCCATTCCTACACATGCTCATATTTTATATTAAGATTTATTTCAGCACTTTATTAATCATTTTATATGGATTTCATGCCTATTTACATATCTCTTGTAACTCAGATTAATTTCCTAGAGTAACGATGGAACTTATTAGTATGACTAATGCAGGTAGATTCCTGAACTACCACGAAGACTTCTCGAGATTTCTAAGAAGCCAAATCTTCCACGAGGACGGGTCTCGATCCTTAACTCCGAGATTAGTTGTTGATGGACTAAAGCAAGATAACAGGTGATGCACAATCATGGAATATTTCCCAAAGTTAGGTTACGGCCAAGCAAGATTCATGTGTATTATAACTGCTGGCCAAGTTTGTAGTTTTGGTTTCTAACTCTGTTCGGACGAAAGGCCTAAACAAGAAATGCCTGTAATTAGTGAAAATAGCTAGAGCCGAAAGGATATATAAAATATAGATATAGGTAGGAGAAGGCTAGTAAGTAATTAAGCAGGGATCCATCGACTGTAATTTTTTTTATGTAATCCGGTTATCACCTAAGCTCTGGGGCTGGACTACTCTGTCATGTATATTTTTCGAATCAAGTAATACAAGAGAATTGCCATGATTTGCATAAACAATGTCTAGTTTATCTTTGATGTATCTCTTGAAGTGCTGAGCTTTTTCGTTCCTTAGAAGGGGAACGAGTTGGTTGGCTAGGGCCCAACCAACCCAACTCGTTTACCCCTCTCACTTTCGTTATTCAGAAAGAAGGTGTGGATATTTCATTTGCAGCTATGTGATGTTATAGTTTTAATCTTTATCTTTCAAGTTCTGATTTAAAATATCTTTTGTAGCTAACGTGTGAAACAGATCTGTGGTTTGAGAGTTAGTTGTGTTTACTTTGTTTATGAAATATCTTTCTTGCATTTCCTTTATTCTCAATCTCTCTTTTAACTCGTTTTTTATTGAATCATGCAAGGAGCTCTTTCCTACACTAGTGCACGTTGTTGCCTGCACTTGGATTTATTTATTCTTTTACAACGAATAGTGAATCACTTCTCTACATATTATTTCCAGTTATTCCACAAGTAAATGAATCATTAATTTAGTAATTGTCTTCGGTATTAAAAGTGCATCTTTAAGAGGATCTAGAAGCAGTTGCATAAAATCATCATAAACATATTATACTTGCAAAGAGCAAAAACATCTTTGAATGGATTACTAAAGTTAGATAACACATGCAAAACACTTAGACTACTGTTTGATTCTTTTGAAGTGCTTTTTTTTCATGAAGTTTATTTCCTTTGCAAGGTTTAATGAATTGAAGAATTTCCTTTTTCACAGATAATTTACTTCATAATTTCATTTACAGTTGCAATTCTTTTCTAGCACATCTTTCAGTCTTTTCGAAAGTAATTTGGAAACTAGGTGAAGGAAGCTATGCTTTGGTGCAAGAGTTGGTCTCTTGTCGCTCTAAGCCCTTAGGCTTAGAGCACCTCCACTAAGACATAAGTCTTCAGTAAGGAAGGTCACATATACTTTTGCATAGAGATACTATACCTGCACTAGTGCAAGCAGATTGTAATAGTGCAAGGACAGGTTGTTTGTGTGGAAGGAAGATCAGAAGGAAGACAGAATTTTGCAAGGGCCCACTTGTCAGACTATTAGCCATCCTTTTGAAGATGAACATAGCATTTCATTATAGCATTTAAGATTTTTTCCATCGTGTGGAATTTCTTTACTTGATTTACATGCAAATTGTCTTTTACATTCCAGCACTAGAGTTGCTTTGGTGTCAATTACCTTTCCGATTGTTTTCGGTTTGATTCTGTAAAGAATTTCCTTTAAGAAGTACGATTAAAGATAGGAAAAGTTCAAACATTTCTAGCATTTCCTGTGCTTCATCTCCAAGTTTACGAAACCCTCGAGTTGATAATTAAGTGTTGAGGAGCTTGCTCAAGCATAATTCCTACACCCAACACATGGTTTGATGCAACTGCTGCAAGGGTTTCCCCTGCGGCTATTGTATTGGTCCCTGCTACTGCATCATTTCCCCTACTAATTAATGGATGGCCCTTGCTACAACAAAGATTGTCGTTGTTTCTATAGAGGTTGTCCTTGTTATTGCAAGGGTACTTCGACAGTTCCCGAATTGAAACCTTGAAAATTTTCGAACTGTATCTAGCCATAGCCACCGGGAATGGTCGTCAAACCAGGCTGAATGTACTATCTAAGCTAAAGGACGTAAGGTGGATTTACCATTCCTTGGGAACCATATGGAACATAAAGAGTTTGGTACTGAACCTGAGCCTCATAAGGCTGCTGATACTAGAAATTGCTTGACCCAGATGGACCAACAGGATTTTGGACCTGTTGGTACTGGACATTGCTTGATCCAATAGGGTTTTGAATAGCACCAGAAGAAGGCTGGTTCACTCCAACCATGTGAGCATGTGATCTACTCACATTAGTTATGCCCGACACCATAGAGACATTTGGATTTTACCCCCCAGGTGGTGGCACAGCCTATGCACTTATTAAACGGCCGAAGGACTGATAGAAGTAGAACTCGAGACTATCGACTACACCAGACGGGTGACTTGGACTGACGAGACAAGAGGGTTCAGAATGATTGGTTTCACCAAGACTGAAGTGACTGCAAAAATCACCCACTGTTGGGGGGTCGGATTCCGAATGAACGGACCTATGGTAGGCATAGAGCCAGATGGCCAAACAGGATTATGATAAAGTGAAGAGGCACTAGGTGTACTTGATACCAACTATGCTAAAGTCACATAATTTGGAGGTAAGTCTCGATAAACACTGATGGGAATGCCTCCCGTGTAGGGGAAAACTTCAGGAGGAAATTGATCTTCTTCCTCTTCGACAGTGTGTGGAGTGGAAACCTCCGAGTGACCCGGAGAGGAGATTAAAAATTCGCCTTCAGGTTCCATGGGTGGAAACAAGCGACGATGAATGACCGAAAATGTTCGAGGGGATAATTCCAAAGGAATACACAGCTAATCGTACGTACTGTACGAATGTTGTGGTGATATCACAATAGGGTCGAACAAAGGATTCGAGGGATAAAAAACCAGTCCAAGTTGACTATTATTAGTCGGCTGACTCTCAGGAGTCTGGATAGGGTTATTCAGATATTCTGGGCCAATATTAGAAAGTGACCCAGTATATGAGGGAGGTGGAGGACGAGGTAACAAAGTTTGAATTCTTATAACAATTCCAAGTTCAACACCTTGGTCCTCAAGTGACTGCGATAATTCAGGAAATGGCTCCTCAGACAATCTTTTAGATGAAGGAGAGGTGTTGGCCGGATCAATTGATCTTGCGAACAAGGCCGATCTCCCTAGTATCAAAAGATATCTAGCAACAAGTAGACAAATAAATCTATCTTTCTCTAAACATATGCGATTCATAAATAAAAACTATAGAGGTGTTTAGACCCTACCTTAAGTGCAATGCTAGTTTGTAGCAGCCATCCTTCAACCGTCCGAAAGAGTTTCCTTTTGAGAATCTGCAATCACAAACAAGAAAACATCAAATAACACCTGCATAGCTAATATCATAAATCATGTTCATTGTGGTGATCAAGGAATCCACAAAATAAACCATAAAACACAGCTTATTGAGAAAAACAAACTTATTTGAATTAACTTTGAAGTAGAAGAAACTTACAACCTTTTTAACCTTGATGTTGAACAAGCTCTTCCCAGGGTCCGAAACAGGAATCTCCTTTACTTTGACAAGCCTTACACTCTTCTGAATGAGATCAAAGAGGTGTGTAATCTCTCCTCATAAAAGCTCAATTAGGAAGACTAAGTTCCAGCAGCATTTCACCTCAAAAATATTCAGCTTTCAACCTCCCAAGTAACCAGCCCAATGCTTCATTTTATAGTGCAAAGGAAGGAGGTTATAGGTCCACCTATAAAGGGATAGATTCCTCCTTCAAAGGGATAAGCTCCTCACATCAAGGGGTTAGCTCCTTAAGGTATGGGATGCATGAACCTTAAAGGAAAGAACTTGCATCCTCAAGATTCCTTCCAGAAGCTTCTAGAAATGACTCAAAGTGATTTTTTAAGAATATACTTGTGCCTTTTTAACTTTTACAGGGGTTTGCACCCATAACACAAAGACAGAGTGGTCAGGTGCGTAGGGGAGATGACCTTCAAGTGTGGGACCGCAGGTAAAGCTAAGAGAAAGTGCGGAACCAGAGTTTTAGAGACTTTTGAGGACTTTATCTTATTTTCAAGGCTTTATGTGAAGAACTGAGGCTTAATACTTGCAAAGGAGGAAAGTATGAGTGGTAATGGACTCACACGGATTGCAGAATGTCAAGGTGACAATTTTTTATGCAACAGATTGCCCCCTAAAGTGCGAAGTCTGTAATAGATGAAGATGAAGTCTTTCATGTATGAAGAGTGAAGTACTTTATCATTTCAAGGATCATCCTGTGGACACCCCAGTCGGAACGTGTAAAAACATTCAATGAAAAATATATAAATGTGAACATATCATCGTTGAGGTAGGCATTCCCATACTCAAATTAAAATTGACTAGAAAATTGACTAACTAACTAAACTGTTCTGATACAGGAATGCTTTTGTAATACATCACGAGTATAGACATATGTAGACACAGTATGGGTGCAACCATCTATTTATGAATAGTCCACTATATAATGAATAACAAAATTCCTCATAGCCTGGATGGTAGAAACTAGATCCAAGGTCTTGATTTCTGCTTCCCGAGCTAGTACAATTATATCCATGTGAATGAATGTGTGGAAGTCGAACATGGTAGAAACCACTTGATTACCAATCAATGATATGAGAGAGAAACCACCAGTAATGTCAATGGCTCTCAAAGTACTCAGTACAATCCATGAAATGTGAATAAATGAGTTGATATCGAACATGTCATAAAATCTTTTGATTGAAGGTCAATGATGCAACCTATCGTCGAAGGCGAGAAACCTGCCATTAGGGCATGCAGATTTCAAGGTACTGATGATTTCTAGATCATATTTCTAGATAATGAGCTGAAGCTAATAGAAAGCGATCTATCGTAGGCAAGCCCACAACACAAAATCATAGATCAAGTTTTGAAGAAATATATTTGGCAAGGACTAACTCAGGGATGGTCAAAATGGATGATAGATATTTTGCAGATGAATGGTTTATTTAAACTGGCCTCTTGAACACATAACGACACTACAGATGGCTTGGTCACAATTGACCCAAAGCTAATACCTAGAAACTCGCTGAAGACTTTCAATATGGCTTCATTAACTATTAGGCAAAGGATTTCCCAACCTAGGTGAACAAAAAGTGTCGTGTTCAAGAGTGGTAAACTGCTTTTCTAAAACACAAAGTGTAACAAACAAGTTCATTTTTCTCTCTTTTCCCCCACCATTTCTGGCAAGTACCTCTTTATTTTTGACAATCTTGAGGAGGATAACATTTGCTTGTTTATAAGCTCATCCTTCGGATGAGTCCAACTTAGTTTAAAATTCGAACCCTAAGAAGGAGTGGTTTGTTCCTGTTTAAAATTGAACAGGTATTTTACTGTTAAATTTTAACGAGTCTAGTATAGGAAAAACTCGGTGTTTTTCAATTTTAGGGAGTCAGAATAAAAACTTAAGAAAACTCCATGGGTGTCCTTTTTCGTAAATTTGTGTCCCTCAAGCCTGAAAAAGTATAAAATAATACTCGAGAGAACCGCTTGACCATTACGATCAAGGAGTACTTTTCATAATTAGTGGCCTTGATCTGAAAAAGTAAAAAAGTGATCGAAGACACGTCGTTTCATAACCAGTATCGAACTTGAAACGACAAAAGTCCGACGATCTTGTCATGTTTATACAGTCAGAAAAGAGCTGAAAGTGGACCGTCTTTCTAATTCCATTTAACGAGTTTAAAAAGGAAAAACTCGGCAATCTTTTCATATTTTACGAGTCAGAAAAGAGCTTAAAGAGGACTCGTCCTAGAGGAACGAGTGGTATAAAGGGTAGCAACTAGTTCCGGTAATGGTGGAACTGCTCAAAACATGTAATGGTTAAGAGGCTGGCTAACAAAACCACTCATAGCTGCGGTCCCTCAGGAAAAGAGAAACAACCAAGTGAAAGCATATGATCAACCAAAGAGATGGTGGCGATGGAATGAAAACAACCAAGGCTCATCTAACAGAATTTAGCAGATAAAGACGGCAATCACGAGATGTAAAATGGGTATGGATTCATTTTTACACAAGCTTGAACCACAGAGAACTCTGTTTGGATTCAGATTCATGTTTACGCAAGCTTGAAATGAAAAACTATGCTTGTTATAAGTTCACATGCCCCCAGCATAATGACTCAAATCGAGGTAATGCCCCCCAAGCTTCATTGCATTCAACCAGGTGGATGGAATGAAGGTTCACTTTCGAGATCTTGGAAAGACTCAAAGACTCGATTTGGAAAGGGAGTTGTTTCATTTTTTAATGAGGTTGACACAGGAAAAGAACTATCCTCATAACCCTTGTTTCATTTTTTAAACGAGCTTGACACAGGACAAGGAACTATGCTCGAGACATCTAGTTTCATTTTTTAACGAGTTTGACACAAGACAAGGAACTATGCTCCTAACCCTTGTTTCATTTTTTAAACGAGCTTGACACAAGACAAGGAACTATGCTCCATACATCTGGTTTCATTTTTTAATGAGGTTGAGACAAGAACAAACTATCCTTGAGATATCCAGTTTCATTTTTTGATGAGGTTGATACAGGAAGAAACGATCCTTGCAATATCCGGTTTCATTTTTTAACGAGGTTGAGATAGGAAAAAACTATCCTCGCAATAGGTCAGGAATCAGAAAACAACTGTACCGCCTGATATGCAATTTCAAAGGGACTCATAGGCATCGCGCCATGAAATGAATCCACATTAGAATCGGAAGGTACGATTCGAGGATCATCAAAAGCAACAGTGTTCGATGAAATCATATGAATAGTTGCAATAGAAGGTGATACGTTAGGAGGAGGGAAGGAAAAAGTTCCTAGTAAACGAGAATCTTTAATAAAACCTATGCCAACATCCTTGTAAGGGATAGTCATTTTACCGACATGCTGAATACTATCTGAAGAGGCCAGGTCAGATGAGAAATAACTCAATTGGTCTATTGTAGCGGTCTTTCCATTATGAGGAAACTTTATAAGCCGAAAGACCGATGAAACAATAGCAATCATAGCATAAGACCAACTGCGACCCAAGAGAAGGTTGTAATCTATAGGGGTATCAACCACTTCCACATCTAGATTTACAGTTTTTCCTTCGACCCCTATAGGTAAATATTCCAAAATACCAAAAGGATGGAACCCTTGGCCATCAAAAGCCTTTAGAATTGTTGGAGACTGATTGAGTGTGGGAGAACCAAGCAATCTCCAACACTGGATCGACATAATAAATGTAGAAGCCCCTTCATCAATCACAGTCCGAAAGCAAGGTCTGTTTTTGACTAACACTGGAATTTGGAAAGCCATTTGATGAGGAAGGCAGGGTGTACTATTCTCTAAATCGAAGATTATTAAGTTCGAATCCTGAATATCGACAGCTCCTATAGCAGAGAATAGTAATTTACGTTGTGCTGGGCATGATTGCAGCATTTCCAAATCCGACATTGCTAAATGGGAAATGGCCGGGTCTTCAAAAATGTTATAATTCTGATTAGCTCCCGCATGTGGATTGAAAGCTGATTTCTGAAATATACTTTTAGCAGGCGGTTTGATTACTAAGTCAAGGTTGGGTTTCTCAATATGTAGTAGACTGGAACTAGGAGGAGGTGAATTTGATGTGTTTGAATTAGAATATTCTGGTTCTTTACCATCAACAGGATTTTTACTACCATAATCTTGCAATCGCGTTGCAATCCTGACATGAGACATCATCATAATGGGTTCTTCTGAGGTATTCGAGGAAGAAGCAACCACTTTACTATCTTGAGTAGGAGAAGGATCCTTCAAGACAGCAGGCATTTGAGAACCTTTAACAAATTTCGAAAACTTTGCTCGATATGGGCATTCTTTGGTAAAATGATCCTCGTCGCAAATGAAACAAGGATAGTTAGGTTTTCGTTTTTCGTCAATATATTCATTTTTATTTGTTTTATCTTTTGAATTTTGATTGTTTTTGTTCTTCCCCTTCTCTTTACTACCGGATTTGGTCGTAGATGAATCTACGACATGGACGTCGGTAGAAACTTCAGCGGAAGAATCTCCTTTCGGGGAATCAGGTAAAGTTATTATAGGAGAAGAATTCTTTGAAGATTTCTTCTTGCTTTTAATACTAACTGAACCAATCATACCATCAGTGGCATGAGACCCTAAAGGAGCTGTAGTTTTTGGAAGATTAGGGATTTTTTCGTGTAAAGTACCTGACTGCGTATAAACGAGGTCAAGGTACTGAGCCTAAGCAATGACTTGCTCTTCAGTGACAACTCCTGCCTTAGCTACATCTTCAGTGATTTTAGGTAACAATGATTTAACGAACAATTCCGCTAAAATTTGATCGAAATGAAAACTTTCACTAAACGCCTTCTACGTCGCCATTCATGAATATGATCAGAAATATATGTGGACATGGATTGTTTTAGTGAAGTTAACAATTCCGTGCCATTGTTGTATCTGACAGGCAACTGAAAATGAGTTAAGAAAGAAGTGGCTAACTGACTGAAATTATAAAAGAGCCTTGTGGTAACTCAATGTACCATTTGGTAGCAAGACCAATAAGAGTTATTTGAAAAAGACGCAATCAAATTGAATCATCAATGATTGAATTAGATGCACACTAGAGGTGATAAGTCATAACATGATTTGACGGATCCTCACCTGACTTACCCTCGAATTTCGGGATATCACTAGGCAACTTATTAGGCATTGGTGGCCAATACGGAAGATAGTAAATCAGATCGTTCGTAAGGTGCGACAAATCAGGTAAATCCAAAGTTGCAATAAATGGTAACTGACGGTTAGGTTCACAAAAACCTTGAGTAATGAGACCAATTCTAGGAGGAGGATATCCAAGATAACCTAGAATCGGATTTGCATTAGGAATGTTATAACCTCCTAGAAAACCAAGATTAACTGGACCAAACTGGGGTTGTTGAGGCTGTTGATAAGTATAGCTAGGATACGGTTGATACTGATAAACTAGATTTTGTACAGTAGGACCAGATTGATATTGTCCCTGGTATGGTTGACTTGTGGCAATTGTACTTGGACCAGCTTGTCCTGTAGGCATCTGGACTGAAGTCTGAACCATAGGTCCTGATTGGAGCATAGAGACTTGAGGAGTTTGCACTAATGCAGGGATAGTAGAAACCGGAGCTACAGATACTCCAGAAATAGGTGTGGTAGGTTGAACAGAAAATGCAGCAGTTGTAGCAGCAGTTCGAGGTGGAGTCTGAGGTGAGCTAGGCCTAGGCTGCTGAACTAAACCAGGTGTAGAGGTTTGAACCGTAGGTTGGACAGGTTGCTGGGTTAGACCAAAAACCAAAGGTTGTCCAGATTGATTAGATAACTGCACATTAGGTTGCATAGTCTATTGAATTTGAGATAAATCCCACACCATATTCATTCCGGGACCCATAAAAGGTTGTGCATATGGAGGACCATAACCTAGTTGACCGTAGGGCTAATAATTAGGAGGTACATTTCCAACTCCTTGTAAAAATGACTGACCAGAAGGCGGTTGGAAACCTTGAGTTGGGTACTGACCTTGAGGTTGATAACCCTAAGGCACATACTGAATCTGGGGTTGGTAAGCATCCTGTGGAATATACTGAGTCTGGGGTTGACCTTGGGGTATGTACTGTCCTAAAGGTTGAAAACCTTGAGGTAGCCCTCCAAGCGGAAACTGACTACCTTGGGGTTGCCCCCAGGAAATAACTGACTACCTTGAGGTTGCCCCCCAGGCGGTAACTGACTACCTTGCTCCCTAGGCGGTAACTGACTACCTTGCCCCCCAGGTGGTAACTAACTACCTTGAGGTTGAGGATTTGGAATACTACTAGACATCATAAAAATCTACTCTGTGTTCAACACTTGAGTTCCATTATTACCAGGTGATAACTGATGTTCAGTCGGTGGAGGAGTTGCTCCTGAAAAAGTACCAGAAAGAGACTGGTACCCCAAAGGAACAGAAAGACTGCCATATAAAAATGTTTCCAGTGATTGGGAAAACATAGATGACTATCTTGACATGATTGATCAAGGATAATAATCTATGGGTGTAAGATGAAAATAATCACACGCAAACAAAGAAAATTTCAATAAAAGCACCTAAAGTCTCTAAGAAACAAACAACTGAATCACACGCCTAAAAAAAAAAATCTAAGAGTTCAAACCACACACAGACAATAACTTCCCGTACTAAAAACACTAGTTGGTGATGAAATCCAACGTCCTAGAATTTTAATACAGAAAGGGCGATTGGAACAGTTACCCCGACAACGTGCTTAATGAAACAGACTGGCACAAGTTTCTTCACAAAACCATCTCAAGTGAAGAGAACCCCCTAGAGAGACCAAGTGATCCTAGTCAACGTCTGCTCCAGGTACAGTGAGACCCGTCCTTCACTGTCACCTTAGGAAATAATCTTAAGTTTATGGACACTAAGGTTACCAACAACAATGAATACAACTGGGGGAACAATCTACAATTCGATCTACACATAAGGGTAGAGTAACAAAGCTCAATCCCCTTGAAGGATCCTTGACATGATCAATCCGAGGTTTACCAACAAGTGACCCCAGGCTCCTCGAAAATGGTTAATCCAAGGTTTATCGTTTATAATACACACAAATCTTCTATCTTTCCCAATGAAACAGAATTGATTGTCTCAAAGGATCAGACATGATCTCGTGATTGACTCCTTTAAGAGAAGCTTCTAGAATGTATCAATTACAATTGGATTTATTTCCTCTCACAAGATATAGCTACTTGTTTGTTTTAACTATCTTGGAGAGTTAATTACTCCCTACTCCAAGATACTAGCCTAAGCTATATTGCTGATAAGAGCCCTAGAAATAAAAAAGATTACTAGATCAATTTTAATTAAGCGTTGCTTTTATAGGTTGTTCTTTAACTCAATAGGTACGGAAATGAAACTTTGATGGTGTGAAGACTCGATTCGAAAAACACTAAAAATATGCACCTAAAATGATAAACAATTCATTTTTCTTTCAATGAAATTCTAGCTAAAAGAAAGAGTTTGAAAATGCAATTCTTTAAGAAACTAGTCTTTCTTTCAACATGGAAATGAAAAGAAAATCTTTTTGTCTTTTTCAATAAGAACTCAAAACGAGACTACTAATTAAAGCTCACAATAAATCCCTTTCTCTTTTCAAAACTCGAAACTACAAAAAACAATTTCTTTCAAAAGAGATCTACAAGTTCTAGAAAAACACTCAAAACTACAAAAAACGATTTTGAGATCTAAAAACTTGAAAAAATCTAATTGAATAAAAGCTTCAATTCTTTTTTAGGACGTTTTACTTAGTTGTTCAGTAAACTAAGGATTCATTCATTCAGAATAACAAATCAATCAAAAAACATCCAAATATGTTTTCTTTTATAAAAATGAAATTCAAAACTTATATCCAAGTTCGTTCAAAGATTTGCAAAGAGAAAACTAAATCTATTTCTCACAAAGGACAGATTTCACAATTCAGTCAGACTCATCAAGAAGAAAAAAAGACACTAGGGTAATCTAAGGTCTCTCAAGCTTCTGATCTTTGAGTCACTACAGAGACCATGTGAAAATCACTCCAGGTATGCAAAACTTCTAGAAAATCATCTAAAATAAAAATACCATTGGAACTCACTCACAAGAGATTTTTGACAGAACACATGCAGATCTAGGTAGACACTAAAAGCCATAAATTAAACCTAAAACTTAACTGGAAGAAAACATTTTAGGTTTTTCAAAAAAATTTACAGGGTCTGCATGCTTCCAGAAGAAACAAGCGCGGTACCGCTTTGTGTACTAAAGGAAAAGTGCAGAAATGCCAGCACTATCCGTAAATAGAAAGTGCGGTCCCCTGAAAACTTCAAAAAAACAAAAAATAATCTAGATCCTAAAAAACTACCCAATCCCACACACATCAAGCAAAAACCAGAAACGAGAACAAGTTTCTCAAATCAAAAAAAAGGAAAACCAAAAATCAAATACATTCCCAGCAAAGTCACCAATTTGTTGGCCTAATAAATCGATCTTGCGGACAAGGCCGATCTCCCTAGTATCAAAAGATATCTAGCAACAAGCAGAGAAATAAATCTATCTTTCTCTAAACATATGCAATTCATAAATAAAAACTATAGAGGTGTTTAGACCCTACCTTAAGTCCAATGCTAGTTTGTAGCAGCCATCCTTCAACCGTCCGAAAGAGTTTCCTTTTGAGAATCTGCAATCATAAATCATAGCTAATATCATAAATCATGTTCATTGTGGTGATCAAGGAATCCACAAAATAAACCATAAAACACAGCTTATTGAGAAAAACAAACTTATTTGTATTAACTTTGAAGTAGAAGAAACTTACAACCTTTTCAGCCTTGATGTTGAACAAGCTCTTCCCAGGGTCTGAAACAGGAATCTCCTTTACTTTGACAAGCCTTACACTCTTCCAAATGAGATCAAATAGGTATGTAATCTCTCCTCATAAAAGATCAATTAGGAAGACTAAGTTCTAGCAGCATTTCACGTCAAAAATATGCAGCTTTCAACCTCCCAAGTAACCAGCCCAATGCTTCATTTTATAGTGTAGAGGAAGGAGGTTACAGGTCCACCTATGAAGGGATAGAGTCCTCCTTCAAAGGGATAAGCTCCTCACATCAAGGGGTTAGCTCCTTAAGTTATGGGATGCATGAACCTTAAAGGAGCGAACTTGCCACCTCAAGATTCCTTATAGAAGCTTCTAGAAATGACTCAAAGTGAGTTTTTAAGAATATACTTGCACCTTTTTAACTTTTACAGGGGTCCGCACCCATAACACAAAGACAGAGCGCTCAGGTGCATAGGGGAGATGACCTTCAAGTGCGGGACCATAGGTAATGCTAAGAGAAAGTGCAAAACCAGAGTTTTAGAGACTTTTGAGGGCTTTCTCTTATTTTCAAGGCTTGATATGAAGAACTGAGGCTTAAGACTTGCAAAGGAGGAAAGTATGAGTGGTAATGGACTCACACAGATTGCAAAATGTCAATGTGACAATTTTTTGTGCAACAAGATGAAGAGGAACTTGGTGAACCAGATGGTTTAGCCATGATGTCTTCATCTCAAATAATAGGAAAAGAGAGATAAATTCCAATACATGAAATGTACTTTAAAAGGAATACTCATGATTTGGTCTAGAAAAGACTAACAGGGATGTTATGAGATTGTGGGCAACAAATTTTTAAGACGCATAAACAAACTGGTGCTCTTTCATGTTTTAAGAGTAGAGAAAGAAGAAAAGGTCAATCTATCACTTTCTATTTGAAGCGAGCTCGAAAGAATAAGTGCTCAGATCATCTTTTAAGTTTAAAGATTCAAAAAGATCAAATGACTACTCAGGATGATCTTGGTAAAAAGGATTACCAAGTAACCGTGAACTGCATAATACCTCCTAGTGAATTGAGAAGTACGGGCAAGCAATATCCCCGAATGCTATGTTCGGTGTATCACGTTTACAAGGCAGCAGACTCAGCTTCCTATTGATAAATAATTGCAACCTAGTGGGGTCTCCCTTTATATACTCGACGGTACGGGGAGCACAAGTTCATACTAGAGCTATCTAGTGCCATATCGAATGACAGCTGCCAGGTTTAAAGATGCTAGAACATGTCTCTAGCCTAGACCTTATAGATGTGATCGTTAGGTTTCAAATGTGCTTTAGGTTAATTGAGTTCATTTTAAAGTTGATCTTGAATTATGTCTCAGTTTTCAATCCTTAGCGATGTGACTCAAAATATCTTATATGCAGCTAAATGAGACAAGACTCTTTCAATTCAATGAATTTTTTACACTAGAGAGGGTAGAAAGCACAATCAAATGCAAACAACCAAGCAACTGAAAGAAAAATGATTTTTTCACTACTTTACTTTTTGAAAACAAAATAATGAAAAACTCTTCCAATGCCTATTTTGCTAACAAGTGCACTTGAAGCAGTCCTTTAAAAAGTAAAGAGAATTCTTTTTCTTTTCAAATGCAAATGCAACTCTAGTCTTCAATGATGCTAACTAATGTAACATATTGATGCAGCAAACTAGAATTGTGTACTTTTCATGAAATGGCAAAAAGAAATTTTTTGTAAAACACTTCAATGAAAACGTTTTCGAGACAATCAATCCTGAAACAGATGAAAAGACACAAAAAATAACTTCTTCCAAACTAATGACACAACGAATCTACCAAAAACAAGACAAGCAACGTGATCTATTCCAGAAAAGAGACATTTAAAAAATCAAACGAAACTTTTCAAACTTGAATGATGGAGATCAAAGTAATCAGAGGACTACAAACGAAATGCAAGGAGTAAATTCACCAACAACTTGACTCATTGAGTTCACAATCAGCTGAATGGATGACAACCTAGATATCCTAGAGCCACTAACCATCCAAAGACTCAAGAACTCAAGAAAAAGAAGACAAACCAAAGAGCACATAAACCAAGCGAAATCAAGCTTTCAAGTCAGGGAGAAACAGTCTAAAACAAGCTAAGAGGCAGAAATCAGGAGAGCAAGACACACTGGTTGAGATCTGGGATAAACCCTAATCTCCATCTATAGGAATCGGCACGAATGCCTAATTGACAAGCATCAGAAGGGGGTCGATGTGACTATTTTTGAGAAACTCGATCCGATCAGCGCGACTATTTTAGAAAAAACCGCGCTGGCCGAGGATTCAAAGGAAAAAATAAAATTTCATGAGGTAAAAACTAGACTTGCTATTGTAAATTTCAGACTTAGAGCAATAAACAAGGCAAAGCAGAGAACACTAGAGGGAAATGGTGATACTAGAAAAGTTCGCACAAAAACTCATGCTCAAGGGTGAGGAAGTTATTAATCTAGGCATCATTTTCGAAAACTCATGCACAAGGGTCAGGAAGTTATTAATCTGGGCATAATTTTCGAATACTTTCCAGTCTTTAACGTTATTTGGGACTGCGGGCCTATGTTTTATTTCAGCTGTGAAGTGATAGTTTGGTCAAAAGGAAGCTTGCATGTACTAGCAAAGGTGGCTAGGCTTTGTGCATGAATGTTGTGATTTCTTGAAATGTTGTCAAGCTTGAATTCAGTGAATGCCAGGAGTGTGTTAGTAGCAGCGGTCCTATAGGCTCTCATTCTATTGTCATTGGTTACGAAATTTCCTTTCATCTGTTGTATGATTAAATCAGAGTCTCCTAAAATAGACACTTTGGCAGCTCCCAGAGCTCTGAGGAGTTTAAGGCCTAAAAGCAGAGCCTCATACTCTGCCATGTTGTTTGTGCATTTAAAATTCAGTCTGTAGGCATGACCTTCTGCATGGTTGTTATATGTGTTGTGAATCCAGACACCTGCCCCTGCTCCTAACTTGTTGACAGAGCCATCAAACTCTAAATACCATGTGATTTCTTGCTTATGGTCAGTATCAAGAGATTGAGCTGTTTTAGGATTGGGCAGATTTAAAATTTCTATTTGGGGAACTTCTTTCGGTAGGCTGGTTGCTTCAACTACTGTGCAAGTTTCGTCAGTGTGTGCAACTGATTCTTCGTTGATGTGTGCTTGTTGCTCTAGAGTGAAGGGATCATTATCAATTGGAACATTTGTATCATCATTAAACAACATAAAGGAATCCATATCAGAGTGGATTGAGTAAATGGGAAAATTTTCAGGCTTGCTCTCACTACTTACCACATATTTCATGAGCGTTTCTCTATACAGTCTCTTTGGTTGCCCAAAGACTGAAATGGTGGCACAGGAAAGGTCTAATTGAAGGGATCCTTGGAGCTTTGCTCCCCATGATCTTGACAAGAGCATACCGTACTTTGGTGGAATGTTAGCAACCACTACATCCATGAGGATGGTCTTGTTGGGATATTGGACTAAGGAGACACACAAGTCTTTGATGAGGCCTAGACATTTCACTTGACTTGATTCAAATGAGTATAAATCTTTGTAAGGTCTTGTAACATCAAGATTCAGTTTTTCCATAACTGCTTTGGGCATAAGATTGTGCGATGCCCCTGAGTCAAACATAGCATTGTGCAAAACTTTGTCGTGTATATGCAAACTGACATAAAGGGGTGGGACAGGTCCATGTATTGATTTTCCATTAACTTCTGGGCCAAATAGCAGCTCTGGGGTGTCGTCTAAAACATTTACATCATCCTTAACCTCTGGCATTTGAAGTGATCTTTGAATTTGCTGCCTATATACATCGTGTTTGGCCAATTCTGAGAGGGGAATGGATATCTTCAACTTAGCTATTTCTGCTTCTAAATTAAATGGATTTTCTAGTGGTGTCTTGGTATTGATAATGGCAGTTTTTTCTGTTTCATTTGAATTGTCTGCGTTTTGCTCTTGTTTATCACTGCTATGGGAAGTTTTTGCTTGCGGTTTTTCAACTTCAGGAAAGTTTTTGGGAACCCTGTTCGAGCTTTCTTTCGAGGAAGAAGGTGGCAAAGGCTGATCTTTGGAAGGCTGTATTTCTGTTATGTCTTCTACAGTCACTTGATGCGGGTTTGGAACAGGTATATCAGCTGGTTCTGTTATGACAGCCTTGCCTTTAGTCTTGCTGGGTTGTTTGCCTTCCTTTGTTTTACTAGGTTCGGAAATGTCAATGGTCCTAGTTCTCAGCTTATATTGTTTGTGTACTTCATACATAGTGGTATCATAACCTTGTTTAAAATCAAAAGACTCGCCAGACCTAGTCTGAAACTGATCGTAATCGGGTTCATTTTGGTCTTCTTGGGACAGGACAGTTTGGTGCTCACCCTTTTGTTACCGGGAAAAGTGTCTATTTAGAATGACTCTATCCCACTAAGGTGTGACAGTTACCTTAGAAACAAACAGAGAAAACTACTTTTGTATTTCCGTTATGAATTAAAGATAGAGGGGGATAGAAAGAACCGACCTGTGTCTTGCGCTAATCCTTTGATCCAATCCCTCTCTTCTTTGACAGCTTCCAGCTACCTGCTCCCTTACTTGCCCAGCTTCACCAAGTTCCTGTAAGATCACAGAAGAAGAAAACTACACAAAGACATGGATCTATATTCATAAAAAGCTTAGGATCAGATTTAAGCTAAACATACAAATGTAACAAGCATCAATGATACACAAGCATGTAGGAGAAACTCAAATAGTTTTATTGATATAACAAGAAGATCCAGGAGGAGTTACAACTGATGATTCTTGATCCAGCATCAACCTCCCAGCAAAGAAGCCCCTCTTCACCTCCAACAAATCATAAATCACCCAATACTCTGATATCTATCTCAAAACCAACAGCAATTCTTTGCAATGTACAAAATTCCAGCCTCCGGATCTCTGGGATGAGGGATCCATATATAGATGTATGCAAGGAGGATGAGTCAGCTTATGATTTGACTAGTGTCTTCTCTCTGTCAGTTCTTGCTTCCACTTGGAGACTGAGAGCCTCTTACTCATCCTTGGTCGAATTCAGTGAGGCAAGTGTCATTGGAGAAGATTCTGGAAGCTTCCATTGTCTTTCCACCTCGCGGAATGACACTGCCATTTGTCATTTCCCACTCAACGCACCCTGATAGTGCATTTAAGTGCATTGCAACACACCTAGCTAGTGTATTTAGGTGCTATGCAACGCAGCTAGCCAGTGGAGCAGCTGAAATGATCCTGATTTGACTGATTCTGAGCAGTTTCTGGTGGAGAACTTCTGGGAGAAGCTGTAATTTGTTGACCTTATTCCTTTAGGGGTTGGAACAACACTTTTAGGGACTTAGGAGCCCTTTGTTTATGGACATTTCATGCTTGGTGCTGCAAGGCACAAAAATGTCTATAACAGTTGCCCCCTAAAGTATGAGGCCGTTAATCGGGTGAAATGCTTTATTATGAGGATCCGAAGTTCTTTCAATGCTGGGAGGAGACCTGTAATAAGATACAATACAATACATTATCTTCATACTATTTTTTCATGATCTAGCTGAGGCGGGCATTCCCATGCTCAGCTTTATAAATTCATTTTAATGTACATAGGACAGACAATCGTCTGAGTGTAGACTGATGATTCTGATAGAGCCATCATCCTTTTGGTAGGATGATTATCTGTGCTGCAATGTTGTACATTTAATGTCTTTATCTTCCTGAATATATATCGCAGCCCTGATGGATGAAACTAGATCCGGGGTCTTCAATCTCGTCCGATCTTCACTCGAAGTACAAGTCGATCCATGTGAGAAATGTTCTGAAGTCGAACATGGAAAGACATCGCTTGATTACCAGTCAATGATGTAAAATGTTAACAAGCGCGAGAGGAATCACCGATAATGATAATGACCCTCAAGGTACTACAGTACAATTCACGTGGTGTGAATAAAGGACTTGGCGTCGAACATCATGCAAAATCTTTCGGTCGAAGGCCATTGATGTAAACCTATCGCCGGAAGTGAGAAACTTGCCATTAAGGCATGCAAGCTTCAAAGTACTGAATGGGGTGTTCCTAGATCAACTTCTTGGATAATGAGCTGATGTCGACAAGAAGCGATCCGTCAAAGGAGGGCCTTAATGAATCCCACATCAATGACATCGAACGGAGCAAACGATTTTGATGGAGGTGAAAACAATCTGATGATATACGGTTCAGGATGGCGGTCATGAAAGAATGAAGTATAATGTATGGTAGTGGATGGGACACAGGTGACTTCTCTGGATGACTTCTCTTGAACATGTCGGCGACACTTATGTGATGGATTGGTAGCATTAACCCCAAATATGGATGGTATGGTGTGACCATGGTGATGTGACCGGTGAATGAAACAACCCAACCCGACTCGGACAAGGAATGGAAGTGTCATGTTCAAGAGCGACTTGCTACCAATAAAGATTCTTTGAGTTTTCTTCCCAATTTTTCCCCAGTCATTGCTGACCAGTACCTCTTTATTTTTGTCAAGCTTGAGGAGGATAACATATGCTTGTTCTATAATTTTCCCTTCGGGCAAACCCATCGCTATGTTTTAACGAGCCTAGCGATAGTGAAACTCGTTCTCGTCTAAAGACAAGTTTTTCGCTATTAATCTTTTTAACGAGTTTAATGACAAAGATAACTCGGTCCTTTTCATTTTTAGAGAGTCTGAAAAGGTACGTAAAGGTAACTCCAAAATTCCTTTTTCGTCATCTAATCCCTTAAGTCCGAAAAAGTATAAAACAATACAGAAGGGATGAATTTTCGATAGTTTTAACGAGTCGAAGAAAACAAGCACTCGATCTTTTTGTGCAATAATCCCTCAGGTCCAAAAAGATTAAAATCTAGAGGAGGGATAGCACTTCCTGTCCCTTTAACGAGCTGGAAGGCCAAGGACTCGGCAATCTTTTCATATTTTACGAGTCAGTTGAAAAGAGCTTAAAGGAGACTCGTCTTTTGAGGAACGAGTGATAAAATTAGTAGCAGCTGATTCCAGGTAAGGTTTGGAATTTTCCAGTCACGGCAGTGTCACAAGGATGGCTAGTGAAATCACCCTTCGCAGCTGTTCCTCAAAATGGGTAAACAATCAAATGGAGGTGAATGATCGGCCAATGGAAAAGTGGAGGTGACGGTGCAAACACGACCAAGGCTTTAATGGCTGAAGTACTACATTCACGGCGGTTATTTACCAGGGAATAGTTCATTTTTTAACGAGCTTAAATGCGGGTGGAAACATTTGCTCGGTGCGGGTTTATTTTTAACGAGCTTGAACCTTGCGGTAACACTGCTCGATTGGATGGTCTTGTTCTGATTTTACCATAAATAGCTTTGTTCTTTCAAAGATCGTACTGTATTTTCAACTGCTTCATCAAACTAGTCAGAAACGAACAATATTTGTTTGAAAAATGAGTTAAAACGCTAATATTTTACTTTGAACTACGTAAAAGTAATTAAAAAGTGTTTTTTACCTCTCATTTTACCATTTCATTTGAACTTGGTTTATTGGAGCTTTGGAGGTGTTTTTCCCCCTCGATTTTCACCAGTCGATTTCGGGAGATTCTGTGGATGATTCTCGGCATTGTCTAGACCAGGTAGGAGCTAAACCTGAGCTCTTTCATTTCATGGTTTCCATTTTGCATTTTGAGCTTGATTCCTAGCTTTTCCGAGCCCCTGGGGTTTGAGGAACTAGTTCTGCCATCAACGCACCCTCAGTGTATCGAAACCTGCGCTGAATGTTGGCCTGTCTAAAGGCTATCTGGCATTCAACGCACCTAGAACACTGCTGCAGCTGCGTTGGGCGCAGAAAGGGAATTTGATGCACAATTTTTGATGGAATTTTTGCCTGTTTCTCACCAAAATCAGGACCTAACTCCTCTCTTGTTTGTTTTTCAGAGGTCTTTGGAGTAAGATGACCCTTACATGGCGGGAACGTGAGCATGAAGAAGAGGACATGGTTGCCCTACATGATCTAGTTACAGTGAACGCGCTGCGGAATTGTGGCTTGTTGAAGTTCTTCCGCATTTCTAGCATGAGACAGCAGATCAACTTACTACAGTATTTGCTCGATGCTTGGGATCCTACCAATCAGGTGATGTAGGGTAACCCGCCAAACCCAGAATCTAAAACTTACCATCAGCAAAATTAAAATTTTCATACTAATTTAGCTTCTAACCCATTAAACTTAGGATACAGCTCCCATTTGATAGATGACTATGAACTGAATTGATTGAGAGCATGACAGATAACATTAGACTTAGCAATTCAAAGCCAATCATAATTCTGGTATGTGATCTTCAGCTGATTACTATTCAATAATTCCAATAGCTGTTCTGACTTGGAGGGCTCCAGATAGTTTGCCACAAATTTCAAGACTTCTGTTTCGTTTTTTTACCAAAGTCCACACTGTACCAATTCAAAATCTTGCTAACTGAAGCAAGCTTGTTCTCCCCATCGATCAAAACCCACCATCATCAAAAAATATCCTTACAGCTAGCCTTAATTCTTCATCAATACTTCCTGGTGAATAGCATCTGATGGCAGGGCTTGATCATGAACTAGACACTAAGGAAAATGAACCAAAGGTTCTGGATCTCGCAAAGCAACCTCGATGCGCTTGTCTTTTAACCCAAAAGGCTTTATCAAATCGTAAGGAGGTCTTTTGTGGCCACGCAAAACCCCATTTGAATGGGAATGGTCTTCATTCAATGTCATACCCTGGACTCTGCACAGAAACAGAATTCCGCTGCTTGTAAGAACAACATCGTTCTACAAGATCTATTATCACTTCCTGCTTTACGCCCTCCTTACTGTGAGGATCCAAAGCATTTAGCATCTACACTAACACATCAATAATATCACGAGCATTCTGAGTATCCGTCAAGCTAAGACCAGGAAGATCAGGTGCCAGGAATGCCTCACTGCTTCATTTTCATAGCTTGGAGATCCACAGGTTTGAGACGGGTAAGTCATTGGTTGTGTCTGCGGAGGTGTGAATATTGATCAATAAGTGCAAATCGCTATTTGCAACCACACATTGTCGATTTCCACCTAGATCTGATTGGCTGATCTGGCTCAACTTGCAATATTAATACGACACAGGAATTTGGCATTTACATCGCTCCTGATGTGATAACTATCCAAAGACACCTAATCACAATTCTTTTGAATGCCGCAATTATAGACCATTACTACAGTTCCACTCCAATGCAAATATGAAACACCTTCTGATCCGATCTAATCGGCGATCCACAGTTCCGATATTATGTTATCGGATCCAATTTCACTTCAACCAACTTTACAGCTTTTCGCATCCATTTCCTAGTGTCATCCGTTGTGATATGAACCCTCTCCGATCCACACGAAGGCTATACACAGACCCGATAAATCGATTGACATAAAATTTAATTTCGTTTAAAGGTTCCAACAGATGATTACACCAAATCATATATTAAATGACTTTTGCAACTCGCCAATTCCCACTATGCTGAGTTTGACTTAATAATGAGATTCTTTACAATTTAAAATAAGAACACACACAGGCGCTATCATTTCATTTTTTTTTTACAATAAAAAGACTGATACTCAAGTTCACGTTCATCAGAAAATGATACACACACAGCACAAATTCTATTCGTAGAAAAATAGCAATACAGGGTCTCCGTCTCAGGTCTTATTCACAAGAATTGACCTCTGTCAGCATACAAACCACAATTGCATTAAATGAATGGAACAGAGTATCGGCTTTTGCCCAATTACACAGAGACTGATCACTATTTTTGTTTTATACACACACCTCGCTACTAAATTGAGCTTCCGCTCCACACAAAATTTCCCCTAACTATCTCTCCTTCTCTCTTAAAAAAAACCCTAGGCTCTCGCCTCACCACATTTTTATGATGAGCTTATCTTCTAATAATAGCGCACGGGATCTCCTGCGTTGCTGAAAGATCATAACAACAAAGTTCTTATCTTATCACTCTCGATCACATTTGTTTAACAACCTTATCTCTGTTCTAAAATAAGGCAATCTCACACTTATTACAATAACAAACTAATTGAGAAGTTTATTCTTCCTAGTAATCCCGAATTTGGCAAACCCGTCAATGAATTTTACTGTGATTAGCCACAACATGTGGACAATCCTCCACATTGCTGGCTAATTCCAATGCTCCTGCATCAGACTCCCGAAGTTGAAAGTTTCCATGACCTCCTGGTCATGTGTTTCTTCTGTTGTCCATCCAGTATCCCAAACTTTATTTTGTAACTGGTCATCACTTTCATTATGCTGTTGATTTAATTTTTCTACCACTGTCACTTTTGTTCCTCCAGATTTCCAAATCTTCATTTTCTATTGTCCCCTGTTCTTGCTGATACAAATTCCTGTGGTCAATTTCTCCTTCTTGTTGTCCCTGTTCTCATCTAATTTCATCTTCCACAATTTCTCAAATTCCTTCTTACCATTTGTCTTTAACTGAACTCCACTGACATCTGTCTGTTGTACATTCTCCTTTTCCATACAAATTATAAAAATTTTGTCCAAATCTTCCTTGCCTTTGCCATTTACAATCTGTTGTTTGTACTCTACAGCCTCTCTTTCATTATCATCAAAGATAATTCTTCCCTCTATGTCTTCAGATTTGTCTAATAACTTTTTCAGCAAAATGTCAATTTCTTCATATTCAATGAACATGTCATTTGCACATAACTCCTCCTTCATTTGTTTATCTTCAGCTCCTTTAATCATGACAATTCCCTTGTCAATACCATCATTCTCAAAATTATTAAATACATGTTCAAAATATCTTTCTGTTTCAGCCATTTCTTCCAGTAATCTCAGTTCTTCATCAACATGCATAAGCACATTGTCCAATCGTTGTTCCTCACCTGTCAAACCTGAAAACATACACAACATGTCAGTTTCAAAAATGCAAGGCTCTTCATTCGAGGCCTCAATGATCAGCTCCTCATGCTCCTCTGAACTATTCTGATAGTTCACTAAATTATTGAGAAATTCTTCCTCAACATTTATGATTTCTTCTTCATCAAAGAAAACTTCTGGGACTGCAATTTCTTGACTATACTTGGCAACTTCATCATAAGTTTGTAGAATACCTTCCTGTTCTACACAAATTCCTCCAATACTCAGTTTGTCCAAATAAGACAATAATGTCTCTTCCTCTTCTCTGATAAGACTTTGATCTTTCAAAGATTTCCTTGGCTTACCTTCTTCAGCTAAGTTCTCGGTGTCAGCTTTCCTTCTCTTCACTTCATAAATCTGCATTGCATTTGTTTCCTTTCCTGTTTCCATTTCCCATTGGTCTTCTTTCCATGCTAAAATCCCTTCAAATATAATCAAATAAGTTTCCACTAAAAGAATACATAACCATTCAGCCATACCCTTTAATTTTCTCCACCAATTGAAGTCTTGAAAGTCCTTATGCACCTCCTTTCTTGCTTGTCTTGTCTTTGCTCCTTTCACTTTTTCATACACAGGTTCAAATTCTTTAAGCTGCATACCTAAAATTTTACATTCACAGAAATAATTAATCCCAAAAATATGAGATCCTCTTGTTTGTGCGGATGATGTCAACACATTCCTCTCATTCTGATCTGCATAGGTCAGTTCTTCTCTACTGTCATCACTGTCTTCTTCCCCAAGGAGAGATCCTTTCTCTGGTTCGCAGATGTATCCTATTTCTTCATTCTCAGTTGTTCGAAGTAATAATTTTTCAGCAAACAATTCTCTGACAGGCCATTTAACTCTTCTTCCCACATAAAATCCTTGTTTCCATTTTTCTCTAATTCCTTTCAATACCAGCTTCTCCAAATGACTGAGTTCTGCCTTCATCTCAGCCAACTCTATGTCCCTTTCTTCTTTACTCATTCCTTTGAGTCCAACTGCTTCAGCACTCTTTTCTTTATGTTTGTGACTTTCCTTTGTACCCCTGTCATGACCATCAGTAGTCAATTCCTTTCCTTCCTCTGGTGAACTTTCCTTGTTCACTAGTGACCTGTAACTAACTTTTTCCATTTCGCCTGTAACAAGTCTCCTTCATGCCTCACCAAACTTTCCTGATTTTAGTCTTTTGGCACCTATTGGTTCTTTCCTTGAACCTTTCACTGACTAACAATTCCACCAGCACTCTTCTTGCTGGAATTGTTATCTCCTATCCACAATCACAATTGTGGAGTTGCCTCATCAACTTCTACCCAACCTCAGTTGGAAGTTGTTCTCATCTCCTCTTGAATACTTCTTGCTCACTACCTTCTTCATTCAGTAAATTTGTTTATTGCCGGGTATTGTCAAGTTTACACATCTGGGATTTCTTTTTGCTCTATCTTCTTTACATAGCTCATATGCTATGATGTTGGTACATCTCATTCCATCTTTTGGCAAATCCACTGCTTCTACTGACCTGCACAATCTTTTCACATCAAAGTATCTCTCAACTGCTATCAATTCCTTCCGACAACCTGTTTGTAAGCAAATGTTGTTTTGCCTACCCAATCTCTGCTCTTCCGATTATCAATACCATTGCATTCAACAATTTTTAAACAATCTTCAATCAAATCAGTCATGCAATCAACGTAAACATTCTTACCAGACCTTCCTGGTATTCTCTGCTTCTCCATTCTAATCTCAGCATCGTTTATAGCCTGATCCTCATATTCATCAATGCACTTCAGGCAATTATACATCTGGCAAAATTAAAATTCAGTTTCCAAAGACAACCTTTTTAGAGCGTTAACCTGGCTCTGATACCAAAATGATGCAGGGTAACCCGCCAAACCCAGAATCTAAAACTTACCATCAGCAAAATTAAAATTTTCATACTAATTTAGCTTCTAACCCATTAAACTTAGGATACAGCTCCCATTTGATAGATGACTATGAACTGAATTGATTGAGAGCATGACAGATAACATTAGACTTAGCAATTCAAAGCCAATCATAATTCTGGTATGTGATCTTCAGCTGATTACTATTCAATAATTCCAATAGTTGTTCTGACTTGGAGGGCTCCAGATAGTTTGCCACAAATTTCAAGACTTCTGTTTCATTTTTTTACCAAAGTCCACACTGTACCAATTCAAAATCTTGCTAACTGAAGCAAGCTTGTTCTCCCCATCGATCAAAACCCACCATCATCAAAAAATATCCTTACAGCTAGCCTTAATTCTTCATCAATACTTCCTGGTGAATAGCATCTGATGGCAGGGCTTGATCGTGAACTAGACACTAAAGAAAATGAACAAAAGGTTCTGGATCTCGCAAAGCAACCTCGATGCGCTTGTCTTTTAACCCAAAAGGCTTTATCAAATCGTAAGGAGTTCTTTTGTGGCCACGCAAAACCCCATTTGAATGGGAATGGTCTTCATTCAATGTCATACCCTGGACTCTGCACAGAAACAGAATTCCGCTGCTTGTAAGAACAACATCGTTCTACAAGATCTATTATCACTTCCTGCTTTACGCCCTCCTTACTGTGAGGATCCAAAGCATTTAGCATCTACACTAACACATCAATAATATCACGAGCATTCTGAGTATCCGTCAAGCTAAGACCAGGAAGATCAGATGCCAGGAATGCCTCACTGCTTCATTTTCATAGCTTGGAGATCCACAGGTTTGAGACGGGTAAGTCATTGGTTGTGTCTGCGGAGGTGTGAATATTGATCAATAAGTGCAAATCGCTATTTGCAACCACACATTGTCGATTTCCACCTAGATCTGATTGGCTGATCTGGCTCAACTTGCAATATTAATACGACACAGGAATTTGGCATTTACATCGCTCCTGATGTGATAACTATCCAAAGACACCTAATCACAATTCTTTTGAATGCCGCAATTATAGACCATTACTACAGTTCCGCTCCAATGCAAATATGAAACACCTTCTAATCCGATCTAATCGGCGATCCACAGTTCCGATATTATGTTATCGGATCCAATTTCACTTCAACCAACTTTACAGCTTTTCGCATCCATTTCCTAGTGTCATTCGTTGTGATATGAACCCTCTCTGATCCACACGAAGGCTATACACAGACCCGATAAATCGATTGACATAAAATTTAATTTCGTTTAAAGGTTCCAACAGATGATTACACCAAATCATATATTAAATGACTTTTGCAACTCGCCAATTCCCACTATGCTGAGTTTGACTTAATAATGAGATTCTTTACAATTTAAAATAAGAACACACACAAGCACTATCATTTCATTTTTTTTTTACAATAAAAAGACTGATACTCAAGTTCACGTTCATCAGAAAATGATACACACACAACACAAATTCTATTCGTAGAAAAATAGCAATACAGGGTCTCCGTCTCAGGTCTTATTCACAAGAATTGACCTCTGTCAGCATACAAACCACAATTGCATTAAATGAATGGAACAGAGTATCGGCTTTTGCCCAATTACACAGACACTGATCACTATTTTTGTTTTATACACACACCTCGCTACTAAATTGAGCTTCCGCTCCACACAAAATTTCCCCTAACTATCTCTCCTTCTCTCTTAAAAAAACCCTAGGCTCTCGCCTCACCACATTTTTATGATGAGCTTATCTTCTAATAATAGCGCACGGGATCTCCTGCATTGCTGAAAGATCATAACAACAAAGTTCTTATCTTATCACTCTCGATCACATTTGTTTAACAACCTTATCTCTGTTCTAAAATAAGGCAATCTCACACTTATTACAATAACAAACTAATTGAGAAGTTTATTCTTCCTAGTAATCCCGAATTTGGCAAACCCGTCAATGAATTTTACTGTGATTAGCCACAACATGTGGACAATCCTCCACATTGCTGGCTAATTCCGATGCTCCTGCATCATCAGGTTTTTCAGATCAGGGGCAAATCTATCCCCTTGACTGCAGTAGACATTTACTTCTTGACCGGCTTGTCGAGGCGGGGTGCCCCCATCTCTTTGTCAGGTTCGGCCCAAGGAGGCGATTCTGTGAGAGATTATGTCCGCCGGTATTGCAGAGAAGGATCTCAGCCGAGTAAAGACGGAAAGATACTCATCCGCGATGTCACTGACAGGTCCCTTAGGACTATTCTGTTTACTTTTGGTAGGATGGCTGGTAGTGCGTCTCTTCATGTAGCCAATCGATCTTATATGCAGCATGCCTTGGAATGCCTCCAACCGAAGGTGTTCAACTGGTGCGACGCAGTACTTCTTGTGATGAAAAAACAGTTGACCAAGATAAAGAACGGGAGATTGAAGAACTTTGGGTATGGTTCTATTTTGACCACCTTTGCCTTGGAGAAGATACCACTGATGCAGCCGCAGTACATTGCACTCGACTTACCTTCTCCTACTGAACCACGTATGCAGAGATGGGTTGACCATATGTCTAGGCATGCTGGCCAGTCTCAGATTTCATTTTCTGATACCTTCTTCAGGTGGTTTGATCGTCAGGAGATGGTTTATTCCAAGTATCCATATGCTGGCATGGACTTCCGAGGTGATCCAGATTTAGTACTGTCGGATGGCGAGCAGTGGGGCGCCATTGGTAAGATCTTTGACCATATTGTTGTTTATCATTTTGTAATGTTCTTGTGCTTTATTCTATCAAGACTTTAATCAAACTCATGTGTACATGTAGATGTTGGTCCTGTTCGTCCAGTAGTTCGCCTGAGAGTACCAGCTGCTGCCCCAGCAGGAGAGGCCGTCGGAAGAGCTGTTCTTTGTGACCTCGATGTGGCCGAGACTCTCACAGCTTTGCAGGAGCAGGTTGAGGGCCTCACTCTTGGTATTCTGGATGTGAGGACCGATGAGCTACCTTTGTGGTTACAGCGGCATACTACTGGTGTGCCCAGATGATGGACTCGTCTCTTACGCATGATCACACAGGCCGTGACTTGCTATCACGAGCATCATTAGACTAGGGTGCCCCCTAGCATTTTGAGTTTTGGGTAATTTGACCGATTTTGTCTTGGTTACAGAACATTATGTGTAAACCATAAACAGTTATATGTATTTTTGATTTTCGGAGTTTTATTTTGGTTGAGATACATGATCCACATGTAAAACATTGATGATATGTTTCTTTTTATAAATGTTGCAAATGTCTATCTAACACATAGTTTGCTAATGAGTCAGTTAATGTGTTTAAGTTTCTGGAAATATGTTGATATTGAATAAGATCAAATTGTCTTTCCAAAATCTTAACCGTTAGGAACATGCAATAAATAGCTGGGTTTCGGACGGAATATATACCATTGAGTTGTAGTATTACGAGTTGTGAGTCTAGCCTGACAATTAGTCGGCGTATACCATGAGTGATGGCATCAGAGAGAAGTTCTATCAACGCGCTATACTCAGCGATGTTATTCGTTGATCGACCAATACATACACCTCTGAAACTTACTAACTCGCCGCTTGGATCAAAAATGGCCCAGGCTGCGGAGGACAGGTTCCGCGAACTACGACTCGCTCCATCGGCATATTCAACACATGGCTCCAATAGGTTTGACATCTGCAATAAATGTAAAAAGCGGATTACTCAACCAAAACAAACACTTTAGCAAAAACAAAAACATAACAAAAGCATGTTGGTTACCATTACGCATAGTAACGCTTGAGGTACAACCCATTACGGGGTTGTGCCAGTGGAATTCCGTCATAATCCATTAACTCGTAGGCTCCTTTCGCTAACACTCGTTTAACAATATAGGGGCCCATCCATAAAGACTTAAATTTACCTGCTCCCAATTTATCGGATTCTTGGTCGTAAAGCAATACCAAGTCACCTTCTGAGAAGACACGGGGTTTGACATTTTTGTCGAACTGCGCCTTGACTCGTTTCTTATGGGCTTCGTTAGCCAAAGCGACATCACGATGGGTTTCATCCAATTGGATTAATTCCAAGAAACGAGCCTCTTCTTCTGAAGTTCTGGGGAGGAGATCAATTGCGAGTTTGAGAGACGAGATTTCACACTGGATTGGTAAGACTGCTTCCAGGCCATACACCAGTTGGAAGGGTGTGAACCCGGTTGCATTCCTCACCGATGTTCGGTAAGCCCACAAGGCTGAGTATAGGATTAGGTGCCACCTTCTTTTGTGAACTCTGATCATCCTTTGCAGCATGCGTTTCAGGACCTTGTTGATCGCTTCAACTTGTCCGTTGGCTTGCGGATAATACGGAGTAGAGCTGTCGTGAGACAACCCTAGTTTGGCAGCTAATTCGACCATCATGTGATTGCGAAAATGCGATCCATGATCTGTGACTATAGCCTGTGGTATGCCGAATCTGGTGACTACATGATTGAAAAAGAAGAGGGCAGCTGTTTCACCAGTATTATCTAATGTAGGCATCGCCTCGGCCCACTTGGTAAAATAGTCAACTGCGACTATGATATACCCATGCCCCCCGGTCGAGGTGGGGTTACATGTCATGAAATCGATGCCCCATTTGGCAAACGGCCCAACAACAACTATTGGTTGTAGAGGTGCGGGTGGTCTTCTGGTTTTGCTATCAAAAATTTGACAAGCATGGCAACTTCTGACTGCGGTTATGTAATCTTTCAACATTGTTGGCCAAAAGTATCCTGCTCGTAAAATTTTTTGTGTTGTAGCATATCCAGATTGATGCCCCCCACACGCGCCTGAATGACACTTATTCAGGGCTTTTTCGGCCTCCTCATGGGTGAGGCACCTTCTCAGAACTGTATCGATACCACGACGGTAAAGTGTATCACCGACGATCATGTAGTCTTTTTCTTGGTATCGAATACGTTTTTGTTCAGAGTGGGAGGTGTTTGGCCTAAATATTTGGGTTTGGAGATAAATGATTATATCTCCATACCACTCATTGCTTGTAGATATCAGAAAAAAACTCTCATCCACGATTGATTCTTCGGTTGTTTCATCGTTGGACGACGATGGGAGATCGCATGATAATTCTGCGAAAACTAGAGCTTTCTTTGATTTGGATTTTACAAATTCTAGATCAAACTCTTGTAGGATTGCTATCCATTTTGAGTATTTGCCCCCCAGTAACTGTCACGACAATATATAAGTCATGGGGTTGCAATCTGACAGAATGGTAGTGGTGGGCTCCAGTATTGTAGCAATAATGCTACAACTCCTGGAGCTTCCTTCTCTAATTTTATCAACCCGGTAGTTCGTAACAAACTTGGAAGCGACGGTGCTGTATGCACAAGTACTAGCTCTTGTCGCAGCTGTCACTTGGTCAGCTGGCACAAGTCCGCTAGGGCTCAAGCCAACTTCTATATGTTCTCAGAAGAAGCTTTTTAAATGATGGACGAAAGCTATCTCAAAGGAAATTATCCTACTTTGCAATAATGAACTGAAAGCCAACAAAACATGGAAACCCTAGTAAACCCTAACTTGACCAGCTTAATCCTTACGATGCAATGGTGGGAATGAAACTTCTAAAAATGATGCCATTACTTCTAGTGAGATGAGATGCATGGGTCTAAACTACTTCCTTCTGAAGAGAACATGTTTTTGTACTTTTGCTCAAGTGGTTGGAGTTATTATGACTGTGCTTCTTACTGGGTCTTGACTTTGCAGGGGTAGATCAAAGGGAGGAAGGCTTGGAAAAGGGCAGGAGGACTCTGAGAGGGTCTAATGGATCCCTTACATCATTCCACAGAAGTTCAGATGCCTGGCAACCGTGTTTGCAAGCTTCTACAGGAAGTTCAGGATTTCTACAGGAAGTCTGCTAACTTCTACAGGATGTTCTGCAATAGGATTTTTGGGTGATGGGTGAGTGAATGAGATGTATTGGTGGATAGAGAGGTAGGAGGGGAGCTTGTGATGGCTGATGGACAGAGAGATGAGATGGAGAGGGGGTGTGCAAAGCTGGTTGGTCGATAGGAGGGTAGAGGCAATGGAAGGCTGAAAAGATAAGACAACGTAGATAATAGAAGAGTTGGGAGACAAATGATGTAGCTGGGAGATAAGTAGATGGCTTAGGCACGGCTTAGAAGGATAAGGGAATGATAGAGTGGTGCTGCGCAGTGTAAATGAAACAAATTACCCGTGTCTTGCACAAAACCGAGAATTCATCAACCTATTCTAACTATTTTTATAAAACCATAGAACAACAATGTCTTTTTTAAGGGAAAATCGTGCAAGGTGATGAAACAAAGAGTTATTGCTCAAGATCCAAATGCATGGACACTCCTACAAACGGAAATATTACGTTAAAGCTTGCATGCACATGTAAAACTGTGTTTTTTGGTGGTTGGCACGGTCTGCACTCCCAATCTCTAAACAGAGGTGGAAGTGAGTGTGCAATCAACCTTTTTGGAGCTCTGATGAATTCTAATCTCCTTACTCTAATTTAAACTACTGAAAGCACTTTATCCATAAAGCTAACCGACTTAATCACATCAAGAGATTCAACTCAGCAAACTGTGTTTCCAAATGCATGTAAAGGCAGAGAAATATAATGCTGAAAGAAAGACAAGTAACAATACAAAGAAAGGAGGCCTATTGCTCTCAGGTTGGGCCCAACCCTGAGAGCTATAGCTCCTCTAAGAACTCAGAGCTGCCTCAAATCTGTCTGCTTATTCATTAAGAGATAATAGTCAAAATTCTGATAACATGCCAAAGATGGCTTACAAAAAGCAAAACAGAGCTATCAACTCGTAGTCTAGAATGAACAACAAAGTTTCAAAAGTCCCCATCGAAGGCTACAGCCTCAATATTTATACATTATGAGATCCAAGCTGGCCTCCTAAATTAGTGGGGCTTGGCTGAACAACTAAAAGTAAACTGCTATTCCCTTAGAATCCGTTGGTTGCCTTCTAGCTCGGTGGTGATAGCTGTTGGAGCTCGGAGTTGGGGTGGAGATCACGAGGAAGGTCATTCAAGGCTGTGGACAACCTTCCTATAAAACCGCAATGCCACCTTGGTTGTCTCCTTGCCTTCATCTGCGTGCTTTTGCTCCATTTAATGTCAAAAAACCTGAAATAAACATGTATTAGCCACCTAGGCATAGTGACTACCCTCCTTCCTACAAATAACATGAATATACTAAGAAATGATGCATAAGTGATGAAAAATGAAGGGTTGAGCAAGGTAAGTAGGCCAAATGAGCACAAAATGTTACCAAAATTTGGGGCTCATCATCACCCCCCAGCTAAAATATTTGCTCATCCTTGAGCAACTAGTCCAGCTCCTCATCCTTCATTGCCTTTACTGCCACCCTTACATCCCAAGCCTCTGTAGTAGTGTCCTCCTTGCTGATATGGAATCCAGCCTTTCTGTTCACCTCTTCCCACTGTTCATTATCATCTTTCTCTGTGCTGCCTTCCATCAATCCTAGCAGCAGTGGTGGGCTTAGTTTGAGGCCAATCCAGCTGGCCTGGAGGTTTTGCATGGATTTCTTATAGAGGGCCACCCGTACTAGAGCTTCCCTCATCCGAGTTGGGGTATGATACTCTCTGATTTTCAGACTGTGGGCCAAGGTATTCCATCTGCGAGTGCAAGCTTGGATAGCGTTGTCTCCTAACAGTCTCTCCATGTCCTCAAAATGCGCTATGGCTTGGGCCTGCTGATCCATATATCTCAATGAAGCTTGAGGGTCGGTGGACAAGTGTTGGTGTGCCGAGATTAGTGCAACTGGATCCCCTGGTTCTGCTCGAATTATCAATGGCTCATTCAGCTCCCGGTTCATGACCACTTTGGCTTCTGCTGCTCTTTTGTCCTCATGGTTCAACCATGAGGCAAATGCCATTAATTTCATATCTCCCAAGGCCGTATTGGGATCCCATGAAATTATATTAGGCAGGGCCAAATTATGGAGGTAGAACTCCGCTAATTTGGCCTTATCCTCTGATGAACTAGTACTGCATACTTCAGTGAATTGTTGTGGGTCTTGGAGCTAAGAGATACCTCTTTGTGCCAAGGTATTGATTTGAAATTGTGGCCATTGGTCTTTCAGGTACAGGCCATAAGATTTGGTCGGCTGTCTGCATTGTATAGCATCCATGGCCCAACTGGCCATGCAGGCCAATTGTGCCTCTTTCTGTTGCAACTGTTGTTTGAGAGCTTGTACCTCAATTTGTGCTTGTTGTTCTGCTTCCTGTTTATGTGTGGTTGGCTCCCCAAGACCGGTGTGTAGTTTCTTTTTTCCTTGCTGTTCTACTGTGGTGTCATTGGAGGGTGTACCTGTTCCTGTCCTCAGCTCCTGTAGCTGCAATCTAAGCTTTTCGTTTTCTTCCTGTAGGAACACTCTTTGGCAATTTGCCACGTGCTTAGCCATGGCTAATTCACTTCTGGCCTACTTGAGCTGCTCCTGCAAGGGACCTCTGTCCGCCACACCCTTTGACTTGGCTATTTTCATCCACGTGTGTGTACGTACTCTCTCTTCCTCCAATGCAAAAAATAGTGGCACAGTGAATTTCTGAGGTATAATTTTGCCAGCCTCTAAAAAGTTGTAATATGAACTCAGACTTGGCTGAGGGCTAGGCTCTGGAATATGCTCTTTCTCCACTTCTTTTGGTGGCTCTACTTCGCCCTCCCTTGGTGGTGATGAGGGTGCTTCCCCTTCCATTCTCTCGGTTTCCTTAAGTCGGGCTAAGGTTTCCTGTAGAGCATCCTCAGCATCCTGTAGCCGAGCTTTTGAAGCCAATTGGTCTAACCTTTCTTTCCAAGTAGTTTTCTTCGGGCTCCCCCTCTCATAGGTGACTGATATCCTTGAGGGGGACCTCTCCTTAGGCGAAGTAGGGGCATCATCTATAGTGATTGGGATGTTGGACGGAGGCTGTGGCTTGCCCGTCTTTATTCTCACACTTCTCCTAGCTTTAAAATATAGAGGGGTCTCCCTCTTTCTCTTATCCTTTGGCTTAGGAGGTGTGCTGAGGGTGGCCAGCACAGCTACTGCCTCCCTTGCAAGAATGTCAGCTTTCTTCTCCTTGGGTTTCGCTTTCTCAGGGCTTCCTGTAGAAGACCCTTTTTCGGTTGATTTCGGGCTTCCTGTAGAAGGCCCTTTTTCAGCTGATTTCGGGCTTCCTGTAGAAGCCGGTTTCGGTTTTCCTGTAGAGATAGGTGGCACCACTTTAGATTGCTTTGCTGAGGGTGTTTTACTTTTCAACTTGGTCGATGCTGCTGTTGAGGTGCCTTTGCTGACGTGGACCTGCTCAGCCTTGTCCACTCTGCTTTGTAATCTTTTCTCTCTGGCCGTCAACATGGGTGTGTCATCCTTCTCTTTGGCACCCTTTTTCTCTTGTTTCTTCTCTTGCTTTTTCTTCTGCTCCGTGGTCATGGTCTTCTGGCATTTTTCTTTCTTCCCTGCAGGCACTGACTCCTTCTCCTCACTGCTAGATGAACCGAGCTCTTCGGTCAACATCTTTATATCACCATCCTTGGTCAAATTTCTGAAGGCTTCCCATGAGAGAGGAACCTTGTATGTGTGGAGCGCATCCTCCACGAGGAGTTTAATGAGTCCATGGTGTGCTACCTGGTCTGGTGTGCCTTCTTTTAACTTGGTGGCACATTCAATCATAGACTGTAGTAGAAAGTAGGGGATACTCAGTTTGTTTTCTACAGGTAGGTCCATCTGGTGCCTTAATTCCGTGAGTAACCGAAAATGGTACCCATATACAATGCTAAAACGACCTTCGCAGGTGATGTACTTCATAATCTGCAGACTAACTTCACTCCACAGTGGCAGTAAGCTGGTTCTACGAACCCCGTTTTTATCTTCTGAGAATTCCTCCTCTGGTGGAAAGAATTATTTCTTAGCCTGTTGGCCCAATTTCCTTTCTTCTTTATCCCATGGTAATCCCATTGGGAGCTCAGTAACTCGGCTGATGAATTGTGGAGTGAGTCTGAGACTCAAACCCCTGAAGTTGACGGTGGCCAATGTTTTGGATTTCGGCTTCAGAGCTTGCAAAAACTCCTCGGCCACCTCATCGTCATAGCCCTGCAATTTGTCGTAGAATGACATCCATTGCGCTTGCGTGAATAGCTCCACCACCTCAGGATTCTCTCTTAACTTTGTCGAATCGGTTGGTTCCCTTCTGATGAACCCACCCGGCATGGTGAAAAAACTGTTGCGTTAGCTGGAGGTGGCGAATGCGGAAGAAAATTGGCCTACTGGGACAGAGCGTAGAATTACGCCTCTGTCACGCATACAATTCACGAAAACTTATCCTCGAGGACCTTAACACAGCTTAATTATACTGACATCCTGTAGGACGACAATTCATGCAACGGCAGACAATACTTGCAAAAAATTTTTACGACCAGATTGTAGAACGTCGACTCTGCCACCCTCGAAACCAATTACATGGAAGGTTCAGGCTTACCTTTTTAATCCGCCACCTTTTGACGTGAGGAACCCAATTTCCTGTAGAAGCAGCGCATGAATTCTGGAGGATACTGCAGTGGGTCTGCGCTCTTTGTGCTGCTTAACAGGCGTTCAAACGGCCGAAGACTTGGAGTGTCGAGCTTCAGAGGAATCGGATGCTCACTCGACTTTCAAACGGCGAACGATAAATGCGTGGGGTGGCAATCTAGCCGATTAGATTTGAATCCGGCGGAAACCGTGGCGCGGGGGTGAGCTGTCCCTGTCGGACCATTGGACGACGTCACTCCATCATTCGTCTGCAAGTTCCCTTACTGCCGCATCATTCCCCGCAGATTCGTCGCCGTCATTTCTGTTAACGCGCTTCTCCCCGACTGGATGGCTCTCACGTGTGCACTGCCCGTTCCTTTTGCCACGACCACCGCTTACCATCCGACTAGACCATCTGACTGGTCGACGTGGCCAGTCGATTGGCCATACAACCGCTCAACCCATTCACTTCACACTTGCAAACATTTTCAAAGTAAAATTCATGCAATTCGACGGAAGAAAGGGTGGAGGCACTTACCTGTGCGGCCGCGACACGATTTTTCAGGCTCTTGGACGACGATGAGTAGATTTGTTTGCTGCTGGTGGATTGCACAGGCCCGGAGGTTCCTCTTCACAGGCCGCTGACGATTTTCTTATGATTCGGCTGCATGTGCCTGCGTTATCCTTGCATGTTGCAGGCGATGGAATGGTGTACACTCTAGTTGGCTTAACTGCTACGGGACTCCTGCAGGATGTCCTGTAGCAGTTTTTCCTCCTCGGGTGCATGCTGCACGACGAAGACAGTGGCCTCACGATCACGCTCACAGAGCTCATGGATAGCTGGGATGGGTATGGCATGGCATCTCAGCGTCTTTTTCATTTAAAAATTGCTTTCTCTTGATAACTCAATGATCTGCTTTGATGGTGCAGGTATCTTCATTGCATGTCGACAGGGGTGGTAGAAAGAGGTGACAGCAGTGTGTGAGGGAGAAAATGGTAGCTTGCATGCGTCCATACCGGGCCTTGGTCGTTAGATCTCCTCATATAATCAATTCTGGACCGTCCCAAACTTCTACAGGAAGTTTCCTGTAGAAATACAGAACTTCCTGTAGAAAGTCTGCACCTTCCTGTAGAAAGTCTGCGCCTTCCTGTAGAAGACTTAAGCTGTGATGAAATCGTGCCCATACCTTGGAGAAGATGAGTATTCTTGGAGGAGGTGCTGGTGAGGTCTCCTGGTAGCATGATAAGGATCCTTGACTTTGAGTTGAGAGACCTCCTCTCCTTCATAGAACACCTGCAACCTACATGCATTTCCACACTATAAACTTGCTGTCCCTGGCTTTTTTGCTTATTGTTTTTTTCTTTCTTTGCTCTTCTTTTTTCTCTCTTTTTTTTTTTTTGAAAGATAGCAGGGGCGCCTCAATGAGGTTTTCACCCTTGCCATCTGCCTTAAGCGCCTCAGATAGGTTTTCACTCAAGGATCTTTTTTCAAATCCTTTTTTTTTTTTTTTTTTGAAAGACAATAGGGGCGCCTCAATGAGGTTTTCACCCCTACCACCTGCCTTGGGAGCCTCAGAAAGGTTTTCACCCAAGGATCTTTATTTTTTTTTATTTTTTTTTTAGATCTTTCAGGGTATGCCCAAAGCAGAGGCAGAACCCTTCTCTATGACCAACACTGATTTCTCCACAGTTTTGATGAACTCCTGTCTTGAGAGAGGTTTCCTATAGATCTTCAGTCGATGCCCATTGACAAGCATGGGGATGGACTCCTCATCAATGGTCCGAATAAGAACAGATCCATTGTCATGACATTTTTCCACTGCATATGGTCCCAGCCATCTGGTTCTCAGCTTCCCCTTGAAATCTTTGTGCCTGGAGTCATACAACAGTGCCCAATCTCCTGGCTAGAATTGCTTGTCATTGAGGTGTTGGTCATGCCACACCTTTCTCTGAAGTTGAACCACTTCTGAGTGAAGGAGGGCCTGCATTCGGTGCTCGTCCAGTCCATTCAGCTGCAATAACCTTTCTTGTTGTGCATGGCTGAGATCTAGGTCCAGCTGAGCTGCCATCCTCAAAGTGTTGTATTCAAATTTAATGGACAGCAAAGCTTTCTTCCCATAGACCAGCTCATAAGGTGTGAAGTCGGTTGTGGTCTTCCAGGTGGTGTTGTAAGCCCATGTGGCCTCAACCAGGCGATCTGCCCAATCTTTCCTACTGCTGCTCACCACCTTAGTCAAAATCCCTTCCAGTGCTCTGTTGGTGACTTCCACTTGCCCATTTGCCTTTGGATGATAGGGGGTGGAAGTCCTATGCTTGATTTTGTGATGAGCTAGTAGGTCTTCAATTAAGTTGGATGTGAACTGACTTCCTTGATCGGTGACTAGCTCTCTTGGGTAGCCAAATTTGTAGAAGATGTTCTCTCTTAAGAACTCAGCCACCTTCTCTTCTGTTGCTGCTTTGATTGCCTTAGTTTCTGCCCACTTTGTTAGGTAGTCAGTGCACACAATGATGTAAGACCTTTGCCTCGAAGGAGGGTTGATTGGACCCACAAAGTCCATACCCCACTTCTCAAATGGCTCAAGAGTCACTTGAGGTTGGAGAGGCATCTCATCCCTTTGAGTCAGTTTCCCCATTCTTTGGCATCGGTCACATTGGCTGATATACCTTCTGACATCTTGATGAAGTGTGGGCCAATAGTATCCTGCCTGCAGGATTTTGAAGGCAGTCCTCTTTGCTGCAAAATGTCCTCCACAAGGCCCATCATGACAGGTGAGGAGGATATCAAAGACTTCCTCCTCCCTTACACAACGCCTTAAGATCTGATCAGGGCCAAGCTTGAACTGGTTGCCCCCGATCCAAGTAAATGAGGCAATTTTTCTGATGATTCTGCTCTTCTCTCTTGCGGATAGGTGCGGAGGGAACTGTGCTGAAACAAGGTAGTTTGCTATATCAGCAAACCATGGAGAGAGTACTGAGATAGCAAACAGATGTTCATCAGGCATCTGGTCATCCACTGTTCCATCCTCATCTGCAGTTAGATCCAATCTAGATAAAAAGTCAGCAACAACATTTTCTTTACCTGGTTTGTCAACAATGGTCAAATCAAACTGCTGCAACAAAAGTAACCATCTAATAATACGAGCATTCACATCTGGTTTATTCATTAAATATCTAATTGCAGCATGATCAGTATGTACAAATGTTTGATAGCCAATGATATAATGTCGGAACTTGTTCAGTGCATGGACCACAGCCAAGAATTCTTTCTCGGTTACAGTGTAGTTCAGTTCTGCTTTGGACAAGTTTTTGCTGACAAAGTAAATGGCATACGGAAGTTTTTGTTCAACTTGTCCTAAGGCTGCCCCTATGGCTTTGTTCGAGGCATCAGTGTGGATGTGGAAAGGTAGGACCCAGTTGGGACCTCTCAAGATTGGGGCAGACACCAACTTGTCCTTTAATTCATTCAAAGCCCTCTGACAATCGTCAGTCCATTTAAACTCCACATCTTTTGCCAACAAACCAAACAATGGTGAGGCTAGCTTGCTGAAGTCTTTAATGAATCTCCTGTAATACCCCGCTAATCCTAAGAAACTCTGAACATCCCTTACCTTTTGGGGAGGTGGAACCTTCTTGATGAGAGCAATTTTGTTAGGATCCACCTGTAACCCTTGGCAAGAAATGGTGTGGCCTAGCACGGTCCCTTCAGTCATCAGGAATTCACATTTTTCAGGACTAAGGGACAGGTTCATCTCAATGCATTTGGTTAGGACTTTTCCCAGATTGGACAATGCTTCCTTGAAGTTAGACCCATAAGGAGTGAAGTCATCCATATAGATTTCCACCGCATCATGGACCAGCTCAGAAAAGATGCTCAAGATGGCTCTCTGGAAGGTAGCAGGAGCATTGCATAGCCCAAAGGGAAGAACTCGGTAGGCAAAGGTACCCCAAGGACAAGTGAAGGTGGTTTTATCTTGGTCTTCCAGGCTGATTTGGATTTGGTTGTACCCACTAAACCCATCCAGGAAAGAGAAAAACTTCTTTCCTGCCAATCCATCCAACACTTGATCTATGAAAGGTAGATGGAAGTGGTCTTTCTTGGTAGCTTTTTTCAGCTCTCGGTAGTCCACACAGATTCTCCACTTCCCATTTTTCTTGGGAACCAACACCAGAGGGGACACCCATTCGCTATCTAAGATGGGGTAAATGAATCCGACATCCAACAGTTTTTGCAATTCTTCCTTGACAATGTCCTTAAGGGCTGGATTCATTCTCCTCTGGGGTTGCCTAACCGGTTTACAATCCTCCTTGATGTAAATGTGATGGGTACAGACCAAAGGATGGACTCCTTTCATCTCCTTATAGCTCCAAGCAAAAGCATCTAGATGACTGGCCAACAGACTAGACAGCTCCTTCTCCTGGGAAGGAGATAGGGAGGAGCTGATCTTTAACGTTCTCTTAGGGCCGAACTCCACATTCTTGACTCTGGGAGTGACAGGGTTGGTTGCACAAAGGTCCACTAAGGTGCTGGCTTGGGCATCCTCCACCAATTCCTCTAAGGATAGTGCACTGGGAGGTGGATTCTGGATCAAGGTTTCAATCAAATCATCCTCGGTTGGGGGGCCTCCCCTAGTGGTCTCTAGGGTGCACAAAGGTGCTGAGTACACCTCATCTTCTTCTCCTTCCTCCAACCAAAGTGGTAAGTCATGTTCTAATGAGGGTTGGGTAGGAGGGTATAGGACTAGCTGCTTAGACATAGGACCATTTTTGATGGTCCTGTTTCCTGCACGGCAACTTATGTAAGCATCTCCAGTGGCTAACCAAGGCCTTCCCAAAATAAGAGGATATCCAGTGAGCTTTGCCTTTGGTTGCAGCACCAAGAAATCTGCAGGATATTCCCAAGAGTCAACAGAGACCAAGACATCCTCCACAATCCCTTCGGGAGTCACGGGGGAGCGATCTGCTAGTTGCAGGACTGTCGAGGTCTTCCTCAAGGAACCCTGAAGGTTGAGTTTGAGCATGGTATCCCTAGTCATTACATTAATGGCAGCCCCCAGATCAATCAAGGTGTGAGGTATGATGGTGCCATTGATATGGACATCTACTACAGGACTCCCAGGATCTAGGTACTTTGGGCAGATGACTTGTCCTAACATAAGGTCAGACAGTTGTCCTAAGACATTGATGGTTGAAGCATCCCTCTTTCGCCTGCCTAGGTGTTTGAAACACTTTTCCTTAACCAGTTTTTTGTATATCGGTACATCTTTGATGGCTTGGAGAAGTGGTATTTTCACACACAACTGCTTGAGCTCTCCCAGAAGCTCATCCTCCTCTGGGTTGGGTTGTGTGGTGGCTGTTAGTCTCTCAGGAAAGGGTGGAATAGCCTTTGGTTCACTTTCCTGTTTGTCTTCCTCGTCCTCTGGGGGAGGAGGTTGGTGATCCGGAAGAGTCTTTCCAGATCGAAGATTGATCTCATGGATCTCCACAGCATAGGTAGGGCATGATGTTTCCCCAATGTATACCTACTGGGCCTGTCTGTTGTTGGGGTTCGGGTTCGGTTGAGCAGGCATTTGAGGTTTCCTTGGAGGAGCAGGAGGTAATGGTTGCGGTTGAACTGGTGGTGGAGGCAAAATGGTGGGAGGAGTGTTGTACTGGGGCCTCCACCCCGACTGAGGTGCATTCCACTGAGGTTGTGGCTGGGCATGTGAGTGATATGAATGAGTAGTGGGTTGAGTATGGTACTGAGGTGGATAAGACCATGGAGGGGGCACAGACCAAGAAGGATGAGCAGGGGGACCCCAGGAAGGCATAGGAGTAGATTGGTTGGGGTTGTAATAAGCTTGGGGTGCCCCTTGCATCCCCTGCTGGTAAGGTCTAGGTCCTTGTGGCCTCCTTTGGTTGAGGAAATAGAGAGGTTCAGTGGGGGCTTCTGTCCCTTGATACATGGATTTAAGCCCGGTTGGACATTGATTTGTGGGGTGGTCCTCCTCACAAACGAAACATACTTCAACCGAATGCAATGGGCATTCGTTCTTAGGGTGTCTCCTTGTACACCTAGGGCAGAAGATAGACAAGGCCCTCTCAGCTTCTTCCTTCTTCTGCTGGATCCTGAATGTATCCAGTTGCATGGCAATGGTCTGTCTCACCTCACTTTTGAGATCCTCTAATTGATTTGCAAACTCATGTTTGGAGAAAGGAATACCAGCTGAGAGGAGGTTTCCTCTACCTCATTTCCGGGCTGCCCTAGAGTGGTTTCTAAACACAGTCTTTATGTCCTCATAAGGCAGTTGGTAAATATCTCCCCCAGCTAACATGTGAAGGGTATCTAAGAGGTCTTCAGGGACTCCTCGGAGCAGGACCAACTTGAGAGATTCAGGGTCAAGTGTGCACCTGGCCCGTTTATAGCTAAGTTGGAACCTTTCCTCATAATCCTCTAAGGACTCATCATTTCCCATGGTCATCTGAAAGATTTCTCCCTTGGTTTCCTTGGACCTACAGTAGTCCCGGTACTTGGTATTGAAAGCTTGCTGCATCTGAGCCCAAGTGGTGATACTGTTCCCAGGTAAGCCCATGAACCAGTGTAATGCTGCATCCTTAAGAGTTGAAGGGAAGAGTTTCAGCTTCTGCTCATCTTCAGTATAGTCATAGGTTCGACAAAGGACAGCAAACTCAAATAGGAAGGTATCAGGATCTTCAGTAGTCAGTCCATGGAAGTGAGGTAAAGTGGAGGGGCTAATGTTCTTCATTTTCATGTCTCCATTGGTCTCTCGGATGGGGAAGGCACCTTCGATTCTCTCATCTTCTCCTCTATTATCAGCCATAGCTTCTGATGGGATGGTCTCTAATTCTTCTTCTGCTATAGGATCTTCGTATATCTCAGGAGGTTCACCTATAGGTTCTTCTGGATCACTGTCACCGAAGAAGAGAGAAGGGTGACTCAGTGATGTGGTGGGGGTGTTGGGTAAGAATTTGCCTGTTTTATCTCGATTCCTACGAGGCCTGAAATGGAAAGACTTTTTTTTTATTGCTTTTGTTTTTTCTGGTACCTGCAAAAACTGAAACAGATTGATCTACAACTAACTATCTTGCTGAAGTGAAAATGCAGAATTGAAATGAAATCAGGAAAGAACTAATCTACTTTGCTCAAATGGAATTGCAGGAATGGAAATGCTAGTCTACGCTTGCAGAATTGAAATGCTAATCTATGCTTGCAAAATTGAAATTGCGGAATTGAAGTGTTAATCTATGAAAGCAGGAAATATCTATGCTACTTTTGCATAATGGAAATGAAATAAACTACTTGGCAGAAGGCGAGAGTAGGAAAATAGAAGAAAAGCAACAATTACTAATACTCTGACGCTTCCCCGGCAACGGCGCCAAAAAGATGGTGGGCTCCAGTATTGTAGCAATAATGCTACAACTCCTGGAGCTTCCTTCTCTAATTTTATCAACCCGGTAGTTCGTAACAAACTTGGAAGCGACGGTGCTGTATGCACAAGTACTAGCTCTTGTCGCAGCTGTCACTTGGTCAGCTGGCACAAGTCTGCTAGGGCTCAAGCCAACTTCTATATGTTCTCAGAAGAAGCTTTTTAAGTGATGGACGAAAGCTATCTCAAAGGAAATTATCCTACTTTGCAAGAATGAACTGAAAGCCAACAAAACATGGAAACCCTAGTAAACCCTAACTTGACCAGCTTAATCCTTACGATGCAATGGTGGGAATGCAACTTCTAAAAATGATGCCATTACTTCTAGTGAGATGAGATGCATGGGTCTAAACTACTTCCTTCTGAAGAGAACATGTTTTTGTACTTTTGCTCAAGTGGTTGGAGTTATTATGACTGTGCTTCTTACTGGGTCTTGACTGTGCAGGGGTAGATCAAGGGGAGGAAGGCTTGGAAAAGGGCAGGAGGACTCTGAGAGGGTCTAAGGGATCCCTTACATCATTCCACAGAAGTTCACAAAGTTCAAATGCCTGGCAACCGTGTTTGAAAGCTTCTACACGATGTCTGCAGGGGATTCTACAGGAAGTTTAGGATTTCTACAAGAAGTCTGCTAACTTCTACAGGATGTTCTGCAATAGGATTTTTGGGTGATGGCTGAGTGAATGAGTTGTATGGGTGGATAGAGAGGTAGGAGGGGAGCTTGTGATGGCTGATGGATAGAGAGATGAGATGGAGAGGGGGTGTGCAAAGCTAGTTGGTCGATAGGAGGGTAGAAGCAATGGAAGGTCGAAAAGATAAGACAACGTGGATAATAGAAGAGTTGGGAGACAAATGATGTAGCTGGGAGATAAGTAGATGGCTTAGGCACGGCTTAGAAGGATAAGGGAATGATAGAGTGGTGTTGCGCAGTGTAAATGAAACAAATCACCTGTGTCTTGCACAAAACCGAGAATTCATCAACCTATTCTAACTGTTTTTATAAAACCATAGAACAGCAATGTTGTTTTTAAGGGAAAATCGTGCAAGGTGCTGAAACAAAGAGTTATTGCTCAAGATCCAAATGCATGGACACTCCTACAAACGGAAGTATTACGTTAAAGCTTGCATGCACATGTAAAACTGTGTTTTTTGGTGGTTGGCATGGTCTACACTCCCAATCTCTAAACAGAGGTGGAAGTGAGTGTGCAATCAACCTTTTTTGGAGCTCTGATGAATTCTAATCCCCTTACTCTAATTTAAACTACTGAAAGCACTTTATCCATAAAGCTAACCGACTTAATCACATCAAGAGATTCAACTCAGCAACCTGTGTTTCCAAATGCATGTAAAGGCAGAGAAATATAATGCTAAAAGAAAGACAAGTAACAATACAAAGAAAGGAGGCCTATTGCTCTCAAGTTGGGCCCAACCCTGAGAGCTATAGCTCCTCTAAGAACTGAGAGCTACCTCAAATCTGTCTGCTTATTCATTAAGAGATAATAGTCAAAAGTCTGATAACATGCCAAAGATGGCTTACAAAAAGCAAAACAGAGCTATCAGCTCGTAGTCTAGAATGAACAACAAAGTTTCAAAAGTCCCCATCAAATGCTACAGCCTCAATATTTATACATTATGAGGGCCAAGCTGGCCTCCTAAATTAGTGGGGCTTGGCTGACCAACTAAAAGTAAACTGTTGTTCCCTTAGAATCCGTTGGCTGCCTTCTAGCTCGGTGGTGATAGCTATTGGAGCTCGGAGTTGGGGTGGAGATCACGAGGAAGGTCATTCAAGGCTGTGGACAACCTTCCTATAAAACCGCAATGCCACCTTGGTTGTCTCCTTGCCTTCATCTGCGTGGTTTTGCTCCATTTAATGTCAAAAAACCTGAAATAAACATGTATTAGCCACCTAGGCATAGTGACTACCCTCCTTCCTACAAATAACATGAATATACTAAGAAATGATGCATAAGTGATGAAAAATGAAGGGTTGAGCAAGGTAAGTAGGCCAAATGAGCCCAAAATGTTACCAAAATTTGGGGCTCATCAGGTAGTTTTCCGAAAGAGGACATAGAGTCGAAATCTCTGTATCGCTTGAACAACTGCAAGTGCTAGCTTTTCAACGTAAGAATATTTGCTTTCTGTATCATTTAAGTTTTTACTTAAATAATATATAGGATGCTCAATTCCGTCGACTTCTTGAACTAAAACCATTGCAATGGTCATATCTGTAGCAGCCAGATACAGGTTAAAGTCTCTTTGATAATCAGGGGCGTACATTAATGATGCTTTCATCAGGGAATCTTTCAAAGCATCAAAGGAAGCTTGCGCAACCTGATCCCAGACAAAGGGTACCTCCTTTTTCAAAAGACGTGTATAACCTTTAGCAAGTTCGGCGTAATTTGGAATGAACCTCCTCGGAAAGTTTGCTTTCCCTTGGAGTTTCTGAATCTGAAGCAAATTTGAAGGTGGAGGCAAATTTATGATTTCCTGGACCTTACATGGGTCGAGACGAATCCCATCCTTGGAGACTACAAAGCCAAGTAAACGACCAGAACTGACGTAAAATACACATTTGTGCGGATTGAGTCGTATCTTGTAGTGTCGGCAATGTAGAAATATCGCTCTTAAATGCTACGGATGATCAGTCCGCTTTCGCGAATGAGCCGGAAGGTCGACGAGGTATGGTTGAACGATGTTTTTGATGTCATGGAAGGCATAATTCATTGCCCTCTGAAACGTCGCCCCTGCGTTCTTTAAACCAAAGGGTAACTTTCGATATGCGAATGTGCCCCACGAACAAATAAATGCAGTCTTTAACTGGTCCTATGGGCGGATATTTATTTGATTATACCCGGAGAATCCATCCATGAATGAAAAGATTTCGCATCCGGCGCATTCATCAATTATCTGGTCAATGAAAGGCGTAGGGTAGTTGTCCTTTGGACAAGCTTGATTTGCATCCCTATAATCGACGCACACTCTAATTGTTCCTTGTTTTTTCATAACAGGGACAATGTTCGATACCTAATCGGTTAGAGGAACCGGGTAGATGAATCCAGCATGGAGAAGTTTTTCAACTTCTGCCTTAATAGCAGCGACTTTCTTGGGGTGCACCTGCCTTAACCGTTGTCGTACTGGTTTGACATCTGGATACATCTTAATTTCGTGTTCAACGATACTCGAGTCAATGCCTGGCATTTAACTGTATGACCAAGCAAAGACATCTCTGAATTCGCGAAAAAGAGCGTTATATATTTCCAGTTCTGAAGGAGAACAACATTTGCCAACATAAATATTCTCTACAATATCTGTTTTGGTCGAGATATTTATGGCTATAGTCTCTTCAATGTTGGATAAGTTTCACCCGGAATCCACCGTATTTACAATATTTGATAGAAAATCAAAGACTGAAGGATGATAAAGGTCATTTTGAGTATCTTCTCCACAATCCGGAAGAAGAGAACGATGGTGGGAATCATTCCATGATGCTCCTTCGATTACCATTGATTGGAAAATTCCTTCGTCGGTGACATGCACTCGCGACCAAGGATCTGAAGGTGTACCATATTCTCTAGACCTATCTATCCAAACGCTTGATGAGCGTTGATTTGGGTTTGCCTCCCATGCTAGAAACATTGATTGCTATAATATTTCCGTTGGGCTTGGGGGAAAAACCACTGCATGATCCATGTCGATATCGTTTTCTGAGATCTTTGTGGAAGATATCATGTTGCAGGTTCCTATCGACGCTACTTCCACCAGATTGATTGGAGGTGGAAGAGCGAAAGTTCCCATTAGTATAGGATCTTTTAGTAGGCCTACTCCGATATTCTGAAGCGAATGGGGGCTTCCATGGATCATGGGAATGCTTCCTGTAACTTAAGAACCATTGGGGAGGAAGTTTTGTTGATCGACGATTGTAATCCCTCCTTGAAAGGGAAATGCAATCTTTCTAAAATAGGTCGACACAACAGCTGCCATGGCATAAATCCATGGTCTTCCTAGTAGGATGTTGTAATCAAGATTCCCATCGATGACTTCAACATCTATTTCTACCGTTTTCCCTCCTAGTTCAACTTTCAAGTTATTTAGGATACCATATGGGGTATATGTCCTTCCGTCAAATGCTTTTAATGTCGTCGAAGATCGCGACAAGGTTGGAGATCCTAAAGTTTTCCAGCAACTCATCGACATAATGCATATAGATGCCCCCTCATCAATAATTGTTCGATGAACAGTTTTGTTGAGGGCTTTCACTTGAATAAGGAAAGCTAGTTGAGCTGGTAACTGAGGATCGTATCCTTTATGGTCGAAGGATACAAGATTGGAATCCTTTGGGTCAATCCCACCAATGGCTGATAATAAAGCCTGCCTTTGGGATGGGCAATTTTGTAGTACTTCAAGAGTCGACATAGCGGATGGCGATTGGGCCAAATATTCCACTATGTTATAATGTTGTGCCGCTCTAGCGCGGGGATTAAATGTTGACTTGTGTACTACTCCCTTTGGCGGTTTTATCATTAATTCAGGAATGGTGGGTGGCACAACTTCTGTCGAACTTGTTGTCGAACTACTTGGTTGATCTTTATCCTTGTTGTTCGACAGCTGTGGATTCCCATAATCTTTGTTCCTTGTCGATATCAAAGCATCATTTTGCTGTTTTGAAACCGACAACATTAGCACTTGAGATGGGGAAGCATTTCCACTTTCAACCAGATTTGTTCCTGGATTTGGAAACGGATCAGTTAACACTGCAGAGGTTTTTGAATTCTTGAAGAATTTTTTAAGCTCTGCTCTGTGTGGACAATCTAAAGTCCGATGATCCTCATCGCATATCATGCATGGATATTTTTGTTTCCTATTTCCAGGAGGGTTTGAAGAAGATTTTTCAGGTGATGATTCCTCCTGTTTCTTCTTCTTCCCTTTGCCTTTCTTCTTGCTCCCTGGTTGTTTGGTTTCTTTGCCTTTATCTGTCGATACGGCATTTACTTCCGAAGCAAGAAGTTCGTCTTTTGCATTTTGACCTGAAATTTTACGGGCCTTCTTGGATATAGCCTTTGTTGATTTCGTGTCTGTCGTGCCAATCACGCCATCGCCATCATGAGAGTCCTTGTTTGATTTAGGAGGAGGAGGAATTGAGAATTCCGGTCTAGGGGCGTCAGGTATTTTGTCGTAGAGCGTGCCGGACTGAGTGTAAATCAAATCCAAATATTATGCACGAGCGATAACTTGCTCTTCCGTTACGACTCCCCCCTTTGCCACATCTTCCGTGATGGAAGGTAGTAATGACTTGATAAACCATTCAGCTAATAGTTGATCGAGGACGTACGTTTTTACCATCCTACGACAACGTCGCCACTCATGTATATGATCAGATATGTGAGTGGCCGTTGTCTGTTTGAAGTTGCTAAGGAGTTCCGTTCCCATTTCATACCTTATCGATAATTGAAAATGGGTTAAAAAGGTTGTGGCTAAGGTACTGAAGTTGTCGAACGAAGCTCTAGGCAATTCAATGTACCATTTTGCCGCTAGACCCGTTAACGTCCTCTGAAAGAGGCGAAGTCTTATCGAATCATCATTTAGGGTGTTTGATGAACACCATAGATGAAATGTCATCACGTGATTCGATGGATCTTCACCCGGATTTCCATTAAATTTAGGAATATCTGATGGAAGTTTATGCGGAATCGCTGGCCACCAAGGGGCGTAAGCAATTGGATCATTTGTTAACCGATTTAAATCAGGTAACTCTAAGGTTGCCACAAAGGGTAACTGCTGATTCAGGTTAGGTGAAGCATACCCAGGATAAGATGGGATTTCCTGAGCAGTTGGTCTTTGCATACCGGCATAATGCATTTGTTGTTGGTATGACTGGTAAGGTTGGTGGACATGACCATTGTAAAATGGTTGATTTTGACCGTTTTGAATGTATGGCTGTCCACTGTTCGCAAAGATTTGCTGCTCAGAACCTTTGTATACTTGTTAGAATTGTGGTTGTTGGTATTGCACCAGCCATGATTGTGAAGCCATGTGTTGTTGCGCTATACTAACCGTTGGACCAAGGTGAGGGGTAATTGTACCCGTCTGGACCTGTGTCGCCCCACTAGTCGGCGATTGTGGTTGAGTCGCAGGGTCAAGGGGTTGTTGCACTAAAACCTGAGAAATCTGAGGTTGGCATACAACAAGCAGCGTTTGAACTTGTGACACCGTCACAATAGCTAGTGTAGTCGGGATATTCGACATAGGTACGCATTGCTGCATCGAATACACAACTCTTGGTTGTTGAGGTAGTAAAGGTACCCAACCACTTGAGGTAATTCTAGTGTAACCTGAATGTTGTTGTGAACTCCCGTATGGATATCCTCCCGGAGGGGGTAATGAAAGGGCATACTGCCCCCCATACGGTGGTAATCCGGAACTCACGGGTATTGTTTGCCCTTGGGGACCGGACTGCCCAAATTGACCTCCAAATGGATCAATTTGTTGAGACTCAACATAAGCGTTTCCGGATATATTCCAGATGAACAAACAGGAACGGACCATACTGTCGTAATATCCCCTGAGTGGGCTCCTTCTAGCGGCTGAGAGCTAGTCGGGACAGCTGGTATGCCGGCGAACATTGTCGGAGTGATAGCAGGAAGTTCTGCCGTCGCTGTGTCAGATGACACAGTCCTAGATGTTGACGGTTGTTCAGACATTTGTAGTCTATCCAAAATATTACCTAGCGATTCTACAGGAGCTTCCGCTGGTGGTAGACTAACTTCTGTTGAAGAAGGATATAGAGTGATCCCGACTCCAAAGTGCGTTGGAGTACTTGTTTGAGGATCTTCTACAATTTCTTCAATTGCAATCAGACCAGGTGGAAGGGGAAGACCGTCAGGTCCATAAAATATTTCTGGTGCCGAAGAAGGTATGGAATCGACAGCGACAGATGTTTGAAGAGCAAGACTCTCCGAACTGGTTGTAGATGGAACTGGTTCGGTAACACAAGTGTTTACTCTCAAACTAGGATCAGTATCACTGTCCCTCTGTGGCTGCTGAACTTCTTCTGTAGAGGCAGGTATTCCAGAAATGTTTGGAGTAACCGGAGTCTCTAATGTCGTTGGAACACTTGTTCTAACTTTAATAGGAGATTTGGAACTGGTTAAACGAGTTCGCTCTGTCCGTACTAGTTTCGATTCCAGAGACAAAGACGGTTGACTCGTAAGCCTCCGCGAACGACGGGGTTTCAATTGACTTTCTTCCACGATTGCGGATTACTCGATCAACTAAAATAAAAAGGAGAAGTATGTTTCCGAATTAAATGAATTTTAGACGCTTTTGACACAACTTGTTTTTTCAATTTTTAATAGTCGAGAAAAAACAAAAGATGACTCTAGTCTCCTTCGATTTTTAATGAGCCTGAAGTGACAAGTGCTCAGATGGACCTTTTCCGTTAAGGAGTCTGAAAAGGAATGAAAGGGACTACTCTGGAGATCTAGGTAGAGGGAGTACCAAACCAATCGCAAAACTGCAGAATACTTTTTACGGTACGGCAGTCAATCTTCCCGAATGTTGTGTTCAGTGCATTGCGATCGATAGGGCGGCAGACACGGCTTCCTATGGATAAAGGATTTAAGCCTATAGGGGTATCCCAATATATACTCAATGGTACATGGGAGCACAAGTCCGTACTGGCACTTATCTTCTCAAAGTGGAGGAATCACCCAACCATCATTGAGGACAACAGTTACCAGGCTTTACGATGCCGGAATACGTCTCTAGCCTAGACCTCTAAATGTTGTGCGTTAAGTTCCAAAGCGTTGTTAGATTCATTGAATTTATTTTAAGTTGATATTTCTTATGAAGTTTGCCTTTTGGGTTCACCACGAGATGTAGATGTAATTCCTAAAATGCAATCTAAAGATGATAAGCAAACTTTTATCTCTTTTCAGCAATGAAAATCCTAGCTACTAGGGGAAAAGAAAGACACAATCTTTTCTCAAAGAGCAAAGAGCACACTGTAAATGCACTTTCCTAAATCAAGCCAAACAGACTATCAATATGCAAATCCACATGTGCATGTATTTGTTTTCGACTTTCTTAATATTGATGCTAAAAAGAAAGTTGATGTACAAATATGAATTTGCTTTCAAGCGAAAAACACAAACAAGCTTCTTTTCGAAATCAAAAGATAAAGACGATTACGACGCTTTACGATTTTGAAATAAACACTCGTTTTTGACACTAGAAAAACAAAAATTTAGACCAAACGCAAAAGTAAAAGCATAACCGACTATCAACAGCAAATAAACTTTCTCCTATGATCAAAATCGACACTTGTGACAGATCTAAATCAAAGGACGACAGTACGACTATTCTACTTTTGCAACGGAAAACTATAAATGACGCAACAAACACACAAAAACATCTATAGTTCTTTTGTACAAAGGAGGCGGAATTACAGCAAGGAAAAGGGGTTTTTAAACAGACACATACACTGATCACAGGCTGCAAAAATCAGAGACAAAACTGGAAAGAATGAAGCACAAGAACCTCAGTTGCACAAGGCTAGTCTGATCAGCGCACCTGTAACACAGAGAAACTGGATTGCAGCGCAGGTTTCCCTCTCGGGAACTGCGCTGAAATGCAGGAACTCTTCACAGTACCTGTGCTGGGGCAGAAACGAGAATTCTATCCGGGTTCTGGGTCACGGTTTGCAGTTTAGTCTTTGGTTTTTGGCCGAGTAAAAGCAATCAGTAATGCACAATCAGAGGGTAGATCTAAGGAAGGTCTAAGAGCTATCACAAAGGGCAATCAGATCATTTGTGAATCAGCTGTTCAAATCATAAACAGATCCAGTGAATGGATTGAAGTAGCAGATGTCTACTTTGCATTTGTTATGGCAAATGCAGTTCGAATGCTACTTATAAGTTTATGAAACAAACAACAAAAGATACACAAACAAACTAATTAGACAATCGTCCCCAGCGGAGTTGCCATTTTGTTACCGGGAAAAGTGTCTATTTAGAACGACTCTATCCCACTAAAGTGTGACAGTTATCTTAGAAACAAACAGAGAAAACTACTTTTGTATTTCCTTTATGAATTAAAGATAGAGGGGGATAGAAAGAACCGACCTGTGTCTTGCGCTAATCCTTTGATCCAATCCCTCTCTTCTTTGACAGCTTCCAGCTACCTGCTCCCTTACTTGCCCAGCTTCACCAAGTTCCTATAAGATGGATGGGCTTACGCCTCTTGATTTGACTTTCTGGGGGGCTCATCAATGTTCAGGTGCTTCGAGCCCCTAAAAAAACTTCGGCTGATACTCTTTGGCTTCTCTTATTCCTTTGATACTCTTTGGAAATAAACAGATGTTGTTCTGACGTGCTGTGGGTCTAATCACAAATTAATGGCCGCTGTTCGGCCTCTGTTTTCTTCAAAACTGTTCTCTGCTCCTCTCGGCAAGCTTCGCGAAGAAAAATGGTTGATTCGGCGCCTTTCGGGCCTGCTGGGGGCTGCAGAATGAAAAGATTCCCTGAAGATTCCCCATTCTGGCCCAAAAAATCTAGCGATGAGCGATTTGCGCAAATCGCTCATCAAAAACTGCCTCAGAAACTGATTCCGGGGCTCCGAAGTGCGATTTTTGCTCCTTCACGCCAAAAGTGCTGATGACGTTAGCGGATGTGACTTCGTACGGCGGGTGATGTTAGCGATGACGTCAGCATGATGACGTCATCATGTACGGACGGTGATGTGGCATGTACAGTGGCAGGGTATGGTGGCAGGAGGCCACGTGGCAGGTGACTCGGCAGGGGGCCACGCAGGCGGACGATGTGTCGCGGTGACTGAGCAGGGGGGTGACGCAGGCGGGTGACGTCACAAGGGAGATGGCGGTAAGCGGTATTGGGCGCACCGCCTTAGCGCCTCGGCGGTTTTGGGGGGAGGGGCTCTGCCACACCCCAACGCTTGACGCGTGGCGGGAGTACGGCAGGTAATACCGCCCATCTCCCGAACGCTAAAGCTCGGGCGGTTCGAGGATGGGAGGGCCCGTCAGCCGTAGATCTGCGGCGCGGATGATCCAACGGCTGGCGGGGATGGCGAGTCGGCAGGGGTATACGGCGGGGAATATGCGCGGAATATTCCAAATTAAATAACGCGCGCAGGTGGGGTTTGAAACTTAGGTTTAGTGGGTTTGGGGTTAATACGAGTGCAGATTAATGTATTTGTGCCCGAAACTTAGGATAAGGGGGCAAAAAGTGGGTTTTTGAGGGTTTTTAGCATTAGGGAAGAGGTTATTAATCTGGCCAGGTGTTAGATTAATCCCTTCTTAGATACGGATGGGCTAAAAGCAGCCCCAGATGGACTGTTCTTTCCCTGACTTAGAGAGAATATGGCTATATTGCCAGGGGGGGAATATTTTCATAAGTGAATTTTATATACAAAGTTTTAGTAGGGAAAAGGGGAGAACTGATAGGGAGTTATATAATACTTGTTAGTAGTTAATATGGAGATGATAAGCAGGTGCTAAGGTCAGGGACCTTAGGCTAATTTTGGGGAAAAGAGTTTGAAAAGAAATAAAATCCTTGAGTGAAGCAGATCTTCACCAAGGCAACTGATATGGATGATGATGAAACTAAGAGGAATCAAGCAAATATTGACCTCTTTGGGAAGTTAGTAAGTGACTTGGGGAATTAGAAGAAGGGGGAGTTAGTTATGTCCACCTTTGAGCTCCCTTGCATGAAAACTGCATGCACTGTGATCTGTAAAGATAAAGCACTTTTTAACACAAAATTGATCATAAATTACCATTCTGCAACCTCACAGCTACCTACCCAGCCTACTCACCTAACATTTTTTCTTCTTTTTGGTTTGGATGCACTTAGACTTGTAGACCCAGATTTAAAATTTTTCTTTTGAATTTTTCCTATCTAAATCTACACTTATTTCTGACAGGGCCCAGATTAAACAGTTGGGTCCCTTTGATTCTCTACCTATCTACAGATCTGCCAAGATTAAACTGTTTGGACAGATATCATTCTCTATATTCTACAACAGGAAATTGAAACCTAGGGAGACCAAGATTAAACTGTTTGGACCTCCCTTAAATGAAAACTCTTCAAAACTGGAACAACTCATCAAAAATGGAATACAGCAGTGCATTTGGACTAAGCATACTTCATGGCACCTCGTGGAAATATGGAACACTGCAGCCTGCAAAGTATGACATATTTGGCATGTAAAAATGTCAATCATGAAAAATGATACCCTGTTGCAACAGGAGGCTAACAGTGGCTCCACTTGGGGAAGGCTTTTCCTTGTGAAAAGTCAAGAACAGCAGGTCAGACTGCCTTGATTTTCTATTTGTTGCTGTGGACTACAAACACTTCTTTGTTCTGGCTGCTGAAAATATAAATTTTGCACTATGAACAACCTCCTCCTCAACTGAATTACTGTGAAATGTACAGCATCGCCTGCTTTCTTCTGCGTGCTTGATAATTATGCACAACATTGTTTGAGCATTATGCCTCTGAAAATCATGGGCCAAAACTGATGTATTCTCCTCTGACTCTGGTCTTGAACAGTTACTGACCAATTTCTTCTTCCTTGTCAACATTCTTTTGGCTGAAGATTACAATCTGCAACAACTTGCCTTTACCATGATATATCGTAATGTGTCTGTGCTATTCTTCGCTGTTGTGCTGAGATTAGTGCAGAGACAGGGCCTTTAAAACTAGAATACTTGCATCGGCTGGATCTTCACAGATTTACTGCTGCTTCTTAAACAATCGGCTTGCTTATAAAAATGAAAACAAAATGCTGATATATACAAATAAGACTGTACAAAGATATATACAAAACTGCATTGTGTCCCTTAAAAGGGATCATGGTAATATTTCAGCATACGGCCATTGACAGGGCCTTCTTCAGCAGAACAATCCTCTACAGATCTGAGAAAATAAGTGTTATTTCCCTGAACAGCAGAAATAACCAATGGACATCTCCATAGAAAATCAAACTTGGCATGTTTGCCCTTGTCTTCCCTTCTTGAGTCCCATCTTAGAACTTTGTCACCAACATTGAAATCTTCAGCCTTAGCTCTCTTATCAAACATATTTTTGAGCTTTTCTTGCACAATTTGAGCTCTGTCATAAACTTGTTCTCTGGTTTGTTGCAGATGGATGGTCTGATTGATTCTTCTTTGAATGTCATTTGGTTCAGCCTGAATCTCTTGTAACAGTTTGATAGTAGGAATGCCCAGGGATGAAGGAAATCTGGCCTCCATGCCATATACTAGCTCATAAGGGCTCATCCCAATTGATCTTTTGCTTGAAAGTCTGTCTACCCATAGGGCATTTACCAGCTTTTTGTGCCAGTTCTTCTTGTTTTCTTCCAGCACTTTCTTTATGATGTTGATGAGGCTTTTGTTAGATGACTCGGCCAAGCCATTACCTTGAGGGTAATAGGCTGTGGAGTGGCCCAAGGTAATATGAAATCTGTGGCAAAAATTGATCATCTTTTTGGACTTAAAGGCAGCGGCATTGTCAGTGATGATTTTCTCAGGGCAGCCAAATCTGGAAAGGATATTGCACTCAAGGAATTGGATAATGATGGTGTCATTGGCTTGTCTACAGGGAATGGCTTCAACCCACTTAGTGAAATAGTCGGTGGCTGTTAGGATCCATTTGTGCTGGCCTGAGGAAGAGGGATGGATTTCTCCAATGAAGTCAAGACCCCATTGTTGAAAAGGTTTTTCTGTGGAGATGGGTTTGAGGGGCAGGGGCAATAACTTTCTCTTGCCCTCAAAAATTTGGCATTTGTGACATGACATGGCAAACTTCTTTACATCTGCAAAAAGAGAGGGCCAATAAAAACCAGCCCTTAAAATTTTATCAGCAGTGGACTTCCAATATAGATGCCCTCCACAGTCACCTGCATGGAATTCTTTCATGACATTGTTAGTTTCATTCGTGGTTAAACAATGAAGCAATATACCTTCATGATTTCTCCAAAATAATGCACCATTTATAACACAAAACTTTAAAGCCTTCATTTTCAAAAATCTTTTCTTGCTTCTGGACAATCCTGGGGGAGCACACAGGTTTAACAATACAAAGCATATATCAGTGTACCATGGGGATTGTAAAAATATTTCACTGATATGTGGAGTCGCCAGCTCCGGTTCATTGTCCAGCTGGTTAATCTCTAAGGCTTGAAAATTTGTTTCGGACATCAGTTTAGCTAAACCTTGTCCCTTTATCAGCTTGGTTGGTTTTATTTCTATGTCATATTCAAGGATGTTTGCAATCCACTTGCCTCTTTTGCCTTCTAATCCTTCTTGGGTCAGTATGTCTTTTACAGCAGCATGTGGGACATAGGCAATCACGTGTGAATATAGAATGTACACTCTAAAATCCTTGATGGCCTTAACAAGTGCGTAGGCCTGCTTTTCCATTATTGGGTACTTCAAAGGGGCGTCTCTTAGAGCTCGGCTGAAAAAAAGCGATTGGTTTTTCAGCTCCCTGTTCATCCTTTTGCAAAAGGATAGAGACTATAGTGTGATCAGATGCAAACGAAAATATGATAAAATATTTGTCAAACTGTGGGCTAGTTAGGACAAGGGTTTGTGTTAAGGCTAATTTGATACTCTCAAATGCTTGCTTGGTTTCAAGAGACCATTTTACCTTGGCATCCTTTTTTAACATGTTGCTTAACAATCTTATCAGCTCAGCTAGATTTGGAATAAATCTTCTCAAGAAGATGATTTTCCCAAGGAATGCTTGTAGCTCTTTAATGTTTCTTGGAAATGGAATTTGGAGGATGGCTTGTATTCTTTCAGGATCAATTCTGATCCCATCCTTTGATATGATGTGGCCGAGTAATTTTCCTTCTTCAAGGCCAAACATAGACTTCTTGGGGTTCAAGGAAATGCCATATTTCCTACATGTCATGAAAATTTGCCTAAGATGCTTGAGGTGTTCTTCATCAGATTTGGAAAATGGGGTTAAGTCATCAAGGTAGACAACTAGGAAGTCATGTATTTCTTTGGCAAAAGCAATATCCATTGCTCGTTGAAAGGTAGCACCATCATTTTTAAGACCGAATGGAATCTTTACATACTTGAATGTTCCCCAGGGTGTAGTAAAGGCAGTTTTGTCTTGATCATCTGGGTGAACAAGTATTTGGTTGAAACCTGAAAAACCATCTAGCAAAGAGATTCTAGATGATCCCACTACTCTTTGCAAGATGTGGTCCATTTTAGGCAAAGGGTAATGGTCTTTTAGGGAGACTTCAATTAAATTTCTGAGGTCTACACAAAGTCTGATTTCACCTGTCTTTTTTCTTGTAGGAACAAGATTGGACACCCATTCAGAAAATCTGATGGGTGCTATTATGCCTGCTTCAAGCATCCTCTTTACTTCCTTCTCAATTGGGGGAAGAAGCATGGGGTTAATTCTTCTAAGTTTCTGCTTGAAGGGTTTCTGGTTTGGTTTTAAAGGAATGGTGTGTTGGATCACCGAGGTGTCATAGGATTTCAGATCCTCATAGCTCCAAGAAAATACATCTTGGAACTCCTTGAATAAGTCAATGTACTTGGGCTTTTGATCAAGTGGTAAATTTTTAAACAGTTTGATCATTTTTGGCTTTTCTGTTGTCCCAATGTTATGTTCCTCTATATCAGTGTTTATAGGCTGTGATTTTGGCTTTCTAGGCACGTCATTAGCATCAAACATATCTTCTAATGGGTTTAGGCTAGCAGGCAGAAAGTTATCCTTTAAGTCAATGATGTATGCCTCTGTTTTGGCTATATCTTCCAAGTGTATTTGTTTCAGTTGTTCTATGTTGTCTTTGTCAAAAATAGTTTGTTTCAGGATTTGCTTGGCTGTTGCAGTTGTTACATCTTGCTGATTTTCAGTTGTTTGGTGTTCTAGATCTGTCATAGGATCCATGTCGATGTTAATATTCGAAAACTCATGCTCAAGGGTGAGGAAGTTATTAATCTGGGCATCATTTTCGAATACTTGCCAGTATTTAACGTTATTTGGGACTGCGGGCCTATGTTTTATTTCAGCTTTGAAGTGATAGTTTGGGTCAAAAGGAAGCTTGCATGTACTAGCAAAGGTGGCTAGGTTGTGTGCATGAATGTTGTGATTTCTTGAAATGCTATCAAGCTTGAATTCAGTGAATGCCTGGAGTGTGTTAGTAGCAGCGGTCCTATAGGCTCTCATTCTGTTGTCATTGGTTACGAAATTGCCTTTCATCTGTTGTATGATTAAATCAGAGTCTCCTAAAATAGACACTTTTGCAGCTCCCAGAGCTCTGAGGAGTTTAAGGCTTAAAAGCAGAGCCTCATACTCTGCCATGTTGTTTGTGCATTTAAAATTCAGTCTGTAGGCATGATCTTTCGCATGGCTGTTATATGTGTTGTGAATCCAGACACCTACCCCTGCTCCTAACTTGTTGACAGAGCCATCAAACTCTAAATACCATGTGATTTCTTGCTTATGGTCAGTATCAAGAGATTGAGCTGTTTTAGGATTGGGCAGATTTAAAATTTCTGTTTGGGGAACTTCTTTCGGTAGGCTGGTTGCATCAACTGCTGTGCAAGTTTCGTCAATGTGTGCAACTGATTCTTCGTTGATGTGTGCTTGTTGCTCTAGAGTGAAGGGCTCGTTATCAATTAGAACATTTGTATCATTATTAAACAAAATAAAGGAATCCATATCAGAATGGATTGAGTAAATGGGAAAATTTTCAGGCTTGCTCTCACTACTTACCACATATTTCATGAGCGTTTCTCTATACAGTCTCTTTGGTTGCACAATGACTGAAATGGTGGCATAGGAAAGGTCTAATTGAAGGGATCCTTGGAGCTTTGCTCCCCATGATCTTGACAGGAGCATACCGTACTTTGGTGGAATGTCAGCAACCACTACATCCATGAGGATGGTCTTGTTGGGATATTGGACTAAGGAGACACACAAGTCTTTGATGAGGCCTAGACATTTCACTTGACTTGATTCAAATGAGTATAAATCTTTGTAAGGTCTTGTAACATCAAGATTCAGTTTTTCCATAACTGCTTTGGGCATAAGATTGTGCGATGCCCCTGAGTCAAACATAACATTGTGAAAAACTTTGTCGTGTATATGCAAACTGACATAAAAGGGTGGGACAGGTCCATGTATTGATTTTCCATTAACTTCTGGGCCAAATAGCAGCTCTGGGGTGTCGTCTAAAACATTTACATCATCCTTAACCTCTGGCATTTGAAGTGATCTTTGAATTTGCTGCCTATATACATCGTGTTTGGCCAATTCTGAGAGGGGAATGGATATCTTCAACTTAGCTATTTCTGATTCTAAATTAAATGGCTTTTCCAGTGAAGTCTTAGTATTGATAATGGTAGTTTTTTCTATTTCATTTGAATTGTCTGCGTTTTGCTCTTGTTTATCACTGCTATGGGAAGTTTTTGCTTGCGGTTTTTCAACTTCAGGAAAGTTTTTGGGAACCCTGTTCGAGCTTTCTTTCAAGGAAGAAGGTGGCAAAGCCTGATCTTTGGAAGGCTGTATTTCTGTTATGTCTTCTACAGTCACTTGATGCGGATTTGGAACAGGTATATCAGCTGGTTCTGTTATGACAGCGTTGCCTTTAGTCTTGCTGGGTTGTTTGCCTTCCTTTGTTTTACTAGGTTCGGAAATGTCAATGGTCCTACTTCTCAGCTTATATTGTTTGTGTACTTCATACACAGCGGTATCATAACCTTGTTTAAAATCAAAAGACTCGCCAGACCTAGTCTGAAACTGATTGTAATCGGGTTCATTTTGGTCTTCTTGGGACAGGACAGTTTGGTGCTCACACTTTAGATCCATTAAATTCATGTGAGTGTCCTCTATGGGTTCACTAGAAGTAGATCCTTCAACATAATTATCTTGGAAAGGGGGTCTTATATCATGGTCTCGGTTAGGCCTACAAGTATTTGTGTTCTGTGTTTTTCTAAAATTTGGGTTCCTTATGGTATTAGACTGTTGTCCTTCCCATGATGCTTTTCTCTCCACATTTTCTACTCTTTCTCCCAGCCTTTGCAAGCCACTGATGATAGCATCAAGCTTTTGATCAAAAGTTGAGGGTTCTTCCTTAAAGGTGTTTCTTCTTTCCATTCTAGCTCTGTTTCTTTTCGCAATTAAATTGGCTTCTACGCTGACAGCAACATTTTGCATATCCGCAAGGGTTTGAGGAGCTCTTTCTTTTAAATGGTATGCCATATCCAGGTCGAATCCATCGGGAAATTTGTACAAGGCAAGGTCAGGTGGAGGCCTTAGGTTCTGTGGTATTGCGTTATATACATTATTGAATCTTGCACAGTACTCCAAAACAGTCTCTTGAGGACCTCGTTTGATCGTATCATATTCAGCTAGTATGTGCAAGGGGTCTTTCTTTTTCTCCCATCTGTTGGTAAAGGATTGGTAAAGCTCATCTGAGGTGGTTATGGAATTTTCAGCAAGTGATTTGAACCAAGTTCTTACATCACCTGTTAAACTCTGAACAAAAATTCTCATTATTACACTATCATCATCTATTTCGTAGTTTTCAAAATAGTCTTGCATCTTTTTGGTGTGCTGAATGGCTGTGAAAGGACCGGTGGAATCAAAATATGTGATTTTCGATTGGTACTCTTGAGGTAAAGCCCCAGCATTAGTAGGTAATTGCAGGGGTGCATATCTATTAGCCATATTGGCAGGTATAAGTGGAACAACGGGGATAAGTGGAACAGCTAGAGTAACGGGGATCACAAGAGTAACTGGAACGCTAGAAACAACAGTAGTGTTAGTATGTACAGTGAATGAAGGTGTGGAAGGAGTACTACGAGATGTAGATGATGAACTAGGGGAAATTGGGGTTGACCGGAACAAAACCTTGACAGGAGTCGGAATACTGCTAGGGTAAGCTGTTTCAAGGCTCATATCAGCAAAATTCTCCTGTCGTTCTTGCTTCCTAAGTATTTTCGAGATTATGTTAGGGTTTTCAAAAACAGCTGGAGGGTTGGGATCTGGATTTGATCTGGTATATCGTGGACTTTTCTTGGGAGCCAGCTTCCGAATTGTTTTTTGGGTATTTTTCCTGGGAATGTTTTTGTAATCAACAAGGGACTAATTAAAATATGGGATAGCTTGTTTGTAACTTAAAACTAGCATGAAGATTGACTAAAGCAGCATTTATTTACTCCTGTTAATGCAAAGCAAAAAACAGTTTCAAAGGCTTCCTGGCTGACATTCAAGCTTCATCTGTAGTTTTAAGAGATAAACAGGAGTTGGAAAGTTTGATTTATGGTCTCAGCGGAGCTTTCTTACCTTCTTCGTGAAACTATCTGAGGAAGTTCCCCAGCAGAGTCACCATTATGTTAACACTCAGGTTGTCCTTAAGCTCCGGAAAAGGATACGGCCGAGGTAACCACAGACCAACTTTGGACTGCAGGTTCTAGCCAACCTGCAATTAGAGAGGGCTCTCTCTTTATGATTTAGCTTTATTGAAAAGGATTTTAGGCTAGGTCTTGAGTTCAGAGGGTTTTGTTTTGTTTTTGGTGGGAAAATTGATGTTTTCAGACAGAGAGGCAAGGCATAGTCTTGTAGTTTCAAACCATTGGGCGTGGAGTCGAGGAGGAGAACTGTTGGTGCATTTCTTCGGTCACAAGAGAGGGAAAATGGAGCAAGATAGCTGAGCATGAAACAATATTTTAGGTTTAAATGATGGGAATAATTCTAAGTAATGAGAGGCAGTTAAGAATCTCTCAATCAGCTTAACAAATGGAGGTAACAGAGCTCTACCTAGGGGCAGTGAAGAATCCCTAGATAATTGGCCAACACAAGTGAATCGGGGTAAACATAAGCCAGGAGGAATTCATATTCATAACCAATTCAATCAGAGGAAAACATAAAGAAATAGCAGAAATTGAGCATAGAGTGTATTTAAACAAATTCTAAGCTATTCTTTCTTTCTGCTATTTAGATAGTGGGAAACAATGAAACAGAGGTAAGATGCACTTATTGCTTCAGGCTGCAGCACAAGAATTCCATATTCATATCTCCAAAAGCATTCATTTACAACAGTCAGTTTTCTCTCCAAGCTTTCAGCAATCTTTGATTATAGAAAAACTCAGGTATACAATGCGAGTCTCTAGTGAAAATTCTCAATCAACCAACCCTTGAAACAATGTAGAGGGCGGTATATATCGGGCAAAACTATCTACAGAGTTCCTTTATTACATCTTGACCTAATCAGGTCATAAAGAATAATTAATTGACCTAACTCTAGCAGAAATAAATGCATGAAATAACTCGGGCTGCGCTGAGGGCGGCCGTATCAAAACTGGATAAATTTTGTAGTCCTTGGCGGCTTGGTGTAGTGTTTCTGCAATAAATGTGTATGGGTTTCTGCCTCTTTGTTGTCTGTCTGCATTTAAAGCTTTAACTATGATTTGAGGGCAAGGATGGGCTTACGCCTCTTGATTTGACTTTCTGGGGGGGCTCATCAATGTTCAGGTGCTTCGAGCCCCTAAAAAATCTTCGGCTGATACTCTTTGGCTTCTCTTATTCCTCTGATACTCTTTGGCAATAAACAGATGTTGTTCTGACGTGCTGTGGGTCTAATCACAAATTAATGGCCGCTGTTCGGCCTCTGTTTTCTTCAAAACTATTCTCTGCTCCTCTTGGCAAGCTTCGTGAAGAAAAATGGTTGATTCGGCGCCCTTCGGGCCTGCTGGGGGCTGCAGAATGAAAAGATTCCCTGAAGATTCCCCATTCTGGCCCAAAAAATCTAGCGATGAGCGATTTATGCAAATCACTCATCAAAAACTGCCTCAGAAACTGATTCCGGGGCTCTGAAGTGCGATTTTTTGCTCCTTTGTGCCAAAAGTGCTGATGACGTCAGCATGACGTCAGCAGATGTGACTTCGTACTGCGGGTGACGTTAGCGATGACATCAGCATGATGACATGGCCGAATGACATCATCATGTACGGATGGTGATGTGGCATGTACAGTGGCAGGGTACGGTGGTAGGAGGCCATGTGGCAGGTGACTCAGCAAGTGACTCAGCAGGGGGCCACGCAGGCGGACGATGTGTCGCGGTGACTGAGCAGGGGGGTGACGCAGGCGGGTGACGTCACAAGGGAGATGGCGGTAAGTGTTATTGGGTGCACCACCTTAGCGCCTGGGCGGTTTTGGGGGTAGGGGCTCCGCCACACCCCAACGCTTGACGCGTGGCGGGAGCACGGTGGGTAATACCAACCATCTCCCGGACGCTAAAGCTCGGGCGGTTCGAGGATGGGAGGGCCCGTCAGCCGTAGATCTGCGGGGCGGATGATCCAACGGCTGGCGGGGATGGCGAGTCGGCGGGGGTATACGGTGGGGAATATGCGCGGAATATTCCAAATTAAATAACGCGCGCAGGTGGGGTTTGAAACTTAGGTTTAGTGGGTTTGGGGTTAATACGAGCGCGGGTTAATGTATTTATGCCCGAAACTTAGGATAAGGGGGCAAAAAGTGGGTTTTTGAGGGTTTTTAGGGCTAGGGAAGAGGTTATTAATCTGGCCAGGTGTCAGATTAATCCCTGCTTAGACACGGATGGGCTAAAAGCAGCCCCAGATGGACTGTTCTTTCCCTGACTTAGAGAGAATATGGCTATATTGCCAGGGGGGGAATATTTTCATAGGGGAATTTTATATACAAAGTTTTAGTAGGGAAAAGGGGAGAACTGATAGGGAGTTATATAATACTTGTTAGTAGTTAATATGGAGATGATAAGCAGGCGCTAAGGTCAGGGACCTTAGGCTAATTTTGGGGAAAAGAGTTTGAAAAGAAATAAAATCCTTGAGTGAAGAAGATCTTCACCAAGGAAACTGATATGGATGATGATGAAAATAAGAGGAATCAAGCAGATCTTGACCTCTTTGGGAAGTTAGTAAGTGACTTGGGGAATTAGAAGAAGGGGGAGTTAGTTATGTCCACCTTTGAGCTCCCTTGCATGAAAACTGCCTGCACTGTGATCTGTAAAGATAAAGCACTTTGTAACACAAAATTGATCATAAATTACCATTTTGCAACCTCACAGCTACCTACCCAGCCTACTCACCTAACATTTTTTCTTCTTTTTGGTTTGGGTGCACTTAGACTTGCAGACCCAGATTTACAATTTTTCTTTTTAATTTTTCCTATCTAAATCTACACTTCTTTCTGCCAGGGCCCAGATTAAACAGTTGGGTCCCTTTGATTCTCTACCTATCTACAGATCTGCCAAGATTAAACTGTTTGGACAGATATCATTCTCTATATTCTACAACAGGAAATTGAAACCTAGGGAGACCAAGATTAAACTGTTTGGACCTCCCTTAAATGAAAACTCTTCAAAACTGGAACAACTCATCAAAAATGGAATACATAAGTGCATTTGGACTAAGCATAATTCATGGCACCTCGTGGAAATATGGAACACTGCAGCCTGCAAAGTATGACATATTTGGCATGTAAAAATGTCAATCATGAAAAATGATACCCTGTTGCAACAGGAGGCTAACAATAACGAGAGCCACCAAGAGATGATACCTGAGCAGGTCCCCATACATCTGTATGCACAAGCTCTAATTTTTCATTCTTCTTTTCTTTCCCAACTCTGTGAAATCTGGCTCTCTTCTGTTTTCCATAAAAGCAATTCTCACAGAAGTCCAAATCAACATTCTTCAAACCCGGAAACAAATTCCTTGAGTGACGAATCTTCATACCCTTTTCACTCATGTGCTCGAGCCTATGATGCCATAATGCTGCATCTGCTCCTTTGGAAGTTAAAGCATTAACAGAGTTAGAAATACCATTGCATAAATACAATGTACCAACCTTTTCGCCTTTTGCTATTACCAGGGCTCCTTTGGTGACCTTCCAAGCTTTATCTGTGAAAGTTGTCACACAACCTTCACCGCCTAACTGCCCTGTTGAAATCAGATTTTTCTTTAGATCTGGAACATGCCTTACCTCCTTTAATAACGATTGGTTTCCATTCCGCTGTTTTACAAGAACCTTACCCATTCCAATGATTTTACAGGGTTTATCATCACCCAGACGAACTTGTCCAAAATCTCCTTGAACATAGTCATGAAAGTATTTCTTATCAGGTGTGGCATGGAATGAAGCCCCTGAATCTACCACCCAGGAATTAGTAATATTTTCGAAAGAAAGAATCAAAGCATCTTGTAACACCTCACCTGTCACATTTTCTTCATGATTGTTTTCTTGTTGTGCATCTCCTTCTTTTCCCTTCCGAGATCTACAGTCTTTCTTTAGGTGTCCTTTCTTTCCACATTTCTAGCACACTATCCCCGATCTGGACTTGGATCTGACTTTCCTTGATTTACTGCGATATCCTGAGCTCTTTCCTCTTTCCATTTTTCTTCCTCTAGACTCTGCACTCAAAGCATTTCCTGATGTCTCACCGGAGCTTTTCCGTCGAATTTCCTCGCTAAGGATAGCACCGACAACATCATCAAACTTTAAAGTACTAGATCCAGAAACGGAGTTACTAATGGCCATTACCAGACCATTCCAACTTTCTGGTAATGAGCACAAGAATAACAGAGCTCTAACTTCATCATCAAAGTTTACCCCTACAGAACTTAATTGACTTGTAACTGTATTAAAATCATTTAAATGGTTTTCAACAGATCCACCTTCCGACATATTCGTATTAAATAACCGTTTCATAAGAAATACCTTGTTTTAGGCCAAGGGTTTTTCATATAGTTTCGACAACGTCTGCATCAAACCCTCTGTCGTGGTTTCCTTCGAAATGTTGAAGGCGACTGACGCAGCAAGGCACAACCTTATTGTTCCAAGTGCCTTTCTATTGAGAAGGTTCCATTCTTCGTCTTTCATACCCGTCGGCATCTTTCTTTTTCTGTCCAATGGTAGGTATAGATCTTTCTGATACAGATAATCTTCCATCTGCATCTTCCACAGCGAGAAGTTTTGGCCGTTAAATTTCTCGACCCTAAACTTACCATCTTCCGCCATTGCTCCCACTCAAACCAGGAACCCTCCTTTCCTGCGAGTTTATCAGCCAAATAGACCTTTGGCTCTGATACCAGTTGTTAGAAAATTATATATTATGGAGTAATGGAACACATAAAATATTGCAGAAATATAAACACAAAAAGCGCATAAAACAAGAGAGACACAGATATACGTGGTTCACCCAGTTTGGGCTACGTCCACCCCGAACAGCCAGTCCTTCCTTTCTATTATCCAGCAAAATGAAGAGACACAACCTACAACAGATTTGTTGTAATATCCTCTGTTTTCTCTCACAGTCTCACCTCTCTATTTCCCGCTCACACAATACACATCTATCACACAGCCTCAAATACAATGCCCTCATACAAAGAGAGGGGTTGCCTTCTAGGGCAAAAAACCCTAAACTAAACATAAGTTCTACCGTCAGATCATCCGCCTAATGAATGGCCCAGATTGACTAGAAATTACTATACTTTTACAAGGCAATTTTACAGCTGTTTTTAGCTTCGGGGGCGCTGCCCCCGAAACCCCCCGCCAGGGGGGGGCTCCCAAAGGTCGCAGCCGCCCCCCTGGACCCCCCCTGCAGCGAATATTTTACGGGCGGCGTTGCCGCCCCCATTTCGAACTAGGGTCCAATGTGGCGATACCTTTGAATATAGAAGATAATCAGGCTCCACACCCAACAGTTGATGGCGGTGAAGAAGTTATACTATTGGTCGAATCTAAAGAAGGAAGTGACAGAGTTTGTGGCTAGATGTTAAGATTTTCAGCAGGTCAAGGTGAAATGTAAGCATCAAGATGGTTTACTACAACCTATAGAAATTCTGGAATGGAATTGAGAGGTCATTTCCATGGATTTCATCACAAGTCTTCTGAAGACGGTAAAGCAACATGACTCTATTATGGTCATGGTTGACATATTGAGCAAGGTAGCTCACTTCATTCTAGAAAAGACTACATATTCAACTAGTGAGGTAGCACAAGTGTTCGTTAAAGAGACAATGAGACTGCATAGTGTTCCAAAGAATATCGTGTCGGATAGGGGTGGCAAGTTCACTTCCAAGTTTTGGAAGGAGCTATTTGTAGGCTTGGGCACAGAGTTCACCTTTGGTACAACTTATCATCCGCATACATATGGACAAACAAAGAGGGTCAATAGGATCTTGGAGGATATGTTGAGGATGTGCATGATGCACTAGCAGAAGAAATGGGAGGAGTATCTTCCATTGGTTGATTTTTCATACAACAATGGTTATCAGGAGTCATTGAGGATGAGTCCTTTCAAGGAATTGTATGGATGGAGTTGTAACACTCCCATCAGCTAGAGTGATCCAGTGAACATGGTACTTATTGGACCAGACATGTTGGTAGACATGGAGCAGGAAATGCAGGTTATAAAAAAATATAAAGGCAGCAGAGGATAAACATAAGAGTTATGCGGATCAAAATAGGGTGTTCAAGGGGTTTTTTGGTTAGGGAGCATGTGTATTTGTGCATCAAGCCCAAGAAAATATCTTTGAGGATTGGTTCATGTACCAAGTTGGCACCATGGTATTGTGGGCCTTTCGAGATCCTTGAGAAGCCTTTAGACCAATGGAATATCGACTTGCATCACCTCTAATAGTGAAATTCCATGATGTTTTCCATATTTAACTGCTTAAGATTTATATAAAGGATGTTGATCGTGTTATTGATTGGTTTGTATTGCAGGTGCAGCAAGAAGGAGAGTTCTAGCCAGAGCCTCAGTGCATATTGCAGCATAACCATTTCATGCTTAGGAACAGAGCCATAGAGAAAGTTAAATTGCAGTGGAAGCACTTTGGGCCTAAAGAATCTACATGGGAGATGGCGAATCAGATGTGGGCCCTGTATCCTTCATTGTTTTCATGTTGAGGCAAAGCAGTTTTGGTTTGATGTTGGTATACGTTTGGAATATGTTTTACTGATGTTTTGGTATATGTATGCGTGTGTATATGGATGTAAATACCGCCATGAGCTAAGTTATAAATATCCAATAAGCAGTATGGGTGTCATATTATTATGGTTGTTATATTGTCATGTTGTCATGATGTATTTCTTTTGAGCAAGTCTTTCATTGTAAATGTTGCAACAAGATATGTTATAAAGTTCCATGGGAAATATGTTTTCTTTTTAGTGGTTTCACTGAGGTCTTGGTGTGATTTAACACCGAGGATGGTCTTCCCCAAGGGGGAGCATTCTATAACAGACCTGGTGAAAATTTCATGTAATAAAAGTTAATAAAGGAAAAATAAGGCCACAATTAAGGGACATGTATTCCAAGTTCTATGTTGGGAAAATATATCCTAATGGGCAACATTGGATGTGTGTTTTGGCTAAGAAAAATTGACAAAGGATAAGGCAAAGGCATTAAAAGGAAAAAAGGAATTTTTTGCACATTTATTAATGAAAATAAAGGAAAATAGGAGAAAAGGAAGGTAAAAGGTCACAGGTTGCATGTGAGGAGGAAATTGAAGGAAAATAATGGAAAATGAAGAAAATAGAGGTCTCAGTAATAAAAAGGAACCTGAGGATTTTTGGGCAAGATTTTCTAACCTTTTGTCAATTAAATTTTGGACCTCTCTAATTATTCTCTCTCTCTGTCACTCTTGGTCACTTAGAGTTTTCTTGGAGCACTCTAGCTTTGGATCAAGGAAGGAAAAGAAAGCAAAGGGAAAGGAAGGAAACCAAGGATAAAGTAAGAATAGAAGGATCAAGAAGCTTCAGCAGGAATACTTGCAGGTAACCTTTTTCGTGTGTGATTTCTTAGCTGGTTTGGACATGCATGGCTTTCATGTTGGTGTATGGTTCTATTGTTGTCAGTGGCATGGTTTTGTCGAGTTATGACAATGGTTTTCATCCTAGCCTTTCCTTTTCCCAAATTCCATGGTGTTGGTATGTTTATTTTGTTTTGAGATTTGGTTTACCATATGTATTTTAGAATTCGAGGCGGAGGTGGCATCAAGGTTCATTCCCAAAGGCCTAGGAATCCCTTGACCATTTTTGGTAGGATACATGGTAAATCCTGGGGGAGAAGTGTTGGCTTAGTCCCTAGTGATCCTGGTTTGGATTGCGGTAAATATTGAGAGACTAGTCTCAGTTTAGGGCCTGGTGATCCGGGATTGGATTGCGGTAAAGCTTGAGAGATAAGGAGACGGAAAATTCCTCAAGGATAGTGATGGATTCCAGATGGAATTCCAAGTTCATTTCGGTTGTGATTGGAGCACCAGTTTTTGTGTGATCACAGTTTGGTGAGGGTGGAGGTGGTTTAGCCTCTATATTCCCTTAGTTGTTCTTGGATAGGTTGTTCTATGAGATCCCACATTCATGCTTGGAATATGGCATGGGGGTGATTGACTGAAAGAGAGATTTGGTTCAGCCATGTCTATTGTCGGGTGGTACATGGAAGTCCCAAACCTGGTCAGATTTTCCTCTGATTAATAAAAGATAAGTTCTCTTAATTTTGTACTTATTTTTATGTGGATTTAATGGTTGTCATATCTCTGATATTTATATAGTTTAATGCTGGTTATAAGCATGGTTATGTGACTGGTTCATGTCATGTTTATTTCATGTATTTACTTGTAATTTTTAAATGGATGGATGCAAGACTTAATTGATGATATAATAGCTCAATAGAGAAGGAGGTGATCCTTATGGTTATGTTTCATAAGTTCTTTCAGTCATTTATGCTCTGTCTTGTATCCTAGACCTGTAGGTTGCATTGATGCCATGTGTTTGACATAATGTCAATCCCGGTTAGGGATGCTCGGGCCTAGTCCTGGGTTGATTTTTTATTTATCAGCATTGTTATCATGTCTTTAACAGATTATGAAGGTTGTAGCATGTGTTGTGCAGAGGCCATGATTCTAGGCTAGAAAAGTGGCTCAAATGTCGAGGTCGCTAGCATAGGTCTACTAAGAAAATTCCACAATTGCTAGCATAAGGGCTTATGAGAGCGACTTTGAGTTTTTGGTCACTGTCTTGCCTATAGTATGAGAGAGACTTTGGGTTAAGAGGCTTAAATAATCAGTGGGACCCAGGGACACGATGTCTGAGTGACTGACATGTCTCGTGGAGGTGTAATTGCTAATGTGGATGGGTTTGTTTGATGAGTTTTGTGAATTCCATTTCCTTAATGTCACCAAGGAGATTGAATCCATTATAGTAACCTCTCTCATCACATGTTTTCCCAACTGGTTGGCTACTTGGGTGGACCTGGGAGGAGGGTGTGTTATAGCATTATCGTAACTTTTTTAATAATTATGGGAGAACAGCAGCGCCTCTATCAACATTAATGAAGAAAGATGCATTTTCTTTGACTCCAAAAGAAACTAAGGCCTTTAAACATCTTAAAGAGGTAATGTGCCAAGAGGTGCTCCTAGCTACACAAGACTTCACAAAAACCTTTATTGTGGAATGTGATGCCTCATGAAATGGAATTGATGTTGTTATAATGTAAGAAGGAAGACCCATTTATTTTGAAAGTTGTCTAATCAAGGGAAAGTATTTACACAAACCTATTTATGAGAAGGAAATGTTGGAAATACTACACGAACTAAAGCAATGGTGAGCTTACCTAATGGGAAGACACTTCAAGGTGAACACAGATCACGATAGTCTTAAATAATTTTTGGAACAAGTATTATCCTTAGAAGAGCAACGAAAATGGGTCATAAAGATGGTGTGTTATTGCCTTGAAATCATTTACAAAAAATGAATAAAAATGTTGTTGTAGATGCACTCTCAAGAAAGGATGACGATGTGGAAGCATTTATCTATTCCATTTCTATTATCCAACCTGATTGGATAACTGAAGCAAGGGATGAATGGAAGAATGACGAAGAGGTGTGGACACTCATTCAAAATTTGTGGCAATATCCCAGTACAATTAATACATTTATTTGGAAAAATGATTCACTTGGGTACAAAGATCACTTATATCTTTGTACGAATTCCCAACTCAAACAAAAGATTATTTTGGATGCACACCTCCCCCCTGGGAGGGAACTCAATATTTTTAAAAACTTACCACATGGTCAAGAAGATACTTTTTTGGGATGGCCTTAAATATGATATTCATAAGTTTGTTGCAGAATATTTGGTTTTCAAACAAAATATAGTTGAGAAAACGAAGACCACAGGTCTATTACAACCTTTAGTCATTCCAAGTCCATGTTGAGAGGAGGTCTCAATGGATTTTCTCATATGTTTACTGAAGTCTGAAGAAAAGAGTGTCATCATGGTGGTAGTTGATATACTTACCAACTATGCACACTTTTGTGCATTATCTCACCCTTTTAAAGCTAGTATAGTTTCTACTGTATTTATGGAAACAATTCAAAAGCTAAATGGAAACCCAAAGATTATTGTAAGTGACAAAGATACCATTTTCACTGGAATTTTTTGCCCAAAATTATTTTCTTTTCATGGTATGAAATTAGCTCATAGCTCATCTTATCATGCTCAATCTGATGGGAAAACTAAGATAGTGAACAAATGTTTTCAAGGATATCTTTGTTGCTTTGTATCTACTAAAAAACACAATGGGTCAATTAGTGACCTCTAGTTGAATGGTGGTATAACACTTCCTTCCATACTGTAGTAAAAATGACCCATTTATGGAACTTTATGGATATTATCCACCATCCATCACATCATATTTAAGAGAAAATTCTAAGGTTTAAGCAGTGGAATATCAGATCGAGCATCGATAACAAGTTCTCCAACTCTTAGAGGATAACCTCACTCTGGCACATACTCGAATGAAACAACATGTAGATTAACATGACAGTGAAAGAATTTTTTATGCGGGCGAATGGGTATTTTTAAGTCTACAACCATACAAACAAATGTCTCTCAAGCAAGCTAAGAAGAACAATAAATTATCACTCAAGTACTATGGTCCTTATAAAGTGTTGCAAAAGATTGGTACTATGGCATACAAATTGGATTTTCCTGCATCTTCTCGAGTACACCCATTTTTCCATGTTTCATGCTTAAAGAAGGTTATTGGTGACAATCCCCCTGTTCATATAGTCTATTGCTGAAACTTGAAAAAGAAGGAAATATCATATTTACTTAAGGAGTAATGGAAACAAGAACCGACAACTATGGAATCGATCAATTTCAGAGTATCTCATTAAGCCGAAGAACTTCCCCGCTAAAAATTCCATATGGGAGGATGATAATTTTATATAGAAGCATCTAGAACTACTCAAGTGTTGAGGACACCACTTTTTATTAAGGAGAGGGGCATGTTAGGTCCCTATATTATTAGTGTAGCCTCTTTATTGTTATTATTAGTGTAGCCCCATATTGTTATTGTTGTGTCCATGTTGACCCCATAGAAGCCCACTATTGTTAATGTTGTGCCCTTAAATTTTTATTGTTATGTAGTCTTTGATTATATTAAGACCCCTTAGACTCCTATATATACCAAGGAGGTCTTGTCATTTGTATCATCCAATAATTGTTCATTTATGTAATGTAAAGGAGGTTTCCCCCTCAAAGAGGATAAATTTTAAGTCATTGATCTATCTTTTCTTCTGTTTTGCGAGTTGTTTGTATAATAGAATACATATTGAAATGAGTACAACAACAATTATGAAGATCGAAACTAGTTAAATTTTCAACATATTGTGGGAGAGGAAGAAGGCAATGGAAGTAACCAAACATCGGGATATTAAAGTTTGGGATGCTAGTGAATCAGAAGAGGAATATTCTAGTGTAGGAGGAAGAGCAAAAAAATAAACTACAAATATGAAAGTTCTTAAGTTGATTTTAAGTTCTAGTTCAAGGATAAAAGTTGATATCCTGACATATGATGGGAGTCTAAACCCAGAGGAGTTGATAGATTGGATAACCGACTTGGAAAAATATTTTGATTACAAAGAAGTAAGTGAGGAAAAGCAAGTAAAATTTGTTGTTACAAGGTTGATAGGACACATGGCCTTATGGTGGGATGGGGTGTAGGATGAAAGGAGGTGTAAGAAAAAATCTAAGATTAAAATTTGGTGCAGAATGGTAGCTAAATTAAAAGGTAAGTTCCTATCCAAAGGTTATGAGTAGATGTTGTTTCGAAAATTGAAAAATTTGAGAAAAAAAAATAATGACAATAAAAGAATACCTGAAGGAATTCTACAAGGTAAACATCAGGGCATCCCATATAAAAGACACCCCTAAGAAAGTTTCTAGTTATATCAATGGGCTAATATTTGACATATATGATGAAATAAGTTTGTTGTCATCAAGGTTTGTGGAGGATGCATTAAAGGCTGAAGAAAATTTAGGAAGAAAGATCCAAGGTAAAGGTTATAGAGGTTTGGCCAAAGGAAGAGGACCATTGTTGTAGCTACTACAACCACCATCCAAAATTTTTCCTATGCTTTGATTTTGGAGCCTTCCCTTCTGTCCACATGAGCTTATCTATTACTATCATCAAGTATTCATGATTTGATTAAGAGTTATTCTTTTCATTTGTTCTTGTGTTTGGTTTTTTTCATACTTATCTGATCTTTTTGAGTCACAAGCTAACCTTCTGACTTGACCATGCAACAGTCCTGGGCTTGCATCTAGAAACTATGCAATCTTGGAAGGCAAGCCAACCTTGATGATGGAATTTGCAATCCAGAATGGCAACTCAGCCTTGAGCATGAGAACTCTGTAGTCATGGATGGCAACCCAACACTAAGCTCAAAAACTATGCAATACATCCCTTGTGCTTAGAAACTGTGCAACGCACTGAGCCAAGAAGTTTCCTAGTTCCATGGAATTGCGCAATCTTCCTTTGTAGTGTGCATGACAAGTTTCTTGAAAAAGAAAAAAGAAAAAAAATAATCCCTAGAAGATATGGATTCATTATTTGTTTCCCGAAGGTGGCACGTCGATGTTTTTAGAAATTGTTGCCAAGTGTCACCTTTTCCTTGATTTTAGGCATGCACGTCATAAACCCTAATCTGCCCAAATCTACGCCTCTAGAGATAATTTATGAATTAGATCTTGGAGCTCTAGAATTCCCATGGAGATCAAGGAGCCTTCGATGGATTTTGCATCGCTTTTTTGGGTTAATTTTGTTTTTTTTTCATTTGTTGCCGCTTTTTCTGTCGCTTTTTGTCGTTTCTCTTCTGTGAGTGTTGTATTACTTGTTTCTCTTCATGGTTGTTGGACTTTTAACTCATATTAGCTTGTAAAATTGTTGATTCAGTTTTTCGTTCTCCTTGCATAAGTGTCACTTCAATTTTCTTGTTTTTGCACACCAGTGATCACCGTTTCAGTGACTTTCCTTAAATATTTGTCTTTCCTTTTGTTTCTTGATTTTTTACACTTGGTTCACAATGATCTATCCATACTTAGTTAGATCTGCACTTTAAATTACATTATCACTTAGATTTTCTTCTTTCCTACACCCTCACCGGGAAAATCTTCACTTTACTTGGCCATGCATTGCCTTGCTCAACTAGGCATTGTGCAAGTCCAATGCTTAAGTTGAAAGCTTGGTATATGAGATTGCACAATGCACAGTATAGGCTGGCCCAACTACGCATTGTGAATTCCTAGGGTTCATTCCTTCCACCTTGGCCACTGATATTGTGTAATGTGCAGTCTCTCCCTGTCATTTCCTAGGCTAAACTATGAATTGCATAGTCTCAAGCCTCAGGCTATATCATTGACTACTGAGATTGTGTAATGCGCAATTCCCTCATCCAGTTTCCCTCCTTGACCATGAAAATTTCATAATCTCTCTCATGAGTTTGCCTGTTTGCTGCCTGATCTTGCTTTGAAAGTTGATTTACAAAAGTTAATTTATTATTGCCATGAGTGCATTTTCCCCCTGCATGTATCACAGTTGTTGAGCACTTCTCTCCAACAGTCACTATAATAATGGCGCCCAAGAGAGACGCTTCAAAAGATACCACAGAAATAAGTACCATGGAAGTAGTTAATATCACGTCAATAAACTTGCCAGTATATTCAGACACCAACTATTTGTGGAAAAGGAATCATATCTTACATGGCAAAAAGTGAATGAAGTTTTATCAGCAAAGAGATTCCAAGCAAATCTAGTGGACCGACATGTGTACATTAATGTTCAACGATTGAGATTACATAGGGTTGCATGTAGATATCCGTTCTTCCCATGTGAAGGTTTTAGTAGCTGGATTGTTTCACATATTGATGTCAAGTCTATGACTTTGAGCAATGCCAACATGCATAAGCTTGCTACTTTTCTGGCAGAAGATTATTGTCTTATGTAACATTTGCCTGAGCCAGAAAGAATCATGGATTCATATTTCTATGCCACCAAAATCTATGTGGGCATGAAGGACGTTGTTAAACGTTGTGTTAAAGAGCCATCAAATTTTCGACAAACACCCACCAACACATAAAAGACAAAATCTCTCAGGAGGGCCTATCAGTTTTTTATCATCTTATCTTGTAGAATCTAAGGCTATCAGAGCATGGAGATCTTCCTTGAAGGGTGGGAAATCCTATTGAACCAAGTTATGAATGAGGGGAAGTCATTCAATTGGTCAGACTTGTTGGCTCAACAATCAAGCATCCATGTAGCAAATTCCTGGAATCCTCCCAAGGGCGGGAAAGAAAGATTCTTCATATATGCATACCTACTGGATGCAATCTATGCACATAATGCAGTCCTCGGCATGAAATGGACTTGGACACCTCGAAACCCTGTGATGCACATTCATTGCAAATTGCTCTTGGATTGCATCAACAAAGGATTGATGGAGAAGATAACTAACCACTTCCTCATTCCTCTATACAAGATTATATTTGAGGAAGAACCACCTTGCATGTCACAGAGGGCAATGGAAGCAATATTGAAAATCGCAAATTGGTTTGCCTCACCAGATGGAACCTTCCTTAGAGTGTTGGTGGTCAGAATCTGCCACATATTTTGCGAGGTATGCCACCGAAAAGATTTTCAAGCAAGAATTTTCATATCATCTCTCCACAAGGTTGTCAACAACTTTGCACAGGAAAAAGAAAGAACATTTCCAACTCTTCCTATGAAAATTGGATTGTATGAGATCAAGAACCTAAAATTCACAAATATCAAAGGAAAGGCAATAGATAATTTTTCATTCGGTACTCAGGATTTTAATCCGCATGTTCCCCGTGGTATTTTCAAAGAACAATGTGCCAGAATTCACTTCTAATGGCTTAGCGGGACATTTCACTGTCTGGAGGAGGATCTGTGGAATAATTGTTATAATTCCTTAAGTCCTGCAAGCGGTCAGTTTTACAAGAACTTCACAAGTGACTCCATAGAATGAAGCAACTCCAAAATCAGTGCCATCATAAGGGAGAAACCCTATGCTGGATAAGGGAAATAAAGAGGTTTCTTATAGTCCAGTGGGAGAACGAAGCTAAAAGATGAAAGTGGATCTAGCTATTATGAAAGTGGCTTTAGCAGTAGAGACAAAGAGGAAACAAAGGATGCAAAGAGTAGAACGAAGGAAGAAGGAAGAGTAAATGAGATTGGAGGAAGAAAATAATAAGAAAGAACAATAAGAGAAGCAAAAGAAGGAAGAAGAACGGAGGTGAAGTGCAACAGTAGAAGAAACAACATAGAAACAAGTTGAAGAGAAAGAACAGAACTGAAAACCAGTATAGGGGGAAGCGGATAGGTGTAGGACCAGGAGCTTGCTTAGAAGATTGAAGATTTGATGCAGATCAATGAAATGGAGGTTGAACTGGAGCCACAAAATCAAGATGTTGACCTAATGCTAAGGACACAACAAGTCACTGTTCAGTCTCCACCACCTCTAGCAACAGAGTTAGATCCAAGTGAAGAAGAGGAAGTTGTTCCTCTTGATGATGATCAGGGCATGGACACGTAAAATATGTCATCTGATGAACTCCAAAAGAAGACTGTACAAGCGTGTAAGAAGAATTTTCCAAATGACTTCGCATCACCTGCATTTATTAGAGAAAGGGTAATTGTGGCAGACACCAGGAAAAATCCCAATGCCATTGCCACATCCAACTTGGTCTTCTCAGCTGTAGCAAATTCAAACACTAAGTATTTGATGGCCAAGAATAAACAATTGGAAAATAACTTGTAGGCTATCAAGCAAGATGTTGAACAGCTCCGTGCAGTAGCTTAGAACGCAGCTTTCACACAGGTCCATCTGGAGGAAATTAAGGCAACAATAATTATTGAAGTATCAACAATTAGATAGACCATACAGAATCTCTATGAGGAGCTGATGACCATGCATAAAGTAGTTGTCCACTTGCATGGCTTGCATCATAAGTTTAAAGATTTTGTAAAAACTCTCAGGAATGTGCAACATGCAATCGTTGTCATGCATGAATAGTCAATGCGATACAAAGGGCAACTACCTTCACTTGGGCAAGAAAATGAAGCAACCGAAGGAGTTGAGAAAGGAAGAGTGTGGACGTTGATCTAGAATAGAAAACAACTTGACTCATTCATTGCTAACATCCAAGCCTCATATGCACATTTATACAACGGCCTAGATTTCTTGGTGAAGTCCCACTGTATCCCATCAGTTGTCTCACTCACTAAAGCCAAACCCGAGAACCAGGTCAGGTAGGAGATAGAAGAACACTTGGAGAAACTTAGAAAGATTTCTACCAAGGAATTTTTTGAGGTGAACAGATAGAACATGTAGAACTACATCAATGGCCTTGTCCAAGTGAGAACAATGTTGCTCATGCTCCAAAAGGAACTTCAAACTTGTTCCAAATCATTGTACCATGATGCCATGGATGCTAGAGTCTGCTTCCAGCTAGACACCATTGCACAGTTTGGGTATGTCATCACACAGTACAAAGCTTAGTACCGATACATGATCGAGAGACATCAATTAGAAGTTGGTGAGCTAGAGTTTCCCCAAACTCAAGCCTGGTAATGTTTTGTCTTGTTAGGCTATGTAGTTGGCTCTACCTATTTCATCTTATATGGGTATGAGTGTATTGTAATATTATTTTGTAATTTGTAAGTGGAATTCCAAGTGTCAATATTGGAATGTGAAGAGTCATGATGTAATGTAATGATTCATTTTGTAAACAAGTTGAAGAGTCATGGGGAAGTCCAAAGGTCACAAAGCGGAGTTGAAGAGTCACACCCTCTTGTTATAAATATACCCTCATAACTCATGTAAAGGGATTTTGGGAGCCAAACTTTTGGCTAGGCTTAGGCTTAGAATCAAGAGCTTGGGAGTTTTGTGAGAACCTTGGATTCTTCGTAGTATAGAGGGAGCATATTTCTTTGGAGGGGCAAGTAACGTTGACTTCACATTCCACTATTGGGGCTAGTGGTTTGTCAAAGGTATATGTATGATTGGAAGTTTCACTTAATAAAATCTCAGAGGCAACACATTTTCATGCATATATTGTAAATATAGTAGGATGTTATGTTTGCAATTTATGTTATTTAACTTACACTTATGCTTATGAACTATTTCGTTTGCATTGGTATGAATCTTGTTGAATGCGTGTTGTTATTTAATTCATCACTGTTAACTTATGAACTATTTCACATATTAGCTTGTGATGTCATTTATTCTTTTGTGTTCCTTTCAAGCTGCATACTGTTACAGGCTTCTAAGCGGTTCACACATTTTCCCTTCCACGTGGTAGAACGTTCATGCATCACACTTGACTTTCCGCAGGGTCATACACTTGTTCTTACCAAAGTTAAAATACATCACTCTATGTGTTATTGTAGATGAGGCACATCATTAAAACCCATTGCATTGGCAACCGAGTCATATTTCAGATGGGACTCCTACACCAAACAGTGTGAGGTCTAATTGGGATTTCATATTGGGGAGATCCCCTAAATGTTGGTGGGTCCATCATTGTCAACATTTATGGTGCTAGAACGAGGGTTAGATGACCAAATGAGTGCATGAAATCTGATTGAAATTTTCACACTCATTAATGGTTTCTCCCCAAATCACAACCCCGGCATGTTTTTCTAGAACCGCAAATCTGAAAGTGTCGGTGAGAATCATTGATGACTTGTCAAATATTAAATTCAATGGAGAGGGTGAAATAACCTTTCAAGCACACCTATTGTTTTCTTGGATTCTGCACAAAACACAATATTCATTGTGAGCATGTTGCTTGTAGGTTGTTCATTCTCACATTTGAAGGGCACATAAGGGAATGGTGTTACACATCGCCTGTCACCTCTATACACTCTTTCGAACATTTTTCCATGGAGCTTTTATGCACCTTTGATAGGTATGATTATAAATTTGTGTTCAAGAAAATCATGCAATTTTGAAAAGCACCTAATGAATCTCTTGATGATTTTCACGATCATTCCCTTCATTTTTGTTCTGAAGATGATGTTGATTGGCCTTTATTGAAAGAGAAGTTTGAATTTCTTGTTCATGTTTCAATGAATCCACACAAATATGAATCTTTCAAAAGTTTCCCAACATACCTCAGTTATAGAGATTCTAAATTCGTGACAAATGAATTTTTTGTTCCAAATGACTCTTTGCCTTCTCCTCATCAAACAACTCCATTTACGCAGGTTGCAGTGGGAGAATTTGAGAATTCGTCCGTTGATTTACCACCATCTTCTTCCACCCCATATACTTATAATTTTAGCACAGGTTTGGATTGGGAATATGATGTATGCAGTGAATTTTTATCTCCTTGTCCTCCATCTTTTGGTTCCTTTGGTCCTCCAAATTGTGAGTTGTTGTGTTCACCCATTTCAAATGTTTCTTTTGATGTTCATGAGGATCAAGTTCTAGATCGAGTTGGTGTTGAGCAACAAACTTGAGATATCATCTATGATGACTATGTGTAGGTGGCCACATATGAACATGAATATGTGATGAAGGATGATTATTTTCCCTCCCCACCTCTCCCTCATTATCCAGACATTTTCCGCGATTATGTCATTCATGTTGAATCTTGCAAAGAATTACCTTCTGATGATATTATTACCTATGATCACTCTCAAAACTCATGGAATGTCGTTCTTACATCCAAATATCGAGAGTAAATATCTTCTCTTCTTGATCTCCCCAATCTATCATCTCATCCTTCTAAAGAAATAGAGGGTGAAATTCCTTATTTTCAATCTTCCCCTCTTTATGATTCTTCAGATCATGAGGATGCCTCTATTTCTGATTTTGAACTTTTTGATCATGGCTATCATGATATTTTCACCCATTCAGCTCGTCACGACTCTGATTTTTTCAATGTTGATTTTTCTAGGCCACTAGTCTTTGATGATCTATCTTTTGATTATTTGGAACTTCTGCAAGCTATCGAGGAACTTTAACCCGAGATGATGGTTATGTCAAGTTCTCGAAGTCTTGAGGCTAGTTCCAAATCCAATCAGAACAACATTATTTCTTTTAAGTCTCCTCATCACTCCTTCGTAAACATTGAAAATAATTTTGTTTCATAATTTTTGCATCATCCATTTGTTTTGCAAGATCCCATCGCTCAATTATTAGAGGAGTCATACCTGGCAATAACTGTTGCAAAATGCAATTTTTCTTATTTCTTCATGTTCACCCAATTTCAAAGTTTGAAAGTTTGTTTTTGCATGTCTTTGAGTCACAATGTGTCTAAACACCATAATGCATCAGCGAAACGCTTCCCATGTGCTTTTCTTTCACACTTTTCTGCGTGCATTTTCAAAGTTTGAACATCTTGGTATGTATTGTCTTATCTTTCTTGTTTGTTGTTATCCTTGAATATATTTCTTAATCTACATTCCTTCGCTTACATAGTTCAACCAATGCATCGATGGTTACATTAGAAATTTCATTTTATGTAGGTCTGACCTATTCTTAGTTAGTCTAGGAGTAGGAGTAGTTTGTTTGTTTTCATTTCTTTGTTTTTCTTTGATTTACTTTATGTCTTGCTCCTTTTCTATCTTTTCATTTCTTTTAGTCACAACATAGCTTCCGCATGGGACTGTATTTGGTTTTCGAAGCAATCATGGTCAAGTCCAAGAGGAAGTTGTGCTACTATCAATGCTTGCTTATCCTTTTATTCTCTCTCTTTGCATGAATATTGCATTCTTTTAGTCAATGATACTTTGATGGAAAAAATTGCCTTTTTCAGAGAAAACTGCAGTGGAATCACAACACTTGAACCTATAACTAGTACTGCCTACATTAATCGATACTTTATTTTTAGTTCCTTGTCAGCTAAATCGAGTAGAGTAAGGAGGGGAGGAAAACCTTAACAAGTGTGGAAAAGGTACATATATAAATAACCTTCTCTGAAGGGACAACCTCTTCTTCTCTCAATAAGTTGGGATCCCTCTTCCACCCCATGAAATAAATAAGTTCCTATGTATAGTTCTTTGAAATGAAAAATAAGAAAAAAATAAAAAAAAATGCAAAAGAAGAGAAATGCTTCTTACACAAAGAGGTGAAGCAAGCAACTCTACCAGGGTACTATCGAGGCTTGCTGTCAGCAGAGCAATTTTTGTGTTCCTAAAGTGACTTTGTCAAGGTACTATCTAAGCCTGCTAGCAGTGGAGCAACACCAATGATGAAAACTAAGACTCTAACAATTCTTTTCACTTGTGTGTCTATATACTCGTCATCCCCAATCGAAATAATTAGTTTAACTTGGCTTAGTTAAGTGTGTCGCTGATAAAGAGAATGGTAGGGATTATATATTTGACGCAAGCTAAGTGAAGAAGCTATAGTAATCAATGAAGTGAACAATATTGCGTGAAGATTTAGACATGTTTTTCATGAGACAAGAACCATACAGAGAGCTAGAGTTCTACTAGTGTGTCGCCAAGTGTTGTAGCTGCTACAACCACCCTCCAAAATTTTTCCTATGCTTTGATTTTGGAGCCTTCCCTTCTGTCCACACAAGCCTATCTTTTACTATTGTCAAGTATTCATGATTTTATTAATACTTATTCTTTTCATCTATGATTTTATTTGCTTGTTTTCATACTTATCTGATCTTTTTGAGTCACAAGCTAACCTTCTGACTTGACCTTGCAATAGTCTTGGGCTTGCCTCCAAAAATTACACAATCTTGGAAGGCAAACCAGCATTGATGATGGAAACTATGTAATCTAAAATGGAAGCTCAACCTTTTTCTTGAGAATTACACAGTCATGGATGGAAACCCATCACAAGCTCAAAAACTATGCAATCCATCCCTTGTGCTTAGAAACTGTGCAATGCACTGAGCCGAGAAGTTGCCCAGTTCCTTGGAATTGCTCAATCTTCCTTGGAAGTGTGGATGGAAAGTTTCACGAAAAAGAAAAAAGAAAAAAAAAGAAAAAAAAGTGAAAAAAAAATCCCTGGAAGATAAGGATTCATCATTAGTATCATGAAGGTGGCACTGTCACTATTTTTAGAAATTTCCACCAAGTGTCACTTTTTCCTTGATTTTTGGCATGCGTGTCATAAACCCTAATCCACCCAAATATATTTAATTGACGCCTCTAGATCTCATTTGTGCATCTGATCTTGGAGCTCGAGCATTCCCAAGGATATCAAGGAGCCTTCGATGGAGTTTGTATCACTTTTCTAGGTGAGTGATGCTTTTATTGTCTTTTGCCACTTTTTCTGTCACTTTTTATCGTTTCACTTCTATGAGTGTTGTTTTATTTTTTCTCTTCATGGTTGTTGGGATTTTAACTCATATTAGCTTGTGGATGTTTTGATTCAATTTTTCGTTTTCCTTGCATAAGTGTCACTTCAATTTTCTTGTGTTTTCACACTGGTGATCGTCGTTTCGACGACTCTCCTTGCATATTTGTTTTTCCTTATGTTTTTTGAGTTTTCTCACTTGATTGACATTGATCTATCCATACTTAGTCAAATATGAACTTTAAATTGCATCATCACTTATATCTTCTTTTTTCCTACACCCTCACCGGGAAAATCTACACTTTACTTAGCCATGCACAACCTTGCCCATTTGGGCATTACACAAGTCCAAGGATCAAGTTGAGAGCTTGGCCTATGATACTATGCAATGTGCATTAAAAGATGGCCCAAATTCACATTGCACAGTCACAGGACTCAGTCCTACCACCTTGCCCACTAATATTATGCAATGTGCAGTCTCTCCCTGTCACTATCCAAGCTAAATTGTGCATTACATAGTCTCAAGCCTCAAGCTGTTGAGACTACACAATCCGCAGTTCCTTCAGACAATCTCCCTCCCATGACCATGAAAATTGTACAATCTCTTTCATCAGTCCATGTGTTTTCTTCCTGATCTTGCTTTGAAAGTTGATTTACAAAAGCTAATTTATTCTTTCCGTGGGTGCCTTTTCCCCATATAGGTATCACAGTTGTTGAGCACTTCTCTCTAGTAGTCATTGTTATCATGGCACCCAAGAGAGTTTCTTCAAAATATACCATAGAAAGAAGTAATAGCGAAGCAGATGAGATTACGCCAGTAAAATTGCTAGTATATTCAAACACTTAATTGTTTGTGGAAAAAGAATCAGATCTTACATGGTAGAAAGTGAACGAATGTTTTTCAGAAAAGAGCTTCCAAGTAGATCTAGAGGATCAATAGGTATACATTAATGTTTAGCGACTGAGATTACATAGGGTGCATGCTAATATCCAACCTTCCCATATGTAGATGTTATTAGCTGGATTGTTTCACATATTGGTGTGAAGAGTATGACTTTGAGAAATACCAGCAGACAAAATCTTGCTACATTTCTAGCAACAGATTACCATCTTATGTACTATTTTCCCGAGCTACAAACACTCATCGATTCATACTTCTATGCCGCCAAAAACTATGTGGGCACGAAGGATGTTGTTAAAGGTTGGGTGAAAGAGGCATCAAATTTTCGATAGACACCCACCAAAACATACAAGACAAAATCTCCCAAGAGGGCCTATTAGTTGTCGATCATCTTAGCTTGTAGAATATAAGGTCAGCAGAGCAAGAAGACCTTCCATGAAGGGTGGGAAATCTTATTGAACTAGGTTGTGAATGAGGGGAAGTCATGAAACTAGTCATACTTGTTGGTTTGATAGTTAAGTATCCATGTAGCGAATGCCCAAAATCTCCCCAAGGGCAGGAAACCAAGATTCTATATGTCTGCATATCTACTAGATGCAATCTGTGTACATAATGCATTCCCTGGCATGAACTCGGCTTGGACACCTCGAGACCCTATCATGCACATTCATTGCAAACTGCACTTCAATTGTATCGAGAGAGGCGTTATGGAGAAGCTAATTGACTGCTTCCTAATTCTTCTATACAATGTGATTTTTGAGGAAGAACCACCTTGCATGTCACATGGGGAAATGGAAGTAGTATTAGAAACAACATTTTGGTTTGCCTCATCAGATGACACCTTCCTTAGAGTTGTTTTGCGATCAAAATTCGTCGCATCTTTTGGCAAGGTATGTTGCCAAAAATATTTTCATGCAAGAAGTTTCATATCATCTCTCCACAAGGTTGTCAGTAGCTTTTCAAAGGAAGAAGAAAGCACCTTTGTTAGGTCCCTATAATACTAGTGATTCCCCCATTACTATTTTCATTGTAGGCCTTATTGTTATTTTTGTGCCCCTATTTGCCCCATATTGTTATTATTGTGCCCCATAGAAGCCCACTATTGTTATTATTGTGCCCTTACATTATTATCGTTATGTCAGCTTTGATTATAATGTGACCCCTTAGACTACTATATATAGAAACGAGGTTTTTTCATTTGTATCATCCAATAACTGTTCATTTATGTAATGTAAATGAGGTTCCCCCCTGAAGAGGCTGATTTTGAAGGTGTTGATCTATCTTTCTTCTATTTTTTGTGCTAGTTGCATAACATTTGGTATCAGAGCTTTGGATTCTAGGGTTTCACTGCTCCAAACAGTTCAACGTGGAATTTTCTCTATAACTTTTTCTCTGAGACATTTAAGAAGCCCAAAACAAAACCCATTTGAGCCGAACTCTCTCTAAACCTTGGGTCCAAATTTCAAATCTTGTTTCCTTATATTTTATGAGATATGATCCAAGGAAGTTAGGGTTTTGGAAGGATCCTGAATTATATCTCAAACAGGTGACCTAGGGAAAATAGTCATAAATTTATTTCTAGGCATCAAATTGAAATTTCGTTAGATGTTACAAAAAGTGGACGGCTTGTGATCATCTGTGTATCTATTTTAGGTCCTAAGGTCGAAATAGTGACATGTGGCACTTCGTATAAGTTCGCTCTACTGAACTAGTCTATAATAAGGTCATCATGGGAGATTTGAAATAACTCTTCCTTGGAGAATCCAATATTGATCAGACTCACAGGGTTGGAAAGAAGACTCATAGTTCTACCACAAGACATAATTTCAGACCTTGAAGATCGGAAATTATAGAGATACAACAGATTCAATATCGAGCTTCTACAAAGTGAGAAAAGGTGTGTAGTTTTTTTTAAATTTTGCATAAGTTTGGTTTGAAAAATTAGTTTGAAGGAATTCAAAGGGCATAGTGAAGAATTATTGTCATTAATTGATGCCCCAAAGAAATAAAATGGAGACACCTAGTAAGCAACCTGAAGTCTCTAGCATGACTCATGAAGAAGAGGAAGAAATGCAACACAATATATCAAAATTACAAGACTAAGTGCAACTCTCAGTTCAAACAATACTGCCAGAACTTGACAAGGAAGGAAAAATCATATTGGAACCTAAAGCAGTCACAGAAACAAGAACTCGACAGCTACAAAATCGATCAATTTTGGAGTATCTTATCAAGTGGAAGAACTTACCCGCTGAATATTCCACATGGGAGGGTGAGAATTTTATACAGAAGCATCCAAAACTACTCAAGCGTTGAGGACAACACTTTTTTGAAGGAGAGGGGCATGTTAGGTCCCTATAATACTAGTGATTACACCATTACTATTGTCATTGTAGCCCTTATTATTATTGGTGTGCCCCTATTGTCCCCATATTGTTATTATTGTGCCCCATAGAAGCCCACTATTGTTATTGTTGTGCCCTTATATTATTATTGTTATGTTGGTTTTGATTATATTGTGACCCATAGAATCCTATATATAGAAAGGAGGTTTTGTCATTCGTATCATCCAAGAATTGTTCGTTTGTGTAATGTAAAGAAGGTTTCCCCCTTGAAGAGGTTGATTTTGAAGGCATTGATCTATCTTTTATTTTATTTTGTGAGCTGGTTACATAACAACCTTGGCCCACTCTTCTTATGCAAATTGGATTGTACAAGATCAAGAACCTAAAAGTCATGGATACTGAAGGATAGGCGATAGAGAAGTTTGCATTCAATACTCGGGACTTTAATTCCTATGATCCCCATGGTATTTTTAAAGACCACTGTGCAAGAATTCATATCCATTGGCTCAGCAGGACATTTCAGTGGCCAAAGGAGGATCCATGGAAGAATTTTTATAATGTATCCAAGTCCCACAAGCTGGTAATTTTTACAGGAACTTCACAGATGACTCCACAGAAGGAAGCTACTCTGGAAGTAGTGCCAATAGAAAGGAGAAACTTCACGCAAGATAAGGGAAATAAGAAGGTTTCTTATAGTCTATGGGGAGGACCAAGCCACAATATGAAAGCTGATAGATATTATCAAAGCAAGTTTAGCAGTAGAGGCAAAGAGGAAACAAAGGATGTAGAGAGAAGAACATAGGAAGAGGGAAGATAATAGGAGATTGGATGAAGAAAAGTAGAATCAAGAACAAGAAGAGAAGCATAAGCGAGAAGAAGAAGATAATTGAAGCGCAATAGAAGAAGAAATAACAGAAAAACAAGTTGAAGAGAAAGAATAGAACCGACAATCAGTAGAGGAGGAAAGTGGACAAGTGCGGAACTAGGAGCTTGCTTAGTAGATTGAAGAGTTGATAGAGATTAATGACATGGAGGTGGAACTAGAGTCGCAGAATCAAGGTGTTGACCTAATGCCAAGTATACAATAGGTCACCGTTCAGTCTCCACCACCTCCAGCAGCAAAGATAGCTCCATGCGAGGAAGAGGAAGTTGTTCCTCTTGATTATGCTCTGGTCATGGACAAGTAAAATCTATCATATGATGAACTCCAGAAGACTATTGTACAAGAGCGTAAGAATAATTTTCTGGATGACCACCTGCATTTATTAGAGAAAGGGTAATTGTGGCGGCCACCAAGAAAAATCCCAATGCCATTGCCGTAGCCAACTTGGCCTTCGTAGGTGCAGTAAAGTAAAACACTGAGTATTTGATGGACAAGAATAAATATTTGGAAAAGAACTTGCAAGCTTCCAAGAAAGAGGTTGAATAACTCCACGCAGCCGCTCAAAATACAGCTTCCACATAGGTCCATCTAGAGGAAATGAAGGCAGTGATACTTGGTGAAGTATCGACACTTGGAGAGACCATGCAAAATATCTATAAGGAGCTGGTGGTCGTGCATAAGACAATTTTCCACTTGCATGGCTTGTAGCATAAGTGTAAAGATTTTTTCAAAACTCTTAGGAATGTGCAAGTTACAATCGTGGTCATGCATGAATGGTAAATGCGATACAAAGGGGCACCGCTTGTCTTGGGGAAGAAAATGAACGGGGGCTTCACTCAATGAACCTATGACATAGCGTGTGCATTCACGACATACTAAACAATACCCTAAATTTGACTACATATTTGAAAATACCTCTAAAAATCACATTATTCGACCCCCTAACAATACAAACCCAATATACCTTCCCAATTTAAAAAACCCCTAGTTTAACTAGATATTGTAGGTATCCATTTTTCCATTAACATTTTTTATACCCCTTTATATTTTCTCATTAAATTTGTGCTCCATTTTTTATACCTACCAATATAAAAACCATTTTACCCCTACTATATGCTCAATATATTATGTCATTTTCTCCTCAATATATATCCCCCAATATGAATACATGTGGTATTATATTGCTCCCCCAGTGAATCCCCCATGAGAAAATGAAGCAACAGGTGGAGTTGGAGAAAGAAAGAGTGCAAATGTTGATCCAAAACATCAAACAACTCACCTCATTCATCAGTAACATTCAAGCCTCGTATGTACGGTTATACAATGGTCTAGAATTCTAGGTGAAGTCCCACAAGATCCCATTGGTTGGCTCACTCACTGTAGCCAAACCTAGGAAACATGTGAGGAAGGAGATTGAAGAATACTTGGAGCAGCTTAATTACATTGCCACCAAGGAATATTTGGAGGTGAACAGACCGAACATGTAGAAATACATATGGTTATGAGTGTATTGTAATATTATTTTGTAATTTGTAAGTGGAATTCCAAGTGTTAATATTGGAATGTGAAGAGTCATGATGTAATATAATGAGTCATTTTGTAAAAAAGTTGAAGAGTCATGGGGAAGCCCAAAGGTCACAAAGGGGGAGTTGAAGACTCACCCCCTCTTGTTATAAATATATCCTCATAACTTAAGTAAAGAGATTTTCGAAGCCAAGATTTTGGTTAGGCTTAGGCTTAGAATCAGGAGTTTGGGAGTTTTGTATGAGCCTTGGCTTCTCCATAGCGGAGAGGAAGTATCTTTATTTGGAGGAGCAGGTGATCTTGACTTCACATTCCACTATTGGGGTTAGTGGTCTGTCAATGGTATATGTATGAGTGGAACTTTCACTTAATAAAATATCAAAGTCAGCACGTTTTCATGCATATATTGTAAATATAGTAGGACTATTCTTGTTATGTTTGCAATGTATTTTATTTAACTTACGCTTATGCTTATGAACTGTTTCGTTTGCATTGGTATGAATATTGTTGAATGCATGTTGTTGTTTAATTCATCACTATTAACTTGTGAACTATTCCACATATTAGCTTGTGATGTCATTTATGCTTATGTGTTCCTTTCAAGTTGCGTACTATTACAACCTTCTATTGGGCTCACTCATATTCCCTTTCACGTGGTAGAACCTTCATTCAACGCACTTGACTTTTCGCAGGGTCATGCACTTGTTCTTTCTAAATTCATCATACATCACTCTATGCGTTATTACAACCAAGGCACATCATTAAAACCCACTGCATCATCAACTGAATTGTATTCCATATGGGACTCCTACACCAAATAGTGTGAGGTCTAATTGGGACTTCATGTCGGGGAGATCCCCTGAATGTTAGCAGGTCTAGCACTGTCAACAAAAAAATAATGGGAAGAAGCATGTCGAAGCTAACAATTATGGACAGCTAGAACAAATAACCATAGCTAATGATTTTAGGGGTAGAGAATCTTGTTCAAGAGGAAGAGGCAGAGGCAAATATCATCAAGATCAATGTTACATATGTGATAAGATAGTCCATAATTTGTGGAATTATCCGAAAAATGCTACAAAACATAGGAATGTACAAGTTGTGCAAGTTTAAAATGAAATCAAAGTAGATGAAGCATAGGTTGAAGTTCTAGAAACTAGAGAAGCCCTACTGATGAAAAGAGCCATGTTGAAGCCAAGTAAAGAAGTGTGTGAGGCACTTCAATGAAGGAACTTCTTTCAAACAATATGTCTGTTAGGATATTCCAACACATAGGAAATAGTTAAGTATAAGTCTAGTGTATAGTTGAGTAAAATGTGTTTCTTTACTATGTACTTTTGTAACTTACAATCTGATGGTCACGATATGTTCTAGACATGAAGTGATCCAATAGTTCATTCTCTCCTTGGTATTACCGACACTTGATCCATGGCTTAACACCCAATTGGTCCATGATCTCTATTTAAAGAGCATGGAGGTTCATTTGTAAGGTGACCATTCATGAGAGAAGCTTATGTAAATTTTCTTTCTTTTACATTAATAAATTGCCTGAAGTGGTCACGTTGGCTCAAGCCATAGACTATTTCCCTCTTTGAGGGTTTTAACCTTGTCAAGAATACTGATGTATTGATCTATGATATATTTGTGAGTGGTGTCCCTTGGTGTTCTATCTAAGGAACTTACCTTGTAAATTCCTACATGGTATTAGAGCTATTTGAAGGTTTCATCTGTTGGTGATCCAAATCCGAAGCCGGTACAACTGCATCCAATTTTCGTTTCCTAGGCCTACTGTTTCTGATCGCTTTTGGGCCTATAGGTCTGCTTTATTGTGTTAGGAGAATCTGTTCCAGTGAGAAACCCCTTTCGTTTCACGCGAAAGGTTTTTAGGCGGCCCTAGTTACGTCATTTTTAAGATCTTGAGGTATATAATGTTTATTTGTAGTTATAGTTATTTATCTCTCAGTTCATTTTGTTGTATTTATCTCTCTGATTTTTATTACCTGATCTATACCTTTCATTTCTGTATATGCTCTTTGCCCCGCAACTCTGTGCGATCTGGGAAAATCAGAAACAGAAAGGAAGGATTTTTCTCATGTGTATGCTCTTTTCCACCGTGCCTTAGTGTGATCTTGGAAAACTAGAAACATTGAGGAAAATATTTAAGTTTCGACGAAATCTAAGTTCAAGCCACAAGGTTTGGTTTTTTTTCATGTCCGTTTTGGGTTGTGTGGTTTTTTTTTTTGTAGGCAAAAAGGGATTTCTCAAGTAAGCACACACTCCAAAGCTTCAGTGACTAAAAAAAAAACCCTTCCTCTTGTCCAAAAATTACTAACCTTTTAAACTAGCTCACTTGGTTGAAAATTACGTTATGAGAATAGAGGCCTTGGGTTCAAGTGTTTCTTTTTGTTGAGTTACTTTTTCAAAAAACACATGTAACTTATGTTTTAAAATTACTTTATGTAAAAGTGTTCTCACCCATTATAAAAAGTGAGTCACTTATAATTCTAAAGTCTCTTTATCTTTTATTTAAGTTACAATTTAGTGGGTAGCTCATAAAGTACCATTGTAAAAGTGACTTTCACTTATTTATAAAACTGGGTCACATAATTTTTTTTTAAGTGAGCTAATTAGATTAAGTTTGGAAAGAGGGGGGATTTTTTAAAAATATAACATTATCACTCACTTCTGCACATTCACGTACTTCGTCGGCATCTTCAACAACTTTTCTTCAAAATTCCATAACTTCATCCAGAAGCCGTTTTCAGAGCCGTCTTTTCTTTTAGTCGACCAAATTTTTCAATATTTTTCCATTGGAACAGTTAGTTTCAACATCTACATCTTCATTTTATGTTAAAATAGAAAGTCCATGCCAAGTTATTCTTGACAACACCAACTACTTCCAATGTGTGTCCTACATGGAGGATTTACTTAGAAGTAAAAGTCTTTATAGAATAGCCTCGAGCCAAGAATCTAAACCTAAAGATGAAGATAAGGCAGTCAAATGGGTAAGCAAGATCAAGCATGTGGGTTGATAGGGATGTCTATTTCTCCAGACCTTAGATTCCATATCACAAAACTTGATACCCTTGATGAAGCAATGAAACAACCCAATAAAGTTTTTGGAATTAAAAATGAAATTAGAGCCCATCATCTCAAAAATGAATTGCTTACATTAGACCCCAATAATTTTTCTTCCATTGAATATTTTTTGTCCAAGTTCAAGACCCTTAGACTTCTCTTGGAAGGTGTTAAGGTTAAGAAAGAAGATGGTAGCCTTATCTATTCCATTCTTACTAAGTTAGGACCAGCCTACTCTGTGTTTGTTTCCACCTTCCATTCTACTAGAGAAGCATTTATTTCTCAAGGACAAGCCTACAAGTCCCCCTCTTTTGATGCCTTTTGTGATTCTTTAATAAGGGAACAAGAAAAACTCTTACATCTTGGTCTTCTTAGTCTTGGAAACTCTTCTAAGAAAGCCTTAGCCGTCCAACAACAACCAGTTCAAAGAATCATAAGAAGAAACATCCTAAAAATAATGGTCCTAAACCATCCAAAGGTCCTAAGCACTTTTAGTCTCAAAATGAAAATCAATTCAATAAAATGATAAGGAAAATAAAAACAAAGGGAAGAAGACTGATAGACATTGCAAAATTTGTAATCAAGATGGCCACTTAGAATCCAAATTCTTTAAGAAGATGTAAGCCTTGGAAACAACAATGAAGAAGCATAACATCCATTTGGAGCACTCTTCAACTCCAACTTCATCTTCAGGAATAGAATTTTCTGCATGTGGTTGTCAAGCATCTTAGTCTGGTTATGCACTAAATGTATCTTATTCTTCTTATTCTCATGAGTGGTTCATTGATTCTGGAGCTTCTTATCACATTTCCAAAAACAAAGCCATGTTTTCTTCTTTAAATGATTATAACACCAAAAATATATATGTTGGTGATCATAGATCTCTTTGTGTTGTAGGGGCTGGAACTATTCATCTAGGCAATGGTCAATTTAATGATGTATTATGTATTCCAACCTTATCCTACAACCTTCTATCTGTATATCAGATAACTAATTCAGGTGAAGGTAAAATCGTTGAATTTTCACCTCGTGATGTTGTCATTAAGGCCCTAAGAGATCCTAGACAAATTTTAGCTACTGGCATTGCTAATCATTATACAAGGTTGTATAAGTTTAACAAATTTCGGTCATCAACTCTTCCCTTGGTATTTGTTGCCCATAATGATGAAGTGAGCAAACTTTGGCATGAGCGATTTGGTCACTTAAACTATCGCTCCCTTCAAAATCTATGTAAAGAAAATATGGTGACAGGTCTTCCTATGGTATCTTGCAGAGATGGTGTTTGTTCCAGATGTGTACTCGGAAAACATCATCTAGATAGTTTTGAACAATGTGCCTCTTGGCACGCCTCAACCCCTTTAGAGCTTGTGCATAGTGATTTATGTGGTCCACTTCTAGTTGTTTCATTCTTTGGCTACAAGTATTCCCTAACTTTCATTGATGATTTCTCCAAACGCACTTGGGTATACTTCTTAAAACTCAAGAGTGAAGTATTTAACATGTTCTTGGCCTTTAAGGCCTTTGTTGAGAAATAATTTGGATATCAAATTCTTAAGCTAAGATCTGATAATGGCGGAGAATATGTTAACAACATCTTCATCAACTTTTGCACTGAGCATGGAATTTAAATGCAACATATTGTTCCATATACTCCACAACAAAATGGTGTAGATGAAAGGAAGAATCGCACCTTAAAGGAAATGGCTAATTGTATGCTTCAATCTAAAGGACGTAGTCTTAATTTTTTGGCAGAAGCAATTAACTGTGCAAATTACATAGTAAATCGCACTCCTACTAAGGTTTTAAAAAATATCACTCCAGAAGAAGCATGGAGCTCAATTAAACCAAATGTAAGTCACTTTCATGTTTTTGGAAGTGAAGAATGGGCCCATATTCCAGATGAGAAACATAAAGCCTTAGAACCTAAGAGTGAAAAATGTATTTTTGTTGGATATTCTGAAAATGTCAAAGGATATAGACTTCTTCCACCTAAATCCAAAAATGTTATCATTAGAAGAGATGTAAATTTTGTTGAAAATATATTGACCTATGAGCCTAGTTTGGCAGATGTGCCACCTCTCTCTATCCCTTCTACTTCTGAAAATATTTCTTATTCAAATGATGACGGTGAGGATGAAAATCCTCCTCCACCTTCTTAGGATCCTCCTTCAGCTCCTCAACTTCCAAAATGGGTCCGTGCTACTCGGGATGCAGCAGGTGCTCTTGCAGGTGATCCTACAGATCAGCGACATACACATTCTCAGTTTGATAGAGCCTCTTCTTTATTGGTTCAAGCTTCAACGAGTTATGATCCTTACAACTTTGCAGAAGCTTCAGGCCATACAGATTGGGATGTAACTATGAATGAAGAATATTGTTCATTATTGGCAAATGATACATGGGATCTTGTTCCTCTTCCAAAGGGACGAAAACTTGTTAGATGCAAATGGGTTTACAAAACCAAGTTTGGACCAGATGGAAAAGTTGATAAACATAAAGATCGTCTTGTTGCTAAGGGTTTTTCACAAGTTGAAGGTATTCACTATACTGGAACCTTATCCCCTATTTCCAAAATGAACTTTATCTACCTTGTTCTTTCCCTTGCTGCCTCTTTCAAATGGGAAGTTGATCAGATGGATGTCAAATCTACCTTCTTGCATGGGGACTTGGATGAAGAAATATATATGGAACAACCTCTTGTCTTTATACAAACAGACTCCAACCTTGTATGTCAGCTTAAGAAATCCCTTTATGGTCTGAAGCAAGCCCCTTGAGCTTGGTATGACAAAATGGATAACTTTCTTTTAGATACTGGCTTTTCTAAGTGTCATTCTGACAATACTGTCTACACCAAGAAAGTGGGTAAGTCTCTTATCATTCTTGTTATTTATGTTGATCATCTTATCCTTACTGGTAGTGATCCCAACCTTATAAACCATGTGATGTCTAGCCTTAAAAAGTAGTTTGAAATGATAGACTTAGGACACTTGCATTATTTTTTTGGTCTTCAAGTCTTGCAATCCAAGGAAGGTATTTCCCTTTCCCAATCCAAGTATGCCACTTCACATGGAAGACTGTAAGCCAACCCCTTCTACCTTTTAGTCTGGCGCCAAACTTTCAGTCAGTTATACTTCCCCTAAAGTTTATGCTACCTTATACCATTATCTTGTAGGAAAACTTTTGTATCTGACCCATACTCGTCCTGACCTTTCCTTTGTTGTTGGCCTTATTTATCGGTTTATGCAAAACCCACATGAAAGTCATTGGAAAACAGCTAAAAGAATACTTCGTTATGTTTGAGGTACAGTTCAGTTTGGGATTCATTACAATGCATAAGCATCTCTTCTATTGGTTGGTTTCACTGATTCCGATTGGGCTGGTAACCCTGATGATCAGAAGTCTACTGCAAGTTATGTATTCACTCTTGGTTCTTGACCTATTTCATGGTCTTGTAAGAAACAAAGTGTCATTTCTCTTTCTTCAGCAGAAGCAAAGTATCGTGGCACAATAGAAGCTAGTAAGGAAGCCATGTGGCTTCATCATATCCTGTTAGAGTTTGGCTTTCAACAGCAACATCCAACTACACTTTGGTGTGATAATCAAAGTGCCATTCAACTATGCAAAGATCCAATCCAACATCAGCGCATCAAACACATTGAACTACACATGCACTTCATCAGAAAGCTCATTCATGACCATGTTCTTGAAGTGCAATATTGTTCAACCGATGATCAAGTTGCAAACATCTTTACAAAGGCTCTCACAGAGGCAAAGTTTACTAAACTCGATTTATGGTTGTAGTTCAGGAAGTTGTCACTAAGGGGGGATAGGCTCTAATGCCTCCTTCCTTCTCCTACTGTGTCATATTTGTACATCCTTCAATCCTATTCCAAGTTGTTCTTAAGGGGAGATGTTAGTATATTCCGACACATAGGAAATAGTTAAGTATAACTTGGTCTAGTGTAGAGTTAGGTAAAGTGTGTTTCTTTACTATGTACTTTTATAACTTACAATCCGATGGTCACGATATGTTCTAGACATGAAGTGATCCGATGGTTCATTCTCTCCTTGGTATTACCAATACTTGATATGTGGCTTAACACCCGATTGGTCCATGATCTCTCTTTAAAGAGCATGGAGGGTAATTTGTAAGGTGACCGTTCATGAGAGAAGCTTATGTAAATTTTATTTCTTTTACATTAATAAATTGCATGAAGTGGTCGCGTTGGCTCAAGCCGTGAACTGTTTCCCTCTTTGAGGGTTTTAACCACGTCAAGAATACTAGTGTATTGATCTATGATGTGTTTTTGAGCGGTGTCCCTTGGTGTTATATCTAAGGAACTTACCTCATAAATTACTACAATGTTAGGCGAAAGGCAAGCACTATCAATTAAGCATTGATAATGGAAACACTGATAATTTAGTTTTTGTAGAGATGGTTGACAAGTTGGGGTTGCAAAGGATGCCACATCTTACCCCATATAAAGTTACTTAGCTGCAGAAATACCAACAAGTATTGGTAAATGAGAAATGCAAGGTAGAGTTTTAGATTGGAGGGTATAATGACCAAGTGTTGCGTGACATTATGGCCATGTACGTTTTCCATGTGATACTTAGAAGACCTTGGAAATACGATCTGAATAGAAGTTATGATGGTAGAAAAAACATGTACACATTTGAGAAAGATGGAAAGAAGCACACCCTCATGCCCTTGAAGGAAGAACATGTTGAGGAACAAAAAAATCTAAAGGTGTCTTTGGTTAGTGGAAAGGAATTCTTGAATTAGATCCAAGAAGAAGAGGTAAACTTCACATTGGTTGTAAAACTGAGAGTTATTTTGACTAATAAAATGTTAGATTATTTTCTAATTGAATCTCAGAATTTATAGAATGAGTATGTTGATATTGTAGTAGATGAATTACCAAATGAGTTGTCACCTATTCGAAGCATAATTCATTACATAGATCTGATTCTTGGAGAAATCTTGCTAGATAAAGCAGCTTGTAGAATGACACTAGTAGAGAATGAAGAAATCAGAAACCAAGTGGAACAATTGTTGGAAAAAGGATTGATTAGAAAGTGTTTGATCCCATTCGTCGTAGCCACAGTTTAATACCAAATAAAGGTAGAGACTTGAGAATGTGCACCGACTCAAGAGTCATAAACAAGATTACTATTAGGTATTGATTTCCTTTACCATGTAATAATGATTTGATGAATTGTATAAGGGGTGCAAATTTTTTTTCAAAAAATGATTTAAAAAGCGGATATCACCATATTAGAATAAAGGAAGAAGACGAATGGAAAACAATTTTCAAGGATTGTATGAGTGGTTGGTCATGCCTTTTGGTTTGACTAATGTGCCTAGTACAATCATGAGACTCGCGAATGAAGTCCTTAAAGAGTTCATACGAAATTTTGTAATTGTATATCTTGACCATATCCTTATGTTCAGTCAAACAAAAGAGGAACATCTTAGGCACTTAAACTTGGTTATAAAGAAGTTTCATCAAGAAAATATTTTGATAAATTTGAAGAAGTGTTATTTTATGAAAACATAATTAATTTATTTTGGCTTTGTAATTTCTCAAGAAGGTCTGAAAATGGATTTGGAAAAAGTGAAAGCCAGCAAAGAGTGGCCTTCCCCAATAAATATCTTTGAAGTCAGGAGTTTCCATGGGTTAGCAAGCTTCTATAGGAAGTTTATCAGAAATTTTAGTGGGATATGTGCTCCAATAGTTGAAACTATCAAGAAAGAAAATCAACCTTTTAGGTGGACAACAACCAATAAAAAGAAGTTTTAATTTGTTGAAGAAGAAGATTGTTATGAAGCCTATATTAGCTATTCTAGATTTTAATAAGGTGTTTCAAGTCAAGTGTGATGCTAGTGACAATGCAATAGGGGTTGTTCTAAGCCAAGATCAAAAACCAATGGCCTACTTCAATGATAAGTTGAATGCAGTAAGGAAGAAGTATTCCAGATATAACAAGGATTTATATCCAGATGTTGGGTGCGGGATCCCCCAAGGGTAGTTTTGGGGCTTAAAGCCCATATTTTGGTCCAAATTTTGCAATCCTAATGTAAAGACTCTGCATTTTGTGGTCGTGGAGTGCATAGTTGTTAAAGAGTCATAAGGTTGTCTGCCCTTATTTTGATAATGTAATGTCAGTTGTAAAATATCTACCCATGGTCTGCGGACCATGGGATTGTATAAATAGAGTGAATCTCTAAGTAAAATCGGGGAAAGAAATGAAATCAATGATGAAGAATTGAGTCATATCTTTGGAGTAGAAGTCTAAGTTTGGGTCGTAGCGTAGGTAGAGGCTCTGCAGCTGAGTGCGCAGAGGCATAGAAGTCCGCAGTTGAGTGCGCAGGGTGAGTCGAGTCTGTAATAGTTTGGAATTATTAATAAAGAGAAGTATTCTATAATTTCTACGTCTTTATTTCATGTTTATGCATATGTTACATTAGGTAAAAATTTCACTTCGAATGCTCATATGATGCATGAATGTGTATAAATGTGTTGGTTAAGTGAATGCAAGAAAGAACATTTGTTTACGCAAATCTAACTAAGATCTGTTAAAAAGATAAATAAGATACTTAGCCTAGTTTGGAAGATACCGCAGTTTGCTACCCTAGCAGCGCGAAAGGACTTCAACTCGTGATTAGGGCTACGCGGACGCTGATTGTAACAGTGCACGAAGGTACTGAAGGGTTGAACAGAGGGATAAGCAACTTGCACGAAGGCAAGTATAGTTGGAATAAACCGACATCACATCCATCTCAAGGGTGTCGAAACTTGGTTCCAGCATCCCCCTGTACTACTTCGGGTGAGACTTCAATCCGCGCTTTGCGGGCTGATGCCGAAAGGGCTAGTAGTGTACGGATTTGTTTGGCTAACTAACGCTGAACCTGGGTCATGCCCCCATAATCGAACAAATGGTTCCGTTTCCAGGACCGGAATATGCATAGAGATGTGTGATGTTGTATCACTGGAATCCAATTAAGAAAGAAATCGAAGGCTGGTTGGACAGAAGAATTCACGAGTTCACGAGACAGGAGAATAGAAACTCGCGACTGTCAAAATAACAGTGGCTAGATAGGTACCTGTATACGGATATCCACAAAATATTTTTCACGTCTTTCCCTACTGAGCTATATGAGTGGATCGAGAAGCTAGCATATAGCCAAGGAAGGTGGAAGCTTGACGGTCCTATTGTGTGGACCCTAGAACTAGTGTGAAGGTTGGAAGCATCGAAGGATAAGATCACGCGTGTCGTCGATCACTGGCTTGATCATATTATAGGAGGATTTGTCACTGAGTTCGCGGTTGATACCTCAATCAGTTATAGCGAGGCAGAGTGACGCTTTTTCAAAGGACCGCGAGGTAAGTACGTAAAATATTTGAATACTTGGATTAAAATGTTGTTGTGCGAAAAACAGGTTATGCAGTTACCTTGATGTTTAGGACTACACAAAGTGGAAAAAGTTACAGAAACAAAGGAAATAAGGGTCCGGAGTATAGCCCTTGATTTCACCACTGCGAGGGGACGAAAAAGCAATAGCAAAGGTATCGCCGCGAAGTGTTGTACAGTTGATAAAACAGGGGTTTTCGCGAATACCACCTCCACCCACACCACCTCCATGTTCACTGCCATCACCTCCAACTTCACCCGTACCACCTCCACCACCACCACGATTCAGTATGGAAAATATAGTGAAGTTTCCTGTGTTCAAAGGTTTGGGAAATGAGGATCTGGACCAATTCTGGTTCGTTGTAAGGGTTGTATGGGAAGCACAAGGTGTTACAGATGACCATATAAAGAAAGCGACACTGGTTAGCGCTCTGCAGGATCGTGTGCTAACCTGGTATATTAAGTACTCCAACGATAACCCAAATGCGAGAGTCGCGGACATCCAGGCAATGCTAAATAGGGAATTTAGCAGGCCTAAATATGAAGCACAATCGATTGTTGGATTCAAAGAGATCACAATACTACCAAGTGAGACGCCTTGGGAACTAGATCAGAGGCTGAAATGTATGATTCACTAAGCTAACATGAATTTGACAGATGGACAACATCACGAGTGGTTTGTAGCTTCGCTGCTACCACATTTAAGGAGTGTGTTATCACAGCAGAAGATAATAACTCAGGTAGAGGCCTTAGAGATTGCTATGAGGCTACATGAGACCCCAATGCAAGATCCTAGCCTAGGAGTTCAGCAGATCCATGCACAACTGAAGCATCTGTGCCTTGAGATGCAAAGTCTAAAACAGGATAGGACGGTTCGGCCAGAGGTACATGAAGAAGTATGGTGCGTGAAATGAAAGAGTCAGGGTCATGACAAAGACCACTACCCAATTTTTACAAATTACCTTGCAGGAGGAGGATCGATGCCTTTAAGGCCGAAATCTCAAGCAGGACCTAGCACAACGCCTGCTCTGTGGTGCGCGATCTGTCAAATAGCCAGAAAACATGCCACGGATAACTACCACTTGTTACAGAAGTATATGAAAACTCCACAACAGTTGTTCTACAACTTTTGCAGATTGGTGGGACATGATGAGCGTACTTGCAGGAGCTATGAATTGATGATGCATAGAACTCCCACCTACAGGGTTCAGGCCGAAACATGGCCCCTTGACCAAAATGCAAGCATAATGTGTACAACATTTCAGGGGCGCAAACAAGGCCAAGGCAGAGGAGTACCTACTAGAGGTCGCGAATAGTTGATTTGATTCAATTGCGGAGGGCCAGGACACTATGCCCGTGATTGCACTAATCCAATGCGCCCGTTGTGTAAGTATTGCACAATGTTTGATCACGAAATAGAAGATTGTCCTACACTGATAGCTAGGATATGTGACAAAGGAGCACTACTACCTCCCCCGACTTAGAACCTGTAGATGATGAGGTCTAAACCATGCGAGGAATATCCAAACGTAAACATAGTGCTCCGAAGTGGAATTGCGACAGGAGATGACAAAGGAAAAAAACTAGAAGACAATACATTGGTTCGCAAAGCCCGGATGAAAGAAGCCGAGTTTGATTTGGAACGCGCTCAGCAAACCTTCATGGAAGCTAAGAAGAGCTTCACTGAGGCCTCCACTTCAGGAAGAAAAGATAAGCCTGAGCCAGAGATGGACCCATCCATGCTCACAACTTTCCCGAAAACTTGTATGAAGTTACTGCATGACAGTAAGGCTATGAAAGGGTTACAAGAACTTATTAATAGATGTGTTGGGACTGTGGCAGGTGAAACACGCGTAGTCTACAATATCAGAAAACATATGACAAGAATGGGACAAGAAATGAGACTCACTGCGCAGATCAGAGAATACGAAATGGATCAAGTCATTCTGGATTTGGGATCAGATGCGAATGTTCTGCCAAAACAAACATGGGATAAAATGGGAAGACCTGCACTGCAATGGTCTCCAATTCATCTAAGGATGGCGAATCGGCAAAAAATAATACCCATGGGACGGTTGCAGGGAGTAATTGTGGATATTGAGGGAGCGAGCGCACTGGAGAACTTTGAAGTAATAGAGATTGTTGATGACAACAATCCCTACCCCGCGCTCTTGGGAATTTACTGGGCTACTGATATGAACAAGGTAATCAATCTGAAGAAGCGAAAAATGATCTTCGAGAAGAAATCACTACATGTAATAATACCCCTGGACCCTGCAAAAGGATCGCGCTATACAAAACTGGTCCGCGACTATGAGAGTGATGATGATCTGGACTGCATCTATAAGATAACAACACGAGACCAAGACTAAATGAATCCCACTACGGATGGACGGATTACATGGGAGTGCGAGAGCTCCTGCACTTCAGATTCCAATGAAGAAATAGAACGATGGCAGAATCGGTTACATGAAGTAACTACGTTGAATTGCAACATGATGACCCGGTTGCTGCACTACATATCATCAGAGGTAATAAATTTGCCTATTTATGATGGTCTAAATGAGGTAGATGTCTTTCTGGATGAATTTGAAAGAGAAGTTCCAGGAAAACAATGATTCCAAGCCTTGGACTGGGTACTGCGTGCTACACCCACAAGATGGTGGGGTACACACAAGGGGAGTTTCGATGATTGGCGCAAATGTAGGAAAATGATGCGAACACAATTTGGGAAGCCTAAGATGTGACTGACAGACAAGTACGATGGGTAGAATGATCCACGCATGCATTTGGCCAAGTGGACGCAGGCTTATGGAGAAAATCCACAACCTGAGCAGGTGCACCTGTACTCCGCGCTAAAGTACTTGGTCAATAAGCCTGTGTTGGGGGGGGGCGCATCTGCAGATGGCTACTATTGTTCTAGGAATATGATTTTGAAGTTGTTGTAAATCTTGGATGGTTGAACACAGGACCTAACCGCCTGTCGCGCATCGAGATAGGGGAGGAACCCACTAATTTGGAGGAAGGATTACCTGGCGCACGACTTTTTGCTGTGCGCGTTGCGAATGGACATTTCAAGGACATAATACATTTCCTAACAACATGAACTATGCCATAACAATACTCTATCTAGCAAAATAAGGAATTAGTGGTGTGCGCAGCAAATTTATCTGTCATTACTAAGCATCTATACAAGATGAGGAATGATGAGATACCGTGAAGGTATGTACCTGAGTTTGAATGAAGTAGCATCCTCATGGATGCTCATGGGGGTGCCGGAGGAGGACATTATGTCGGAAGAGCAATGGCGCAAAAGCTTCTATGCACAGGGTTGTGGTGGCCAACCATTCATCAGGATTCAAAAGCATATTGCAAGGAGTGCAATGTATGTCAAAGAATAGGTAGGCCATCGCGGATGGATGAGATGCCTTTGAATCCACAAATGAGGTTGCAACCTTTGGAAAAGTGGGCAATAGATTTTCTATGACCTATTCAACCTCAAGGAAAGACACGTGCGAGGTACATTATCACTACGACAAAGTCCTAGACTCGTTGGACAAAAGCGCAGCCAGTGAAGGACTGCACAGGAACAACTGCCACGAAGTTTTTATTTTAGCATGTATTGATGCGATTTGGCTGTACGAAGATCTTGATGAGTGAACGCGGTACACACTTTTTTAATGAAATGATCAGCGCACTAACGGAGGAATTTCAAGTGTACCATCAAAAGAGCACACCTTATCACCCACAGGCTAACGAGACAATGGAAGCATTCACCAAAGTATCGGAGACCCAGCTAACCAAGGTATGCAATGCTCAGCGAAGTGATTGGGACCTGTGCATACCTGCAATGTTATGGGCTTATTGTACGATGTGTAATAAGTTAACAGGACAGACACCTTTTAGGCTGGTATATGGGGTTGAAGCTGTCATGCCTATGGAATACATCATGCCTAGTCTAAGCATAGCAGTGCTCATTGAATGACGGATTGCAAATCCCTGGAAGAGAGGCTTGCGCAGTTGGATGAGCTGGAAGAAGAGAGATTTTTGGTTGGATTTCACCAGCAGGTCCAAAAGCAGTGTGAAAAGGCATGGCACGATTGACATATTAAGCTGCGCACCTTTAAGGCGAATGACTTGGTGATGTTGTATGATAGTAAGTTTGATAAAATTCCAGGGAAACTCAAAATGCATTGGCTAGGGCCATATGTTATTAAGGAGATTACCGATGGTGGTGCGGTCCATCTGCTTAAGTTAAATGGAGATCCCTTCCCAGGAAAAGTGAATGGCAGTCATTTGAAGCCATACACAGGTTGCCCAGCCATCTGACTAGCTGACCGAAGCACAGTCTTAGCGCTCCAGGCAGCTGAAAGGAGGTGCAGGACTATAAACTACACTGCTCGAAAGTTGCGCGATGTCCAGACTGCACGAAGCAGCAAAGTGTCACAGGGTTCGCGACAATGCGAAGATAGTTGCGTTGGCTCACAGGTCAGCCGGAAAGTGACCATTAAAGTCATGATTCACGATTTGATGGTTGTTTTCAGGCCAAATGGAGTGGGCGGAAGGCATTTAAGGTGAACTTTATGGGCCATATTCTTGAAAATATGTCGTCAATCTAGCATTAATAGATCGAATGTGGGGGGAACGGTCGAGTTCAAATTCAAAAGGCTTTATAAATTAAAAGTGGTTGTCCAGCGAAAAACACTTGGCATTTTGAGAACCAAGCTATTGCACTATCAAGTGTGTATGGACCTTTTGAACATTGAGGCTTTGACAGCAACTTCAGTGTTTGAAACATTGTTGAAGGAGACGCAGGACCTCCTGACTAAAATGACGTCAACACCCACGGAAGATGCACAGGAAATTACAGAAGTAGAGAGCGCTGGAATAATCGTTGGGGTCCCCAATTCACCACGAACACCGAGACCTAAGAAGGATAAGAAGGCCATGATCCCAGTGCATGTCTTGCCTAGAAATCCACTGAGGACCAAGCTCACATTGTAGGAAAAGGGGAAGCTCATTAATATGGAGGTCGACGAGGAGGAATCTAAAGAAATCCTAGTGGAGAAGGAGGATATAGAGATGGACGTTGAAACCCAGGGTGTGGACCCTATTACCCGATTGCCGGAATATGTTCCTCCACGTAAGGGTAAAGCCAAGGTGCCAAAGGATATAGATGAGAGCAAGAGCTCTCTGCAAACTCCGTTGCTCCCAGATGATATTATTTTTGAGGGACTGCACTTGGGGCAGGTTCCTGTGTTAAAATTTGAATATTGGGACCTCGCAGACCACGAGAAGTTCCCGCATTTAGCGACTGCAAAGCTAATGCACCAAAGGATTAACGAGACTACTGGAACAACTCAATTGGATCCGTGCACATGGCTCGGAGGTGTAGAGAAGGTAGGATTGCTAAACTTGCTTTGGGTGCCGCATTACCACCACGCCCCAATGACCGTCTCCATCATTAAGCAGTTGCTCTTCTTGGTGCATGATGGGTGCTTGTGGCTAGAGGAGCCCATCCCCATCACAAACCATCTGATTCATCGAATTACACAACTACCCTACTCAGGAGAGGATCCAGCTAACATTTCATAGGGAAAAGGTGGCGAGTTGGTCCTCACAGAAGCAATGAAGAAGAAGTTCAAGTTGGAGAAGAAGAAGCGAGGGTATGCCTGATCTGATATTCACCCTATGAATGCCATCAGTTAAAGATTTATTAAACTAAAGGTATTATAGACTCATGTGCTGGTGTGTGTATTCTGTGTTATTGAAACAACGGATCGATTAGATTGCCAATACACAGAAAATGAAAGGGAAATACAGCAGAGAAATACAGTAAGCAATGAAAAGACACAAACAGTTTTAATAAGGAGTTCACCGTATTCTCTAGGCTACGTCTTCGGTCCAGCTTCAGTGGTGGCCTTGTTTTATTGTGTTTTTCAATAGAGAAATTACAATACAGGGACTCAATATGAGTTCTCCTGAAGCAGATTTTGCTTGGCAGGGTGGTCCTTGGATTCCCCAAGCCACTCGGAGTACACGGACTCTTCTTCTTCCTACCAGCTCTGTGACCCTTGGTCTACAGTGGAAAGAGCCAAATGTGATGCTCAGTCCAGGCAAATTCCTCTATGGAAGGCTTGAATCTTCAAGCTCTCTGGTGCTCGACACTGCCTGTGGTTAGCTCAGCCCTCTGTCTCTTATGCTTGACTTTACTGTTCTCTGTGTTCAGTCCTCCTCTCAGGGTTCACTATTCACTGTCTCTCTTGGTCGCTTGGACTCTTCTCAATTCTGATTCCAAATCAACTCTAACTGGTTCGACTGTCTCTGTTCATGGCTTTAGCCATTCGATCCCTATGTCTATTTGGTTCCTCTTCCACCTGCGTAAATTCACCTTCTGCAGCTAAGCTTGGAGTTCCTTACGTTCGGCGTCATCATGAATGCTGAGGGAGTGGCCACTTGTCCTCCTCTAAATGGTGCCAACATGCTTCGTCGGTTCATTTTTTTAGTTACGCCATGGATGTGTTCTTCCTCCACCGTGGCGATCAAACGGATTCCAAATCCCTTTAGAACGCAGCTTAATTCCATGTTGATTCCGCTTCTTTCCATCGGGCGAAATCTCAATCATCCAATCTGGGCCCTCCAGATCCGACGCCATACGCATGTTTCACGCGGTTTACTTGCTCGACCGATAGCGCGCAATCAACGATGGTTTTCTCTCACCTTCGCCTGCCACACATCGATCAGTGTATGGAATCGCTTCGCTCCTGTCCAAAACCTCTTACCGTTTAAGGGCGCCCCGATCAATACCGCCGGTTTCTAGAGCGCAGGTCCCGCCTTTGTATTTTAGCGTTTTTACCTTTTCCCGCTCGTGGTCCTCTGATTTCCCCACGCGACCAGGTGCTTGGGCTTTCCCATTTTGTCCCTATTTGCTTGGCTATGCACTAATCGCACATCAAAAACTTCACCCTTTTCCCATTCCGAGGCTCCCAGGGGCTACTTTCGCCTCCTGCGCAGTCTCAATGGGCTTCGATCAGCGCGCTTTGACCGAGGCCCTCGTCGTTCCATGTCAGCTGCCATGACCACTAGTTCCGGGTGTTTTTTATACTGTTTTGGATTTCATTAGATATTTGTTCAACCTAATTCAGTCATGGTTCGTGATAGTCTTTCTATGGATCCAATTTGGATCACGACCTCCCTACTGAAAAATCTTTTGGACCACCAAAAGTTGGTTTTCAAGCATCGACTAAGTGAGGAAATTGTTTCTTCACTTGTCCAATCTCAATCCACTTTGCGCTGCTTGGCTTTGAACCTTTGAGTCCAATCCTGAGGTACTCAACTTCTCCCCTGCACGTTGTCCTCACCTTCCTGTCTAGCACTGTGTCTTATTGCAACTCATTGAGGTATTCAGGTAGCAGGTCATCAATAGAAGGCAATTAACTTTGCTCTTCAGGGTCCTCAGTCATTGAAGGTTCAAACAATCTCAAACAATCTGCATTTACGACTAAGTAGATGTGCATGTAAGATGGTAGATCAAGGCGAAACGCATTTTCACCAATCTTCTCAAGTATCCTAAAAGGTCCATACCTGATAGGCTTTAGCTTTTTACCTTCACCTTGCATCCTGTCCTTGCTGATATATAGCCAGACTTGGTCTCCAACTTGAAAACTATGCTCCATCTGATGCTTATCATGCATAGCCTTATACTTGGCCTAAGTCTTTTCCAGTTATTCCTGTACTACCTGATGGATCTCCTGGATCTGTTCAATGAACCTGGTTGCCTTATCCACACCACTGTGCCCATCAACCATGGTACCTTTACCAAAGACAAAATCCAAAGGGGACCTTGGTGTGAAACCAAAGCAGGTCTCAAAAGGAGATCTCTATGTAGAAGAGTGTTTAGCTCTGTTGTAAGCATGCTGCACATAACACAAGTGTTCATCCCAAAGCTTAGGATGTTTACTGCAATATCCTCTCAGTAACTGGATCACAGTCTTGTTTACTACTTCTGTCTAGCCATCTATTTGCGGATGAAAATTTGTGCTTTTCTTTAACTTGGTGTCCATCAGTTCCCACAGACTAGACTAAAATTTCCCCACAAATCAGGTGTCTCGATCAAATACAATGGAAGTGGGTAATCCGAAATGAACCCATACATGTTCAAAGAACAATTTTGCAGTCTGTTCAGTTGTGACCTGTTTACTACAAGGTATCAAAATGCACATTTTGTTGAACCTATCCACAACAACATATAGATAATCATGACCTTTCCTAGATTTAGGCAGTCCTCCTACAAAATCCATGGAAACACTTTCCCAAGGGTGAGAAGGAACTGGAAATGGAGTGTACAAGCCTAGTTTTCTATTGTTGGGCTTGCTTTTAGCGCACATGGCGCACCCTCTTACATATCTAGAAATTGTCTCATTCATTTTCGGCCAATAACAGAATCTTTGCAGCTATGCAACTGTTTTGCTTACCCCAAAGTGACCTGATATCAGAGAAGTGTGTGCTTCCCTAATTATCTTTATCCTCTCAGTTTGTGGAATGCAGAGTTTCCCACAATGGTATAAGAGTCGGTCCTTTATATGATAGTCCAATTCTTCTACTCTTTTGCCTTGACTCAAAGTTGCATATACATCTTTAAAATCCATATCCTGAGCATATTGTTCTATGTAGCTTTCATGTAGTACAGAATTATGCTTAAGTATGGTAGATGCATTTATAATGGGTCTAGATAACATGTCTGCAACCTTGTTATGTATGCCCTTTTTATATCTGATGACTAAGTGAAACTGTTGTAGAAAACCAAGGAAAATTTTAAGGATGGAAAATTTTCTTGAAGTTTAAAACATTGGCGAATCTCACTAATCCCTAATATGCAAATTATAAATGTTTTTTGATATATTTGTAAAATTATTCAAATTTATAATTATTTTATATATAGTCTCTATATAATGTTGGCGATTTTTAAGGTAAAATAATTTTATATTCTAAAATGAATCATCTTTTATAAAATTGGAAATTGGCGAATCTTTTTTGTGGAAAAATCATGGAAAATTAGCCCACTGGGCGAACATTAGCCCCTAAAATTTTCCATGTAGAAAACCCATCCACCTGTAATGTCTTGATTGTTGCAACTTAGTTTGGCAGTGTAGATATTGGAGTGGCTGGTGATCAGTATGTATTACTGTCTCCTTACCCATTAAGTAATGTTTCCACTTTTTCACACTCTGAACTAATGCATACAATTCTTTATCATATGTAGGATAGTTAACTACTGCAGGATTAAAAGTCTCAGAATGATAGCATATGGGTTTGTCGTGTTGTGTCAACACTGCTCCCATGGCATAGTCACTAGCATCAATCTGGCTCTCAAATGGTCTTTGTAAATCTGGCAGTGCTAGTACAGGTGTTGTACTTATTTTTTCTTTCAAGGTGTCGAAGGCTCTCTGATGTTTGCCTCCCCACTGAAACACCTTATTCAATCTTGTTAAAGCATGTAAGGGAGTTGCAATCATGGAGAAGTTAGAGATGAACTTCCTCCAATATTGTGCTGCTCCTAAGAAGTTTCTCACTTCTGTAGCAGACCTGGGTTTAGGCCAGTTTACAATGACTGCCACTTTAGAGGGATCTATTTTCAATTCACCTCCCCTTACTATGTGACCCAAGTAGTTTAGAGATGTTTTTCCAAATTCACATTTTGAGAGTTTAACATAAATTTTTTCTCTTTTCAAAACATCTAATGTCTGCTTAACATGCTTTAAATGTTCTTCCCATGTTTTACTAAAAATCAGAATGTCACCCAGATACACAATAACAAAATCATCAAGAAAAGGTCTGAGTACATCATTCATTAATCTCATGAAAATAGCAGGAGCATTAGTTAAGCCAAAAGGCATAACTAGCCATTCATACAATCCCTGCTTTGTTTTGAAAGCAGTCTTCCATGCATCTTGCTCTGCAACTCTGACCTGATGGTATCCACTGTGCAAATCCAGTTTGGTGGAATAAACAGCTTCTTTTAATTGATCTAAGAGATCATTTATGCGAGGAAGGGGATAATGATTCTTGATTGTTATCTTATTCAGTGCTCGGTAATCAATGCACATTCTCCACGAGCCATCTTTCTTTCTCACCAAAACGATTGGTGACCCACATGGTGATGTGCTAGGCCTGATGAAGCCCTTCTCGAGCAACTCCTGCACCTACTTCTTGATTTCAACATTCTCTAAAGAAGACAACCTGTACATCCCAATGTTAGGCATTGGAACATGTTGCTGCAAAATAATATCATGTACTATTCCCTTTTTGGGTGGCAGACCTTTAGGTTCTTGAAACAAGACATCATACTCTGAAACAACCTTTTCTATATCAACTTGTTGTTCAGCATTACAGCCCTCAAATACATTGGTTTTATCAGGTTTCTTTTCCTTTACAACCATCAGTAAGAATTGTTTGCATGAATTAATCATTCTTTTCATCTGTCCTGAGTTTATGAGAGTGTAATTATTCTTGAGCTTATGAGCTCTTACAAAGTATTTGATTCCATCTTTACCTAGTAGATACTTGTTCTTAGCTCTATAGAAAATAGCCTTTCTATCGTATAAGTAAGGACTTCCTAAAACAATTCCACATATATCCAAAGGAATTATGTCTAACTCAACCTCATCTACTAATGCGGACCTAAAAGAAAACTTGAGTTTGCACTGTCTAGTCACTTGTAGTTGTGCTTTATCATTCAATCATCCTAATGGGTATGGTTTCTTGTGAGGTGTAGTTGCTAATCCCAATTTCTTTACAATTGCTTCAGAAATCAAATTTACTTGAGAGCCACTATCAAACAAAGTATCAATCTTTTGATTTTTGGAAATAACTCGAATATGGAAAATCTCATGTCTTTTTCTCTCATTTTCTTGATCACTAACAGATTGAGCAAAATTACTAGTAGAGGCTTCAGAATTCTTACCTTTTATACCTGTCGCTGCTATGGTTGTTTCATCTCCCGAGTCTAACCCCAAATCTCTCTGAATAGCTGAAGCTGTCTTCTTCTTCTTGCCCTCAAACTTCTTAGGTATCAGCTTTGGATGCAGAATCCAACAATGCTCATCATCATGCCCCTCCTTTTTACAGTGAGTGCATGAAGCTTTAGCTTTCTGTGCAGTGTTAGCCTTCCTTGCTTTCCACTTCTGTTTTCTTTTCTCCTTGCTCTTGCTTACAGTGGGTTGGGATGGTCCCCCAACTTCTGGATTTCCATTCTTTCCTCTAGCCTCTAGATGAGTAGCTTGTACAGACACCTCATCTATAGTAGTGGGATTAAACATGAGGATGGTATGCCTCATGTAGCTATGTAGACCACCAATGTACTTCAAAAGAGTCTCTGGTGAGTCTAGTGAGATACCCAACATCAATTCTCTCTTTCTGAACTCTTGAGTATACCCTTGTACACTTTTCCCCTTCAACTACCGAAGAGTTTGCCAACTCATCATGGCCTGCTGCATGTAGGCCAATGGATAGAACTGTTTCCTGATTGTAGAAGCGAAGTCACTCCAGACAAAGATGGTCTTACCATGGCTTTTCATATCAGCTTGGGTTCTACCCTCCCACCAAACCAAGGCAATGCCTCCTAGGCATAGGCTTGCCAGCTGAATCTTACTCTTGTCTGAGTTTATGTTCTGTACCCTGCAATACACATAAATTTGTCTAATCCAATTGTCCAATTTTTCAGCATTTAACTCTCCATCATATATAGGCAAGTCAAATTTAACATCTAACTTAATCAAAGATGCTTTCTTATTATGTACAGAGCTATTAGGAGGTGTGAGAAAGTTTTCCTCTTTCCCTTTTCCTTTGGAGTTGTCATGGAAGTGAGACTCATCTTCTTCTTTCTCTTGCTTAGAGCCTAATGCATCTTCCACCTTTTGATTTCTAAAGTCTCGGTACATTTCTTCAACCATGGACTTCATAGCTAGGAAACTCTCTATGAATTGAGGGTCTGGCCCCATAGAACTTTCTTTGGTCATGGTCTTTCGAGGATAGTCTCTCCCAATTTCAGGATTAGTTTCCACCAACTCTCCTTTTCCTAATTTGAGCTTTGATCTTGTGAGCATTCACAGCTATACCAACACGAGCTTGTCTAAACTTACAACCTTATGCTCTGATGCCACTTGATGTGATATTCACCCTATGAGTGCCATCAGTTAAACATTTATTAAACTAAAGGTATTACAAACTCATGTGCAGGTGTGTGTATTCTGTGCTATTGAAACAATGGATCGATCAGATTGCCAATACATAGAAAATGAAAGGGAAAGATAGTAGAGAAATGCAGTAAGCAACACAAAGACACAAACAGTTTTAATAAGGAGTTCACCCTATTCTCCAGGGCTACATCTTCGGTCTAGCTTCAGTGGTGGCCTTGTTTTATTGTGTCTTTCAGTAGAGAAATTACAATATAGGGACTCAATATGAGTTCTCCTAAAGCAGATTTTACTTGGCAGGGTGGTCCTTGGATTCCCCAAGCCACTCAGAGTACACAGACTCTTCTTCTTCCTACCAGCTCTGTGACCCTTGGTCTACAGTGGAAAGAGCCAAATGTGATGCTCAGTCCGAACAGATTCCTCTATGGGAAGGCTTGAATCTTCAAGCTCTCTGGTGCTCGATGCTGCCTGTGGTCAGCTCAGCTCTCTGTCTCTTCTGCTTGGCTTTACTGTTCTCTGTGTTTAGTCCTCCTCTCAGGGTTCACTGTTCACTGTCTCTCTTGGTCGCTTGGACTCTTCTCAATTCTAATTCCAAATCAACTCTAACTGGTTCGACTGTCTCTGTTCATGGCTTTAGCCATTTGATCCCTATGCCTGTTCGGTTCCTCTTCCGCCTGCGTCAATTCACCTTCTGCAGCTGCGCTTGGAGTTCCCTACATTTGGCGTCATCATGAACGCTCAGGGAGTGGCCACTTGTCCTCCTCTAAATGGTGCCAGCATGCTTCGTTGGTTCGTTTCTTCAGTTACATCGTGGATGCGTTCTTCCTCCACTGTGGCGATCAAACGGATTCCAAATCCCTTTAGAATGCGGCTTAATTCCCTGTTGATTCTGCTTCTTTCCATCGGGCGCAATCTCAGCCGTCCGATCTGGGCCCTCCAGATCCGACGCCATACGCACATTTCACGCGGTTGACTTGCTCAACCGATAGCGTGTGATCAACGACGGTTTTCTCTCACCTCTGCCTGCCATGTGTCGATCGGTGTATGGAATCGCTTCACTCCTGTCCAAAACCTCTTACCGTTCAAGGGCGCCCCGATCAATACCGCCGGTTTCCAGAGCGCGAGTCCTGCCTTTGTACTTTAGCGCTTTTACCTTTTCCCGCCCACGGTCCTCCAGTTTCCCCACGCGACCGGGTGCTCGGGCTTTCCCATTTTGGCCCTGTTCGCTTAGCGATGCACTAATCGCGCATCAAAAACTTCGCCCTTTTCCCATTCCAGGGCTACTTTGGCCTCCTACGTGATCTCCATGGGCCTCGATCAGCACGCTTTGACCGAGGTCCTCATCGTTCCACGTCGGCTGCCATGGCCACTGGTTCCAGGTGTTTTTGATACTGTTTTGGATTTCATTAGAGATTTGTTTGACCTGATTCAGTCATGGTTCTTGACAGTCATTCTATGGATCCAATTCGGATCAATGCCATTTCCAACATTAACAACCCTGCAGTCAAGGTCGCAACATAAATTCTAGCAGGGAAGGTAATGTGAAAGTGTTGCACGGATGAGATAACCACGCTCATGGTTGCACTCGTAGCCCAATGTGCAGAAGGAGTCCACTTCAACTGGGTGAACTATCTATGCAGCGAGTTCCTTGCGAACTATCGCAAGGCACAGGAGCAGGGAAAAATATTTCATTACGCATGGCTTCTGTTATCGATAGTACTAGTGGCATGGGAGTTTCCCGAAGATAGCTAGTTCCCTTTGGTCATGCAGGACCTTCCAGAAGCAGTGAAGTACGCTTCGCTGTGGGTGACCAAGAACACACAGAGGATAAAGGAGAGCAAGATATTTTGGATATTAATGGAGATGATTATCCGAATGGGGATCAATCGCAAGCCACGGTTGTCACCCAAAGTATACAATAGTTCATAGATATTTACAAAGTTCAAAGCAGATTTCCACCATGTCTTCATCAGGGTGTGGAAGGACCCTACGAAGACGTGGCATGATTCACCATACCTGGTGACTGACGATGTGATATTCGGAGTCCTTAAGTCTTGTTGAAAAGTGTGCAACAAGAAATGCTTGTTGAGAATGCAACAAGATGATGGAGCTTAGTGCAAAGGAGTCGCCTTCACTAAGTGGGCCCGCAGGAAAATTATGGCGCAAAGTCTATTTTTGGATCACAGCAGGAGTGATCACAGTAGGAGTGATCACAGCAGGAGTGATCACAGCAAGAGTGATCAGATTCTATTTTTAGACTGCTAGTCAAAAATAGAAAAGTCAAATATTATTGTCTCATAATAATATTTAGACTATAAACTTTATCTTATCCTCTTGGAGCACTTCAGTTTGAGCTACAAATGTGGCACATGCAGCTGTCAGAAGGGAATATGCTTTCTTTATGAGTCAATTGAGCTATTGCATGCAGGACATCAGTCAGAACTCATGTGGTTGAGTTCTGTGGAGTTGGATGAGCAGTTAACGGAGTTGTGTTCAGTTTGACTTAGTTGAACTAGTTGTATTTAGTCTAACTGATCAATAGACTAAGTGATGAGTTGTGTGAATTAGTTATTAATTAATTCACTAATTATTAACTCATAATGCAACTGAAGAATACATTAGTTAACTCAGTGCATGTACAGTTCAGTGGAGACAGGTGGTAGAGGTTGAGATTGCTATCAGTTGTGCATGAGATTGTGCACATGCATGGGATTGAGTTATGCCAATGATCTCTGTGTAGTGTGGGCCAATACCAAGTGAAATATAGCTTGTGCTCACGTGATATACAGTGTGGGTGATTTTCACAAGGTAAATAGGAGTTTGGATCAGCCATTCTCATTCATTCTCTTGCAGGATTGTGCAGTGGAGGCAGGCAAGCAGTGGAGGAGATTTGGAGATCAGATCTGAGCTGTATTGTGTGTAACAGGTGGGGATAGTGCTGGATACTTATGAGGAGTATTGTACTATGTAATGTTACATCTTCTCAATCATTAATATACAGATAGTGTGGGGTTTTCAGCTATAAGCTTTCCCCAGGTTACATACTGTGTTAATGTGTGCATGTGATTGATGTTTCATTGTTTTTGATGCTGCTAAATTGATGATCAACGTAGAGGAGGTTATGTATTATGCATGTTTTCCGCAATAGTGTATAATCGGGATAATCTATGTGAATAAGTGTCATATTATTCAAAATTTCTACAAGTCTTGGCTGCCGGAGTGGCGCACTCCAGCTAACTCCGCGGTGAAAACAGACAAGTCTACCGTGCAGCGTAAGGAGGAAGAGACAAAGCTTTGAATGGCGAAGATGGAAGAGAAGTGCAGGAAAAGGAAGTAGCGGCTAAGGCCCAGGCAGCACGTGACGCCGCGAAGTTGGCAGAACAACAAAAAACAGGAGAAGAAGAGCATGGAGGACAGAAGTCACCTTCGCCTGAACCAGAGACAGACACAGAAAAAGGTGGCGCAGAGCCGCAGACGACATCCACCTAGCTCAAGCGTCCGCAGCCACCAGAGCAGACAGTGTCGTGGAAGAAAACCAAGGCATCCAAAACGTCCTTCGACCCAATCACCTTCACTAAGGGGGATTTGCATGACATCGGTGAAACGGTGAGGGATATCACCGTGAAGGCCCTTCAACAATTTGAAGAACAATAGTAGCTAGTATTGGGGTCTCTCAGGACAGAGTTGTAGGAGTTGCAGGTACGCACTCCATGGGCTGGCATAGTGTCCACTAGCCTCGCAATCGGCACTTCAGCTGCCGAGGAAATGTTACGCACAAGGGTGACCAACATGATAGTGCTACCAGAAGGGGCACTTACTATAGATAAGGAGGCCAATAGGGCCACAGTCAGTAGTTTGAAAGGGGTTGGATTAAATATCGTCGCGCTCCCTCGAGAGACGCTCTATCTCTTGCAGGATGGAGTCCCCGCGGAACTTTGAACTAAGGGAGAGTCATGCACTGCAAGTGATGAGCGAGCAGCACATCAACATTGAGTAGTTGGGCCTGCGGCGCAATGAAGCAATAGAGAAAAACAGGCAGATAATGCAGGTTGTAGAGGAATCCTGCTGGATGGTCTTGGAGTTGGACATTCAGGCAGAAGAATTGGTGGAGGCGTGCATCTGCAAATTAGCCATAGGGGTGCGCGATGCTAGAGTAGAGATGGCCAGGTTCAGCTGGAGTTGAACCTGTAGATCGCAGAACTACGGTTGAAGGCTCAGCCTTCAACTTCACCGGAGATCAGGGAATAGCAAACAATTGTTGTTATAGCAGCAACAACGACGATTAACAGCGCAGTGGCAGAGTGCATGCAGCCGTTTGAACAGTCATTTGAGGTCCTAACCACCTTGCATGAGGACCCGAATGTAGAGCACCTAGAGACAGAGGCGCGCGAGCTATAGCAGAAGTATGATGAGGTAAAAGGGACCACGCAGATGGTTTCCCTTACACGGAGGCTTGCAAGGATGCAGGAGGCAAAGGCACTCAAGGAACAAGTGGATGTCGCTCGGCATAAGGAAGCAGTCTTAAAAACGCGCCACGGCCATGGATCGATGAGGCTTATACAATTATAGCCTCCATTGAAGCAAATCTCGTGCAACTATAAGCAACTTAGCAGAATATTTAGGGTCGCAGTTCAGCAGTAGCGGTCACCGAACAACGCATGGAGGAAATTCAGTAGGCAGCCGCTCAGTGCGCTGTCGAAGTTGCATCGATCCAAGTAGATCTAGGAGGTCTTCGCGCTAAGATCTCCGCACCTACAGAGTGACTCAAGGGTGAGTCACGATGTTTGTGTTGGGGGCTTGTTGGGCGCGAGATCCCCCAAGGGAAGTTTTGGGGCTTAAAGCCCATATTTTGGTCCAAATTTTCTAATCCTAATGTAAAGATTCTACATTTTATGGTCGAGGAGTGCATAGTCGTTAAAGAGTCATAGGGTTGTCCACCCTTATTTTGATAATGTAATGTCGGCTGTAAAAGATCTACCCATGTTCCACGGACCATGGAACTGTATAAATAGAGCGAAGCTTTAAGTAAGTAAAATCAGGGAAAGAAATGAAATCAATGACGAAGAATTGAGTCATATCTTTGGAGTAGAAGTCTAAGTTTGGGTCATAGCGTAGGTAGAGGCTCTGCAGCTGAGTGTGCAGAGGCCTAGAAGTCTGCAGCTAAGTGTGCGGACCCCTGTAGCTGAGTGCGTAGGGCGAGTCAAGTCTGTAATAGTTTGGAATTATTAATAAAGAGAAGTATTCTATAATTTATGTGTCTTTATTTCCTGTTTATGCATTTGTTACATTGGGTAAGAATTTCACTTCGAATGCTTGTATGATGCACGAATGTGCATAGCTGTGTTGGTTAAGTGAACGCAAGTAAGAACATATGTTTACGCGAAGCTAACTAAGATCTGTTAAAAAGATAAGTAAGATACTTAGCGTAGTTTGGGAGATACCGCAGTCCGTTGCCCTAGTAGCACAAAAGGACTTCAGCCCTTGATTAGGGCTGCACGAAAGCCGATTGTAATAATGCGCAAAGGTACTAAAGGGTGGAACATAGGGATAAACAAGCTGCATGAAGGCAAGTATAGTTGGAATAAACCAACATCAAATCCATCTCAAGGGTGCGGAAACTTCGTTCCAGCATCCCCCCATACTGCTTCAAGTGAGACTTCAGCTCGTGCTCCGCAGGATGATATCGAAAGGGCTAGTAGTGTAGGGATTTGTTTGGCTAACTAATGCTGAACCTGGGTCAGGCCCCCATAAGCCAACACTAGACATCCAAGCTCTGAAGAAATGGAGGTTTTATCTTATGCGTAAGGAATTTATCATATATTTTGACGATCATGCCTTGCATTTTATTACCAAACAAGACATATTAAATCAAAAACATGCTAAGTGGGAAGAGCACATGCATAATTTTACATTTATTTTGAAACATATTAGTGGAAGTACTTATAAAGTTGCCGATGATTTGAGCAGAAAATCCCTACTTTTGCAAGAATTTCAAGTGAATGTATTGGGATTAGATCATATCAAGGAGTTGTACGAAGTCAATGTGGACCTTTAGAAGACATACAAAGCCTGTTAGAATCTAGTAAGCAGGGATAAGATTCATTGGATGGACTATATGCTGCAAGAAGGGTTTTTGTTTAAGGGTTTCCAATTGTGCATACCAAAAGGTTTAGTGAGGGACAATTTACTGCAAGAAAATCATAACGAAGGATTGGAAGGGCACTTTGGAAGTGAAAAGACATATGCTCAACTGAGTGCTCATTATTTTTGGCCAGGAATGAGAGCATATGTTGAGAAGTTTGTGAAGAGATGTAGAATTTTCCATCCACTTTCCGACATGCCAAAGGAAGACATAAAAAAATGATTTATATCAGCCACTACCAATTCTAGAGACCATGGGATGTAGTAAGCATGGATTTTGTTTTAGGATTACCTAGAACTCAAATAGGAAAAGACTATATATTTGTGGTAATGGAAAAAATTTCAAAGATGACGTAATTTATACCTTGTAACAAAAAAAAACAATGCAACACTTATTGTAAAATTGTTTTTTAAGTAGTAAGACTACATGGTCTTCCTACAAGTATAGTTTTTGACATGGATACAAAGTTTGTTGGACAATTTTGTCAGAAAATGTGGAAAAAGATGGGAATTAAGCTCAGTTTCAACTCAGTGTATCATCCTCAAATCGATGGCTAAACCAAAGTCATTAACGGGAGTTTGGGAAACATATTAAGAAGCTTGCTGAGTGAGCACCCATATCAATGTGATTAAGTCCTTCCACAAGTTGAATTTGCCTACAACAATTCTCCAAATCAAAGTACTGGATTTAACCCATTTCAAATTGTTTATGGAGTACGCCACGAGGAGTGTTTGAACCCAGATATTTGGGAAAAGAAGGATTAAGAAGCATTGATGGTGAAGACTTTGCTACACTCATACAATATTTGCATGAACAAGTTAAGGTACTGCTACATGAAAATACTCAAAAGTATAAGAAGAAGGCAGACAACAAAACTGTAGATCAAACAAGAAATATTACCTCAAAATGAGAACTCTAGCCCAAAAAACATGAAAAAACAGGATGAAAATGAAAAGTGTTGTTGCTGGAATAACAAACAAAAAAATCGGGGTTAATTTCCAATATTTTTTAAAAATTGCAGTAAAAACCAATTTTGTGTGTGCAAAAGACACCTTGAAAATGAAAAGTGTTGATACTGGAATAATGCCTTTTTTTCGCGGTAAATTTTCAACATTTTCTAATAATGACTTTAAAGATAAAATATCATAACTCCAAAAAACTTTAAATTTCCAACGATTTTCAAGCATGGCATTAAAGATAAAATATTACGTCTTTGAAAAACTTTAAAATTCCAACAACTTTTAGGCATGACATTAAATATAAAATATCAGGTGTTTGAAAAAACATAAAATTCCAACAATTTTCAATCATGGTGCTAAAGAAAAATGCTTATAATTGTTTTCAACCATAACATTAAAAATAAAATATTATGAGTTAGAAAAAAATTAAAATCTTGACAATTTTTTAACCATGGAATTAAAACCAAAGATTATGACTATAGAAAAACCTTAAGTTTTCAAAATATTTCAAGCATGACATTATGGAAAAAAATTATGACTAAATTTTTTTTAAAATGAACACCTGAAGGAATGAGTCATTATACCAAGAGTAATTTGTTTTTTACATGCTATATGTATAGAGATTTTAAAAGTCTTAGCCTAAGAAATCTTGACACATTGCAAAAAAAAAAAAAAAAATCAAGACAACATGACACATTGCAACTAAATTTTTAAAATCAACCATCAAATTGACATGCAGTGTAGGTGAACTCTACCCATTGTAATGAAAAATTAAATCATCAAATTGACACGTAGTGTAGGTGAACTCGACCCATTGTAATGAAAAATTAAAAACCAACCATGAAATTGACACATTGTGGGGCAGGCTTTGTTGTAACAAAAACTTTAAAATCAACTATCAAATTACACATTGCACATAATGGGGTCAGATTGCTACTTGACCATTGACACAGAATTAAAATACAAAAAACAAATAAATGTATAAATAAATACAAATACAAAAGAAAACACAAAATTCAATTATTGAAAAAAATAATAATAATAAAAAGTAATAAAACATAAAAATAAAAATAAATAACGAGACCCAAAAAAAAATCAAATATAAAAATAAAATACACATAAACATAAAAAATGTGAAAAAAAACAAAATTTATTTGTAAAAACTAAAAATTAAAAAATTAACAAAAAAACCCAGAAACATCAAAACATTTTTTTGAAGTTCGAAAAAAAAAATAATAATAATAAAAATAAAAAATAAAAAATAAAAATAAAAATCATTCTACAATCCAATGTAAAGGGAATGTGTATGTTTGTCGTCTCTTTTATAATAAAAATAAAATATTCTCTAAATAGAAAACAATGCCAACTATAATCAAAAAGAAAAAAATATGTTATGCATATTTAATTAATTTTCCATGACCTTATATAATTTCATGTAAATTAATTAGAAGTGAGAAAAATAATATCTGTGAGTAAAATGTTTAAACTTTATACTTTTCAAAAATATTTTAAAACAACTTCATATATATCTATATAGAAGAAATGTTAAAAAACAATATTTTAAGGTTAATAGAATAAAATATCCTATGAATAAAATATTTAATATGAATTAATATTGACAGATACTTAAAAAATATTAATAACAAGAAAACCACTTCAATGTGCACCGATAAAATGGCTCAACGCAATCTTTATAACATTCAAAAATACAATTTAAACAATAAAAAATTACACATTATTTTACCTCAAGAAAAGAAATTTGATCCCTCTAAACTAAAGATAAATCCATTTTTATATTTGAAAATTCAATTTAAATAAAAATAAACTCTAATCTTACTTAAAATCATCATTCAGTGAATCCTAGTGAAAAAACCAAATAAATCAAATGTTTAGACTTTCCCATTCATAATGCCATAAAAACAAAGCTAAATAAATCAACCATTTAGAGTTTCCCATTCATAATGCCATAAAAACAAAGCTTACCGTTTAGACTTTACCATTCATAATGCCATAATAATTTTTTTTCCAAAAAATTAATTTTAACATAGTTTAATCCAGAACCATTGGCGCACCCAAAAAAATTTAGATTTTCAAAAATTTATAACTTAGATTTCTAAAAATTTCTCCCATAATTTTTTTCAATATATTACCATAATTTCTATTGTTTTCCTAGTTAAATTGTAGTCACTTTTGACCACTACCCTCTAAAGGTTGGAATTTCAAAACAAAATCCCCTATCAAATTTGATGGTTTTCACACTTCCTAACCAGTGTTCACAATTTAAAAAAACTATCTTGACAATTTTGTAAATTTCTTAAACTATATTTAAAAAACAAATCATCTTATTGACTAGCAAATTACTTTGTTAGGGCTAAATTTACACGTCAAATTCCATCCCTGCCTAGTTATCTTATTGACTAGCAAATTACTTTGTGATGGCCAATTGCGCGTCAAATTCCATCCCTAGTGAAGTATGCCACTATTTGAGATCAAATTCCATCCCTGCCTAGTTATCTTATTGACTAGCAAATTACTTTGTGATGGCCAATTGCGGGTCGAATTCCATCCCTAGTGAAGTCTGCTACTATTTGAGATCAAATTCCATCCCTGCTAGTCATCTTATTGACTAGCAAATTACTTTGTTATGGCCAAATTTACACGTCAAATTCCATCCCTTCCTAGTTATCTTATTGACTAGCAAATTACTTTGTAATGGCCAAATGCGCCTCAAATTCCATCCCTAGTGAAGTATGCTACTATTTAAGATCAAATTCCATCCCTGCCTAGTTATCTTATTGACTAGCAAATTACTTTGTGATGGCAAATTGCGGATCAAATTCCATCCCTAGTGAAGTATGCTACTATTTGAGATCAAATTCCATCGCTGCCTGGTCATCTTATTTACTAGCAAATGACTTTGTGACAGCCAATTGCACGTCAAATTCCATCCCTGCAGTATGCTACTATTTGACAACTAATAATGGAGGTCGTACGGCTCCGTCATGTCACATCAGTTAGCGTCCCATTCTGTCCGCTGAAACAGAGCGTCGTCATGGCACCTGCCCTACCTCTGGTTGCCTCCTCATTTTGAATGGCCAGGCTTGCTCATGTGACATACTGGCCCCCAGCGAGTCATTCGTGCCTTACAGATTTGATCCTCCCATTTATTGTCATGGCACGTGCCCTACTTCTGGTTGACCACTCATTTTGAACCTAGATTTTGGTCTCATGTGACATTGGCCCCAGAGAAGTCACTCCTGCCTTTGTTGTACAGAGGGTAAGAGATCTGATCCTTCCTTTTCTTGTCATTCAAATTGGGTACTGGAAACAAGAAATCGTCAGAAGTCAACTTTGATTCATTCAGTGCTGGGAAAAGGTGGCTTTGCTTTAAATAAATTGACAGGAGGAGGACGTTGGGCTGTCAAATGAAAGTATTGCTATGGGCTGAGGAAATGAAAGTCTTTGGATTTGAAGGTGAAACAATGGGTATGGTTGAATTTATGAACATAGAAACAGATCAGATGTAGATACGAGCCTTGTTTTAAACCCCTTTCAAGCAACTTGCCCACGTTAAATTCGTCCTTTCTGTGACCAAAATACCTACTACAATGTCGCTCACATGGGATCCTCGTCATAATATATGCAACTTCCCATCGTTTGATTCATCTTAAATCTTTTTGGATCAGGGGTGGATTCAATGTTTGTTTGACAAAATTTGAAATACATCAATGATAATAAAACATTGAAAATTTCAATCAAAAATTTTTGTCAGGAATGGAAAAACGCTGGAAAATCAGTACAAGAAAGTCATCATATCCAACTGATCCCCTAGCCATCAGAGATAACATCATAAACTATCACCACAGCAGGTAAATTTGAAAAATTGAAAAAACCAATGTGAGTAGTAACTATGGTTGCCTAATACTCAGAAATGTTCAAATAAAAAGAGCAAGACTGTAAATCTATTCATCCCCTCCTAAGTTCAAAGTTCAATTCAAAAAAAACCAACCACCCATCATAGCAGTAGGAAATAGTTCAGCATATAGGGAGCCAGCCTGTATTCTGAATTTCCCCATTGTGTCTAATGGTGCAGCATATAAATCTTTCTTTGAAGGCAAATTTGCCTTCATGTTTAACTCCCTGTAAACATGTTAAAAAAATGCAATCAAATTTAACAAAACAATTGTGTTTTCTGAAAGAAACTATGTTGTTGATGGACATTTCCATTATCAACACAGTTTCTTCCTGAAACAATTTATCAACTCTAAAAACTTTTTTTTTTTTTTTACAAAATTGTGATTAACCCAATTTTCATATTCCATGATTTCAAATAGCAACATAAATTTGTATTTTTGTCCTTTACCAAGAATATCATAATTTGATTTCAAATAACTACATAAATTTGTATGTTGGTTGAGGTTGATAGTAAATTTACATAAATTTGTATTGGTTGAGGTTGATAGTAAATCATTGAGATATGATTATTTCGAAAGAATTTGTTTTTATTGTTTAATAAATTTTCTAAAAAGTTAAATTTATTCTTATATTCAAAAATACAATTTGAATAATGAAATATTATAATCTCAAAAAATATATATATAATAAATTTTTTATAATTTTATAATTTATTTTATTTAAAAAACCAAAAATATTCTTAAATTTGGTAGTCAAAATCCTGTAACATATAGATGGCCTTTGTATATTAAGATTTATATATTAACTATTAAGTCTCACTAGCACATAATTTTCTTTGTAAATCGTTGAGGATAGAACTCTTTAACAATATAACCCAATATCAAAAATTATTGCCCTCTTAAAAGAAAAAAAACTAACTAAAATCTAAGAAATTTAGAATTAATGTGAAATAAACCAATAAGATCCCACAGGTCAAACCTAAAAAATACCAACCAAAAAACTAAACTTATTTAAAAATATTGAGAAAGTTTTACTGGTTGTTGTGTCTATTTTAGATTAGATTATTTAACAAAATATATTCATTGATGTCTCTACTATGGCATAAAAAAGAGGTATGATTCAATGGTCGATATTTTTTACTAAAGAAAAGGAAGGATACAAAAAACTGAGTAGATATACAAGAATCATTAACTTCAAAAAGAAGAGCCAAAAAAACAACAACAAGAGAATAGATTTCAAAGAACATATAGTCCGGATAAAGGGAGAGATTGAGTTTGGAGAGAGCATCAACCTCTATGTTTTGCTCTCAATAGACATGTTGGAAGGTAACTTCCGAGAAAGTGGTAATAATATTCCTAATCAGTAGCATCCAATTGTGGAGTGTTGAAACCTCAAGAGAACAACATCCCTACATCCAATTGATCATAGCAAGGGAGTCACCTATGATCAATATTTTATCAATGCCAAGCTATGAAGAGCACTGGAGGGCACCCCACATTGCTATCAACTCAGCTCTGCAATTGTCTCCCCTGCCTCCATAAGTAAAAATGGTAATGTTTCGCTAGATCTATATAGAGAGCAACTCCACATCCACAGTGCCCTCCCAAGGAAGCTCCATCAAAAGAGCAGACATGAAAAATTCCATCCAAATCCATAATAGAGATGGATCGATGGGAATCCTTTGGTTCCCAGGGTCCAATTTCTTGGAAGAATGCCACTATGCCCAGGGCAACAACCTTTATCACATGGGTTTTATCTTTGAAGATTAGAGCATTTTTGGACCTCCACATCCCCCATAGGACATAGAGAGGAACAATGCTATGGACTTTTGCTCTGCAGTTCCAAAGATTAATTCAATCATGGATGGATGAAGCATCTTTTCTTTTAATCCTTACCGTCCAATGTTAAAATTATGCAGGATTAACATTGTTTCTTTGCATGGCCAACAAATGCAACTGACACACCTCAGCTAAGAATGGACAACCATCTTATGAGAAAAAGAAAGACCATTGTTTTTGTCTTTGAGGCATGTAAAATTATCACATCCACTTAGCAAATTAACAATACAACATTCACTTAACAAATTAACAATACAATTTCCATTCCACTATGCAACAAACACACCTCACCTAAGGATGGACAACCATCCTAAAGAAAAAAGAGTCTATTGATGTCATGCAAGCACTAGAATTATCACAACCACTTAGAAAATTAAAATTACAAATGACATTCGACATATAACATTTTGTTGGTTTCAGACTATCTCTCAAGAAGAGAGATCTTAGAGATCTTAGATGATGAATCTTTGGATAATTAGTTTTTTTACAAACAAGTTTTTAATAAGTTAAAATATAAACACACACACACACACATATGTATATATTCAAAAGAAAAAAACATTGGTTTATATTTTGTACCAGTACAATATTTAGAAATATATACATACCATCTTAATCATCAGATCTGGAAAAATGATAGTCTCCATGTCCAAATTGTAAGAAGCATAATAAATATCTCAAAGCATGAAATATGTTCATAAGAAGAGCAAAGAACATAGTCCGATAATCTATATGTTCCAGTAAGGCATCAAATTAACAAAAAATCAACTAAAATAAGCATGTTGACTGGAAAAAACTAAGGAAGCAATAAAGTGCTTGCATCTGCAAGAGTATTATCCACCAAATATTGGAAGTGCATTGAGACAACTACCACAGTGAGACCCCTCTTTGAAAAAGCATCAACAATAGTGTTACTTTCCTTGAGAATGTGTTGGAAGGTGATATGCGAAAAAGATTGTTTGAGATGTTGGATATGATTAAGCTAGCCTGTGAGATTTGGAGGGGAAAGTGTAGAGATCCCCAACATTCCATCAATGAGGGATTTGGAATCCCCATATATGTGAATAGAATCGATTTTAATTTCTTTTGCGAACCATAAGAGTCCGCATAATCCCAGAATTTCTCCTCTCATGTTCGTACCGCTGCCACCGAGCCAATTTTTTTTGTATTGCCTCTTGTGACATATCCTCAGTCATGCTCCACATTCGCATGTACCTGTTTGTGTCGCTCCATCGAAATAGCCTGTAGGGAATAAAATGTCAAGTTGTATATGTCGATAGCTCATATCTTTATCCTTATTTGACTTTTATGTTGCACGCTCCACATCTGCATGTGCCTATTTGTGTCGCTCCATTGAAATAACCTACAGGGAATAAAATGCCAGGTTGTATATGTCGATTCCTCATATATTTATCCTTATTTTGACATTTATGCTAAGTACCCATCCAAGTCCCTATGTTGGAGCAGATTCTATGTGTGTCAAGACAAATATTATCAAATATGATTGCATTCCTGGCTCTCCATAATTCCCATAATATATAGAGAGGGATGGTTTGATGCTTATGCCCACTCCCACTCCACCATTGCAAACACTCTTCAATAGAGGGGTAAGTACAAAGAGGAAAATTAAAAATAGAAGCGCACCTTCCCAATCTGTATATGCCTCTCTTTTTTAAAATTTCCCATGTCAAAGTTTTATCTTGCCAAACCAACCAAGAATATATGATCTTAGTGGGGACCTGCATTTTCCAAATCTTCTGAAACCAACTCTTGTTTTTAAAGATAATGTAAAACACATAATAAATTAGTAAATTTCAGTGACAACCATAGAACTTTTGTGGAAAATCCCTCCACATGTTATATAATCGCCCCTCTATCTTGCCCAAGGCTCACCTTCTAAATTCCATAGTGTAATTTTCATAGACCTCAGCATAATGTTATATATCAAATGTATGTTATTTTTTGGCATATTATTGTTTAAACAAATATTGCTTATTGTTCAAACAAATATCAAATTACCATTTTACTTATATTACGACGTTAATTCAATCCTAATTTATATCTTCTTATTTCATCGACGTTAATTCAATGCTGAATTATATTTTCTTATTTCATCAACGAAATCCTAGTTGGGAGGAACACCTCATTAAAGTCAACTCAAATGAACAGCCATCAAATTACCTTTAATATCTAATATGGGCTATAGCAAAATCTGAATATCTAAAATGGCATATACCCTTAAACCCTACACTCTGAATATCTAAAATGGCATATACCCTTAAACCCTACACGCTAACTCTTTGGGGCCATAAATCATATACAGTAATTTACAAAAACAAGAGGCCACTGCTCCACTCCAATTTGGGAGTTTTCATGTTTAAACATATAGGTTAGCTTCGAACTTTGTGAAGGAAGGACGGCATTGATGGCTATTTCGCATAAACGTACGCCCTTCAGGTAACTACATCCATAGAATAAAAGGGAGAGTTCTAGTTGCAGCTTTTTAGATACTGGAATGTGTACTTGGAAGGACTAGTCAGAGTCATATCTTTGATATCTAGTGGAATATTGGAACCGATCGTTACATTTATTTAGTGTTATCGCCAGAAAATGTAATGTCATGTACGGAAACATTTAACCATGGCAAACAGTGCCAAAAATCTCTGGCGTCCTCCTTACTAAATCTGGAGGTAGCAATATCTGTGACCGGTAGGCATTGACAACAAATAACAAGTGGGTCTTCTGCAAAATCAAACAACAGTAACGACAAACCGTATCAGCAGAGTCACAGGCAGCCGGCAGTATGTTTGACTGACTGAATCGCAATAAAATAAATAGAGAGAAACAAGAAAAATCAACGAATCCCCAGAAAAAAACAATTCTGTGGTGGGTTCTGTGCATTTTCTTCGCTGCCCAAACAGATAAAGCAAACACAACAGCAGATTTGCACAGCTCATGGTCATTCATTCTTCACTCTAAAATTAGGATTTATAATTTAGAAAAAAATATATATATTCTATTTGGTCCACCTCCCAAAGATTGCTAAATAAAATATAGAATATTTGTATCATGTAATATTTTATAGATGATTTCTCAATAATAAATGTGATTAATAATTGGGATATATATAGTTCGATATTAACTTTATTTTTTTGAAAGTTTGTTGAGTTTATATCTTCATCATGTCCAATGTATCATCTGGTGGGGAATTGAACCAATAACTTCACATCAAAGAATGCCTTAAGAAAACACCCATCACCTCTATCCAAAATCCTCTAGAGAATTAGATATTAACTTATAATACTTTATTGAATATCTTTTATTTATTTTTGTGATACACATTAACATTGTTAATGAGTACATATAAACTGAAATTAAAATTGTATTTTCATTGTTGAACAATAATAGCTATCAAATTTGACACTGATTTAAGTTTCAAAAAACAGTCAAATTAAACATAAATTTATTTTATAGTTGGATATGGATATATGAAATTATTTTATTTATTTTGTGTCAATATATTAACAATGTTAAACACTAACAAGATACAAGGATAAATGGAGAACATGGAAGAACTTGGGATACAACGAAGAAACCCCTTTGAAGGCCCAAGCAAAAGCTCTTGCAGTCATCTTGGAACAAAGAAATATTTTAACGTCTACATTGTCTGACCAACTAAGATAGAGAAAAAACAATGAAGGCAACTTCAACCTCAAAGAAGCCAAAAGAATTGCCATTGGGTTTGACTTTCCAAACCCTGATAAGATATGGAAGGAACTATGGCAGAACTCGCACTGGATGAAAATTAAACTATTCATGTGGTTGGTGCATCATAAAAATATTTTGACTTGGGAAAATCTTCAGAAAAGAGGTCTAGTTGGTCCATCTAGATGCCAGTTGTGTGGTTTACAAGAACAAACGATGGATCACCTACTCAACCTCTGCCCATTCACCTCTACCTTGTGGAATTGGGTAGCCTCAATCTTCAGGCAAACTGACAGGGACGCATCCAGCATTACTGGCACTTTAAAGAATTGGCGGAAAGATTTCTCAGAAAATGAAACAGTCAACAAAGCCTGGACTTTGATTCCAAGTTTTTTGATCTGGGATGTCTGGAAAGAACGCAATAACAGGATTTTCAAGAACAGAATTGGCTCAACACAGAGCATCATAGCTCAGATTATAAGACAGCTCAAAGAAACTGTAAGTACCTGTCTAAAGAAACCCCCCAAAAACCCTCCTCTAAACCAGGATGCACATATACTTTTGCAATTGGGTCTCCAGTTGCTGATCCCCCAGGGCATAAGCAAGAGCGCAAGCTATACAACAGCGGGTAAGGAATTCTAGCAACCTCCTCCACATGGTTTTCTGAAATTCAATATAGATGGAGCCTCTAAAGGAAACCCTGGAGTGGCTAGTTATGGCGGAGTCATAAGAGATGAGAAGGGATACATACAAATCATCTTTCATAGTCATTTGGGGAATGCCACTAATAATATGGCGGAACTCATGGCCTTAGAGCAATGCCTAGAAATCTTGATTAAGTCAGATTTACACAATATTATTGTAGAAGCAGACTCTGAATTGATAATTAATTCGGTCAAGAAGATATGCAACAGTACAACACCAGACAAAGTGTCGAAACACTGGCAGTTATTGTAGGTCTATCAACGTATACAATCCCACCTGAGAGCCCTGAGAACACTCCAATTTGTTCACATACGCAAAATAGCCAACAAATTAGCGGATCGCTTGGCGAATGAAGGAGTGCTCTGTTTAAGAAGTAATAGAAGATATACTTGGGCATTGACACCCTCAGGGACAATGCACGATGACTGTCATAGACAGGCGACCATAGACAGGGAGTATTCTCAAAACATGTAAATTCAGCAGTCAAGCACTGATGAAAACAATGGAAAATGGACCAAGCGCAAGGGGTAAACAACGGGCTGGTTGGCAGGCAGCCAACCATAGATTGCCTTGAACTCCACCGGATCTCAGAGGGAAGGATCGCACGATGTTGGGTTGTAAAGACGATCAAAGGTTAAGGAATGGCGGAAGAAAGTGATGTTGACCGTCCGATCGACAGAGCAACAAATCGACGATCATCACACAATTAAAGAGCACAGAAGATAACGTAGCGAAGAGGTGGCTTCTTAAAACCTTAAGTGGTATTTCGGGTGGAGGAAGGATGGTAAGTGGTATTGAAGGGTAGTCGCCCGATTCCACTAACCGAGCGACACGTAGCAGTGGAGGAAAAGGAAAAAACTGCTTTTCGGGTGGGTATTCTCCGTGCTATTTGTCGACCCGAAATCGCTGGGGACCGTGGGATCTACTAAGCGTAGATCAACAACGGAGGAGTGTCGTGCAGTTTGATTGAGCGGGAAAAGATGTTGACCTTTGGATCGTGGAAAGGAATGGACGGTGGAGATCGGTTTAATTGGCGATCGAAGGAAGGTTAAGTGAAGGTGCGATGGAACGATGTTAAACGATGCGTCGATAGCAATGGAGTGGACCCGATGAAGTTATGAACGTGGGTGAATTCTTTTTGAAGTCTGACAAGGACCGAGGAAAAGGGCGAAAAGAGTGCCACTCTGAGGACGGTTAGATAGACGACGCAATTTCTATGTACTCTCTAGTGGACGGATTGTTTTGAAAATAGTACTGATGTAGTTTTGATTAGTCAACCCAACTGTCTATTGAGTGGTTCACAGAGCTGGTGTTGTTGTTGTATAATATGTATTTTCTCTTGACTAATGGAAGGTTCCACTCTTGATTAAAAAAAAAAACAATGTTAAACACTAAACATAAACAAAAATAAAAACTGTATTTTTATTGTATTGATGACCATTCGTAAATTTAATATTGATGTATATTTTTCCTATAATTAAAAAAGTTAAAAGAACAAATAAATTACTATAGTAAATAGAGATTTATTTATTTTAAGACATTAGTGTATAAAACTTTTTTATTTTGCTGAAGTTTATGTAGGTATATATAGTCTATTTATTTTGATTTTGAATTTCTAACTTTTTAGGAGGAAACACTTTTTCTCTTTTATTTTTCTTTTTTAATTGTAGGCAAATTTGATATTAATTTATGCTTTCCTACAATTAAAAAAACCCATTATAATAATATAGACTTATTTTATTGTATAGTTTAAATGAGTTTAATGGTTAAGAACATATGTTTCCACTGACATAAGTACAATTCCAATGAAAGTACATTATGTCTCTTGTCCTGTAAAAAAGGAGTCTTATACACTAGTTTGTTGTATGGCTTGGTGGTGACCTTAATTTATTATTATTATTATTTAAAAATTATATAATAAATTTTTATTTAGTTAAATATTGGACACTTGGTGTACCTCACTTCCCCTCATTAACTTGTGTCCATGATAGAGGTTGTGTGGTACACTTAGTGGTTATAGAGGTAACTAATGAAATTGATCTTTACCATGCCCCCATATTGTTGAGTCCACTAGTTATAAAAAAACTATATAATAAATATTATTGATCTATTTTATTAGTATTATGTTTAATTTTGAGGGCGAGAGGAGGGGGTCATCTACTACCGCCACGAAAATATAGAAATTTCATATATAGAAATTTATCTTAGAGTTTAGAAACCTTGACCAATATTACTAGTCCCTAATAACAACATAAACTATCAAACGAGAACTCTAAACTCAAAACAACTCGAAAACCAAAAGTGTTACTCGAATAACTTTAAAAAACACCCATTGATGCAACACTTTTTTTCACATGGTATAAAAGATAAAATATTGACTCAAAAAAACCTTAAAATTAAAAAAAAAAAACGAAAACAAAGATTCACACAAAATTGAAAAAATAAAAACAAAAACCCAAAATTAAAAAATAAATAAAAATATATAAAATAAAAAAAAAACAAAAAAAACCAAATATATAAAAGTATATAAAAACAAAAACAAAAATCCAACATAAAAATGTAAAAAAATAAAATAAAATTAACACACATAGATATATATTAAAAAAACATAATTAAAGAAAAAAAATAAACAAAATAAAAATAATATTATTTAGATAATCTTCGGCAAAATCACATAACCAATCTTATGTCGACGCGTTTCGAACCAACCAGTGTGGTTCATCGTCAGGACCAATCTTAGGTCCTGACGATGAACCACACTGGTTGGTTCGAAACACGTCGACATAAGATTGGTTATGTGATTTTGCCGAAGATTATCTAAATAATGTTATGGATCACAGAAGTCTAAATTCCTTAAAATAAAAATAAATAAATAATATTTTATGATAATTAAAAACCAACAAAATAAAAAATATTAAAATAAATAAATAAACAATACATTTTAAAAAAACACATTTAAAAAAATAATAATTAAAAAAATCCTAATAGGAAAAATTCAAAATAATAAAACTAAAAACATTAAACAACTAAAAATAAAAACATTAAAAAAACAATTATAAAAATAAAATAAAATAAATTTGGAAAAACAATTAAAAAAATAATAAATTTAAGAAATTAAAAAATTAAAATAACCAACAAAAAAAACATAAAAAAAAAATAAAAAATAAAACATAAAACATAAAACATAAATCATAAAACTAATTAAAATAAAATAAAAAAATTTGTAGCACCTAGGGCTCTGGGCGAGCTAACCTGATTCTTGAAATCGGGTTGAGCCCACAAAACTTGAGCCCACAACTGATTCCGAGAATCAGCTTGAGCCCGCCTAGGGCCCTAAGGGGACGCCACCCTGGGTAGGTGGAGTTGTGTGCAACTCCACACCCAGGGCGACGACCCCTCTGTCTCCTAGGCGAGCTTAAGCCAATTCTCATAATCGAGTTGTGCTCGCAGTCGATTCTGATAATCGGCTTGAGCCCACTCAGGGGTCCGAGCAGTCGTTGCCCTGGGTTGGTGGATATGCACACAACTCTAACCGTTTAGGGTGGCAACCACTCGGGCACAACTCCACCCGCCTAGGGCGACAACCCCTTGGGCCCCTTGGCAGGCTCAAGCCAATTCTAAGAATCAACATGAGCTCACTCAAGGCGGTAGCCCCTTAGGCCCCTGTGTGGGCTTAAGTCGATTTCAAGAATCAACTTGAGCCCGCCCAAGGGCCCAAGCGGCCGCAACCCTGGTGGGGTGGAGCTACGTGCAGCTCCACCCTCCCACGGCGGTGGTTGCTCGGGCCCCTCGACGGGCTCAGGTTGATTCTGAGAATTGACTTGAGCCCACCTAGAGGCCCGAGTGGTCGCTGCCCTGGGCGAGCTCGAGTCGATTCTCAGAATTGGGTTTGGGCTCAACCCGATTCCGAGAATCAGCGTGAGTCTGCCCAGGGGCTCGGGGGCGTAATTTTTTTTTCATTTTTAAAAGTTTGCTATATTGTTTTATTAATATTTTTTTTATAATGTTTATTTTCTTTTAAATTATTATATTTAATTTTTTTATTATTGTTATATATGTTTTTTTTAATTATATATGTTTTATTTTTATTTTTTTTAAATGTTTTTTTTTTAATGTCTTTATTTTTTTTTTTTTTTTAAATTTATTTTTTTTTTGACATTTTTTTTTATTCTTCTATTTTTAATGGGTTTTTTTTATAACTTAATTGTATTTTTTTTTATTTTTATTATTTTTTTAAATTGTATGTTTTAATTTTTTTTACTTAAAATTTTATCAGAATCATTTTTTTTGGAACTTTATTTTTCGAATGTCATCATTTTTATATAAAATTCATAAAATTTGTTATTTTTTCCAAAAATAATTATTCAATTTTTCCATTATTTTTATTTTTTTAACATGTCATTTTTAGCAAAAATGTCCTAAAATACATATATTTTTTAATTATATCTATATGCAAAATGTGCATTTCTTGTCCAATTTTTAAAATTATTATTTTTTAGTGATAATTATTTTATGTGTATTGAAATATTAATTGACCATATATAAATATTAAAAAAATCCTAACCTCAAAATATTAATTTTATTATTTTTTTTTTAAACTTTGCAAAAAAAACTAAAATTTTCATTATAAAAAAACATTAACCAAAAACAAAAATTTGGAAAACCTTTAAAAACCAAATATCTTAGGACAAAAAATATGAAGAGGAATATGACAACTTGACATATGGTTAAAAGAAAATTTAAAGTGTCAAAATTATGCCTTAAAAAAAATTATTGATGTTTTCCAAAATCCACATGAAATTCACCAACATTTAAAAAAGTCATCCACACTTAATACATTAGAAAATTTAAAGTGTGCAAAAAAGCCTCTAAAGAAAGGGGTTGACAACACATCAACACTTTTCAAAATTAGCATGAAAATCACTAACATTTAAAAACAAATGTTCATACTTGATATATAGGAAAAGTTAAACTGTCAAAAAAATGCTAAAATAAAGGTGTATTCTGAATCAACACTTTTCAAAATCAGATGAATGTTTGCTAACTCAAAAAGGTGGGTACTCACTACAATTCGCATTTGATAGTTTACATTGTTTAATATGCAATCTAAAAAATGCTTACTAACACTTTTGTAAAAATATTCAAATTTATAATGATTTTATATAGCCTCTATAATTTTTTGGTGATTTTTTAGGTAACTTATTTTTATACTATAAAATTAGGGTAAATCATTTTTAGAAAAAATGGAAATTCATGATTTTTTTGTTTGTTGGAAAAACGTGGAAAATTAGCGCACGTGCCAATATTAGCCCTTAAAATTTTCCCCTATTCTCTCCTTTGAGTATTGATTTGGCCTCTTCATAATCTGAAAAATATGAAATTCGTGAGTGATTACAAAAATACCATTCGTTACTTATGCCTATTTGCTAATCCCACTAATTTAACTTTGAATTTATTTTTATTTGTATTCCTTATTTGCTCCCACTCTTTCCCGAGTTATTTTTCTTTTACACTTTGAGGATCAACAACTCTCTAGTGGATCGTTAAGCAAATAAGTCATTGTTAAAAAATGTCAAGGCCTCGGTTATTCATGGATATATCCTTTATCAGAATCCCATGAAAAATTCAAATTAACTCACCTCACTCTCTCATAAAACGTGTGTCATAACATTTTGAAGTCATGCATAAGATGTCTCCTTTGTCATCCCTAATGTCATCATTACTTTTGTGTTCATTGTAATAAACTCCTCCCACACTACTCCAAGGAATGGGGGTAGGATTTTACACTTTGGGATGGACATGGTAGTTAGATCGATCAATTATACTTATGATTCATGTTCATCTAAAGTGGTATAGGAAATTATATAACCTGGGATATCTTTCTTGATGTTTTTGTATTATTGGAATTCTTCTCGACTACCACCTTTGAATGACCACCTTCTTGTGCCCTTTAGATTTCCTATTTCCCTCTCTCAACAAAACTAGTCCCTTTTCGTTTACAACATTAGGATGGCCCTATGAAGCTTCCCTATAGTCAAGTCCACTCTCACAAGTCCAATCTCACTTATTTGGAGGAAGAAATTGTAGACATTCATTCCTCCTCTGAATCCATGCATATTCACTTTGTCTAACTTGGAAGCCTAGTTAGGTATAATGATGGAAATTATGATTTAGCGTAGGAAGCTTATTTAGCATATCCAAGACAAGATTGATGTTTTTCATGGCTCGCTCTCAGACAGTATTAGCATTATATGACAACAAGCCTCTATGAGATGTTAGTTCTCTAGAAATTCAAGCTATTCATCTCCATTTGAAGTAAATGTTGTCCTCCTAGACCTCAATGCGGCTTCTCGAGAAAGCTTCTCTACTCACGCTAAACTCATCGGCTCTCCTCCCAATACGACTTTTTACTGAATTTTCTACTTTTGTATGTATGTTAGGAGTATGTCTTTAGTTCTATAGTACAAAGACATTTTGTTGAATTTCACGATCTAACACTCTCATAAAGATTAAATAAAATCTTAGAACAAGTTGTCTAAATATTAATTCTCTCAAAATAACTCTTAACTTTTATACTTTATAACATTCTCTAAACACAGATTTGCTAAATGAATATAAACTTATCAATTTCATAAAAATATATTATATTATTTTTATTTATTAATATTGGTCCATAATTTATTAACTATTTTTATTAATTAGTATAAGTTTATAATATATCTATATATATAATCAAATATTAAAATCTGATTAAAATCTTTTAATATTACATTAAATTATGTTATAAAAAAATAAGTCACTTCTTTATGAAATGAAATATGTCTTTGTAAATATATATATATTAAAGACGTGGGCATTTCCAATTTTATATGGTAAGTTTTGAAATCAATATTCATATATGATTATTTTTTATCACAAAATGAAATAATTTTGTATTGTTTTTTATAAAGTTATATCATATGTTTTTAAGTTAAATATAATTAGTGTTATTTAAATATTATATGTTTTGAAGTTTTTTATTGGAATTCGATGAAATGTTTCTGGTTAAATGTTGATTTTTTTTGTTTGTTTAAAATTAGTTTTTGATTATATATGGATTCAACACCCAAAAAATTCATAGAGAATTGAGATTGTGAAGAGCTCACAACTCAAATTTATGATTCCAACAAATCCTTGCCAAACTATAAACAATTTAAATCAAAACATACAACAAAAATCCTTTCAAAACATATAACGAATAAACTATCACAACATAATTTCTAATATCATATTGTAAAATCTGATTACATTGTTTGTAATCTCATGATAATCCTGAATATTAATGTCTTTACTGTTCATAGTTTCATTTTGTGTACCACCTCTCTTCTAAATGTTACAATCAATTTACATATTTAAGATAGCAGTTTTCTTGTTAAATTGATTCCTTCCTCTTATTTAAAATAACACTGGTCTTGGGAATAACATGGGTACTGGAGGCGGATGACCTACGGCCTCTGCAACCCATCCTAGGGTTTCTGCAACTCCTGCAACGGCAGGCCTGCCAAGCACAGTACAACGCTGTAACAATCAAGCGGATTGGTGGTCAGCGTAAGTTGGCCATAAGCAAAAAGTAAAATGCAGCCCCCTCAGGGGGAGGGCGATGCGCCTCCCCCCAATAAGGACAGTCAAACACAGCCAACGGAAGAAAGGGAAAACGAAAATGAACAGAGCGGAGGTAATTCGGAACGCAGCAAGCATAAGGGCAAGGAAACAGATCAGGAAGATAGAAACAAGGCAAGTTCCTGCACATGCAAGCCAGTAGCAACTCACAGGCCAAGAGTGGAGTTCCCCAGTCATCATATCAATGCCAGAATACAGTATATGAGAGATCATGCGCTGATCGGCAAATTCATAGGAATATGGCCGACGAAGAAAGCGTTGAGAAGCTGGATAAGCGCCAAATGGAATCCAAAAGGGCATATCACTCTGCACCTAGGGCCAAAGGGGTTCTTCACTGCAGTCTTCAATTGCCTGGAAGATCGCAATAGGATTCTGGATGGGGGTCCCTATTTTTTCAACTCTGCAGGATTATATTTCAAAGCGTGGGTCGAAAGATTCAATCCAGACAAGGAAGACCTTAGCTGTGCTCCTATGTGGATAAGGCTGTATTCGCTACCTTGGGAATACTGGGAAGAAAAATCTCTTCAGGAGATTGGGAACACACTTGGCGAGTTTGTAAAGATTGCAGAAGAAACAAAATCATGCAGATACACGTCTTATGCTCGGATCTGTGTTTACATGGACCTCAAGCAAGCACTGCGAGACACGGTAAGTTTCTTTCATGAAGATGTTGAATGGATTCAAGTTATAGATTACGAGCATGTACCATTTAGATGCAGGAAATGCCATGATATAGGGCATCTCTATAGAGACTGTCCACTAAATAAGAAACCCTCTTCTCAAGAAAGTTCAGATAACCAAACATCTGATGGTTTCACTAAGGTAACAAATTGAAGGAGAGAGAACAAAAGAACAACATTCAATCCCAAGGCAAATCCAGTCAACATGCCAAAACCCACAACGAGCAATAGTTTTGAAGCCCTAGCTAAGACTGATACGCAAGATCTGGAGAAGGAAACACAGAAGAACAAGGAATCTACTAAAAAACAGTTAGGAGAAATTTCATTGCAATCAGGAGATATGGCTCTTAAGCAATCAATCCTTCAATCACAATCCAAATTTGTATACTAGCATTCCCAAGGAATGGAAGTTGATAACACCGAACCAAACGCCAAATCACCAAAAGAACGAGAGGAAACCTCTCAAGAGCCTCAAATCATGGAAGAAGATCTGGAGTCCTTAGACATAAGGGATCTGGATATTTTAGGCTGGAACAAGCATGCAAAACAGGGAATTTTGAAAAAATACCAGATCGGCTAGTGGACAACCTAGTAGAAGTCCTAAACAGGGCACAGAAGAAATACTCTCTAGGAGTCCAGATAGGAAGTCCATAGGATGGCAAGTTTATCACCAAGGATAATAAGAAGAGAGGCAGAAAAACAACACTTGAGAGAACCATCAAGATAGGAGAGGTATTAGTGGAGTCAGGGAGGTATGCCAAGCTGACCAAGTATTTTAATACTGACCCCCATCCTTCTCAATGAAGCTAATATCATGGAATATAAGGGGGCTCAATGGCCCAAGGAAAGGCAGATTATTAAAAAATATGCTTATGCAAGAAAAACCAAGCATACTCTTTCTGCAGGAGACTAAATGCAACTCAACAATTTTGGCAAAAATAACAGCGAAAGCCTGGCCAGGAGGGCTAGTAACAGCTGTTGATGCACAGGGAGCTTCGGGAGGACTCACAATACTTTGGGATGCGCGAGCCATTCAACTAAACAACATACATGCTAATAAAAGCTTCATTCAGGCAACTTTTCATCTAATAGGTACTAACACCTATGGACTTATAACTAATGTCTACTTCCCTCAGGAAACTACTCAAAAAGCTCAAATCTTGAATACACTGTCAGACCTCAACTCAAACAGGCCATACCCACTTTGGATTTTTGGAGGTGATTTTAATATGATAGCAAGCATGGAGGAAAAACAAGGGGGTAGAAGCAAAGCAAATAATGACGGAAACCTACTAAAAAACTTCATTCACACCAACTGGTTGGTGGATGTTCCCTCAAGCAATGGCCTCTTCACTTGGAGCAATAAGAGAGAAGGATCGCAGCAGATTGCTTCGCATCTTGATAGATTTCTCATCTCAGACAATGCAACCCACTTGGGAGGGGAATTTATAGCGTCCATCCTACCTATCTCAGGATCAGACCACTGGCCTATCAAACTTCAATGGAACAGGCCCGACAACAACCTCAAGCGCTCCTTTCGATTTGAAGAATTTTGGCTAACTCATCCGGACTTTGATGAATTAGTTAGATCAACCTGGCTCAACTTCAATTCTACTGGAGGTACAAAAATGTCCAGGTTTCAGCAAAAACTCAAGCATCTTAAAGGAGAAATCAAGCGATGGAATCACAATACTTTTGGCAACATTTTTAAAGCTCAGGCCACTCTCAATCTAGAAATGAAGAGGATCCAGCAAAACATTATCACTGAAGGACGCTCGGATGAATTAACCAAGCAGGAGCAAATCATAGAATCTCGAATATTAGAGAGGGCTAAATAGGAGGAAACATTATGGAGGCAGAAATCGAGGATTAGATGGTTAAAAGATGGAGAAAAGAACACAAATTTTTTCCATAAAACTACGGTGCAGCGCAGAATGAACAATTGCATTACTCACATAAAAAATGAACAGGGGAATAGAATAGAAACACACGAAGGCATTGAAGAGGACTTTCTCAGATACTTTAAGAAAGCACACCAGGAACCCAGTATAGATAGAATGTCGGCTATAAATAAGCTCCTAAAGGATATCCCAAAGATAATAACAAAGGAACATAATAGTCTCCTCCTCAAGCCCATCAACTTACAGGAAGTTGAAGAAGCTGCACAACACTTGAAGGAGGGGAAAGCACCGGGCCCGGATGGTTTTACATCAAACTTTTTTCATAAGTTTTGGGACCTTATAAAAGATGAGGTATGGCAAGTAGTGGAGGAATCCCGTGCACTACGATGGATGTATCCAGGGTTAAATGCCACATTCATTGCCTTAATTCCAAAGGTGGAAGAATCCAACACTCCAGATAAGTATAGACCGATTGCCCTGTGTAATATCATCTATAAAATCATATCAAAAGTCATAGCTACCAGACTAAAGCCACTGCTCCCTCTTATTATCTCGCCCGAGCAGTCTGGGTATGTAGAAGGCTGGCAAATAACGGATGGGATTATTTAAACTCATGAGATAATCCATTCCTTAAATCAGACAAAAAAGCCAGGTATGCTGCTTAAGCTAGATCTATCCAAAGCTTTTGATAGTATCAGTTGGGTTTATATTCAAAAAATTCTTACTGCCTTTGGTTTTGCCCCATCATGGGTCAGATGGATTTTTAATCTTTTGTCTTCAGCTTTTTTCTCTGTTCTAATCAATGGTATCCCATCGACAACATACCGTCCCTCCAGAGGTATCAGGCAAGGAGACCCCTTGTCACCCTTTCTTTTTGTTATTATGGCAGAAGGACTTGGTAGAAGTCTTACCTCTGCCAGGCTGGCTCAGCATCTAAAAGGCCTTTCATTCAACAACTCCCCATCTTACTCCCACCAGCAATTTGTGGACGACAATATGCTTTTCGGTTATCCCTCGGTGCAAGAAGCTCGCCTCCTCAAATCCCTCCTTTAGAACTTTCCAGATGCTTCTGGTGCCCTTATTAATCGAGTCAAATCCCAAATTTTTTTCTTTAATACCCCTGTTCCCAACCAAAAATCTATAGGCTGAATTCTGGGATTCACTACTGCTTCCCTGCCCTCCAAATACCTTGGTGCCCCTTTAATTGCCTCAGCTCTCAAACACTCTTCTTGGAAACAACTGCTGGAAAAACTGGAGGCTCGACTCTCCTTATGGACTCACTGAGCCCTTAATATGGCTAGCAGACTTGTTCTTATCAAGGCTGTCCTTCATTCCATGCCCTTGTATCTCTTTTCCATCCTTGCAGCCCCAAAATGGGTACTCAAAGAAATTAAGAATCTCCAGCGCAATTTTTTATGGGGAAGCTCAGGCCACAATCGAAAATGGGCTCTAGTTAAATGGGATAAAGTATGTCTTCCAAAGAAAGCAGGGGGTATTGGGCTAAGAGATCCTGAGCACAGCAATAGAACAATGGGAGCAAAAATCTGGTGGAGATGGCTAGCCCATCCTAATACCCCCTGGGCCTCCCTCTGGACAGCTAAGTATGCAAGCAAATGTCCTATGGAAGAGAGAATACGAATGACAGAGTTAAGCACGGGATCGGTAATCTGGAATTCGGTTATTCAACATAGAAATCTCATACAAAAGCATAGTTTTTGGGAAGTCAAGAGTGGGTCCACGGCTCGATTTTGGGAAGACTCCTGGTAGCAATTCCCAAAAATAAGAGATGTACTCCAAAATCATCCAATATCAGAGCAGGATATCAATCAGTTAGCCAAGGTCAGTCAGTTCTGGAACCCATCTACAACACAAGAACACAGACAATGGAAAAATGCAAATCAAATTCTAACGCACAACTCTGAATAAACTTAGCAGTATCTTTCTACAGAATTACAAAAGAGGAAAATCACTATCTCAGAAGAACCGGACATTCTAAGATGGGGCCATGAAGAGAAAGGAACATTCACCACAAAGGAAGTGTATAAGATAATAGTCCAAGATCAGCTAAACAAAGACACTTTATGGGATAAAATTTGGCACACTTCCAACTGGCCGAAGGTTTCCACTTTTCTATGGCTCCTATGTCACAATAAAATTCTAACTTGGGATAATCTTCGGAAAAGAAGCTTCTCGGGCCCATCTATATGTCTCAACTATATGCAAGAGGAGGAAACAGCTATACATCTTATGCAGACCTGTCAAATTGGAAGAAAGCTTTGGGAGAAGGTTGCCTTCCGCTGCCAAAAAGAAGGTAGAGTGCAAGGAGATCTACAAGCCACTATTCGTAACTGGAGTCAAAAGCGATATCAAAGTAATCTCCTCAACACTCTTTGGCAACTTATACCTGGCTTACTGATGTGGAACATCTGGAAAGAGTGAAATAGAAGAGTTTTCAAGGATCAAACTATGCCCTTAGAGCAGATTTGGACTAAATTTCATCAGAATATCATGGAGTCTCTATCAATTAGAGAATGGTACTCAGAAGATCTTCCCACATCATCGCAGGAAAAAACAGTGTGGGATAATTGGAGGATCCAGATAAACCAACAGACAATCATCAAAAAGAATCCCACCATGCAGGAAAAGGAATCAAGTAAATGGACACCGCTTCCCATTAACATGTTCCAACTTAATTTCGATGGGGCCTCAAAAGGAAATCCAGGGAAAGTAGGGTATGGGGGTGTCTTCAAGGATCACAATGGCAATCCTCAATGTATTTTTATGGGCTCGAAACGCTGGGACACCAATAACTCAGCAGAATTGGAGGGATTATGGAGAGGTCTCAAACTGGCTCACGAAAGAAGATTTTTTCCGCTCATTATAGAAGGGGATTCGCAAATTATAATTAGAATGATCACAAATCTAATGCATGGATCCCCCATTCACAAAGTTAGTAACAGTTGGAGGATGGCCCAAAGGCTTGAGCTAATAAACAGATGGCTTTCTCAGCATCAAGCAATCTCATTCAGACACACCAGAAGGGAAGGAAACAAGCTTGCTGACTTTCTTGCCAATCTCGGAGTGGAAACTGGGGTAGGATACTTTGACGGGACAATCTCCAGTATAGCCTCCGCGGACCAACTCTCTAAGTTCCAGGAAATTGTGATACAGGATAAACCTGGTAAAATCTTTCAGTGTGTCAGGGCCCAAATACAAAATTTTGAAGTCTGTACTGTGAATTTGGCAGAAAGCCTGAACTATAATATCTCTGAGTTTCTGGTTGAGGAATGGCCTCGGCCTCCTCTGAGGTCTTGACCTCATTGTATATATCTTTTTTCCTTTTTTAATAGAATTAGTATTTACGAAGAAAAAAAAAAATAACACTGGTCTTGTTAAGTTGATTCCCTCCTCTCATATGTTAATCATTATTGAGCATGCATAAAGCACACACCATTTGTCAAAGCATATTTCTTCTCTTGTTTTTTTTTAAATTGAACTCAACTCATGAAGGCAAGGATCATTTTTTCCTTTTGCAATTCAATTCAACTCAAGGAGGCAAGGATCTCATTGATGCTACCAAGGTATAGGTAGAGTGAGGGTGGCACCTCTAGCGTTGTGGGTGCATCCAATAGGAGAAAACTCATCCTCTAAACTTTCATTTTCGTTGCCTTTCGATAATTCAATGGATAGATAGCGCTAAACCCAAAACCAAATTACTTCCACTTCCATTTTCATACCCTTTTGATAATTCAATTAATAAATAGCTCCAAACCCAAAACCAAATCACTTCCGGCTTCGTTTCAAAGCAAAAAATCCTTTCAAACTATATAATGCATTTTCATAAGATGCTACATGATTTCATTTTTCAAGAGATGCTTTATGATTTCATTGAACAATGTGAAAGAAGATAAGGGACAAGCACTTCTAAAACCAACAGTGAAATAATTCAATCTATATTTAATATGAGTGATACTTTACTTTCTTGGTATCCGTATTCTTTATCTGTGTACTTTATTATTGAGCTCTAATGGAACCTTATGTAATATGAGTCAAATTCTTAGTAGTCTCTTCCTATATTTCCATAGCATATTTTCTAAACTTTTTAGACTTTGGTTCTTTCATAATCAATGGTAGAGAATAACGAAATCAATGTGTAATCCCATGATTTAATAAAATCATATCTTACATTTTTAATTAAAAATAGCTTCCATCATCATATTGCAAAAGTGGTTTACATTTTTGTGATTTTGAATTGATTATAGCAATCAATGCTATTAATGTATCTATAATTGAGGTCTATCTTATGTGTGGATTCAGACATTGTTTTGTGCACTACTTATAATTGAGGTCTATCTTATGTGTGGATTCAGACCATTGTTTTGTGCACTACTTAATCTTATTGTCATAGTTATTTAACGAGTTTAGAGCAATGCTTGTCTTGTCAAGTCGACACCCTTCTCTTTTGTGTTGATTGCTATTAAGAATGCATCATTTGTTAAGTTCACTCTTTCTTTCTTGTTGGTATTCATGGCACCAAGATATAGCCAAAGGAGAGTGGTATCTTTGGTGCTATGGGCACATCCAACAAAAGAAAGATCATCCTTTGAAAATTCATTGCAATTACCTTACAATAATTCAATGGATCCATTAATATGACTCTAAAATCTAGATAACTTAAGGATGTGTTTCAAGGTGGAAAGATCTTTTGAAGCTGTATAATGTGTTTTCACAAGACACTTTATGATTTCATTGAAGATAGTGAAAGAAGTTAGGTGCAAGTGCATGAAAATTGTCAATCGAATAATTTGATCTATATTCAAAGTGAGTAACACTTTACATTCTTGGTATCCTTCTTCTCCTGTGGTATATTTTCTTCTTGAGATTCAAAGGAACATTCCATAACATGAGCCAAATTCTCAATAGTCTCTCCTCGTGTTTCCATTGCATCTTTTGTAACATTTTCAAACATAGTTTTCTTCAAAATATTCTTGACAGGATCTATAACTGTATGGATGATAAACTCTTTTTGCATGGAATAGAGATATCATTTTATATTGATTTTTATGTAGGGAACTAATCCCATGATTCAATAGTGTTTTATCGTAAGTTTTTGACAAAAAATAAATTCCACCATCATATTGTAAAAAGATTCTACATCTTTTGTGATTTTTTGTGATGAGGACAATCATTATACTTGATGTAGCTATAATAAATTCCCTCATTGGGCACTTTCATCCTCTTGTTTCCATGTCTAAGCTACAAGTTTAGAGCAACACTTGTTTTATCAGGTTGATTCCCTCCTCCTATTTGTTGATCACTGTCAACCATACACCATTTAATAACCATGATCCCTCTTTCTCTTTGTGACTCAACTCATAGAGACCAAGGATCTCATTGAGGGCACCGAGCTATAACACGAGAAAGGGTGGTACCTTTTGTGTCATAATTTCATCCAATAGGAGTAGACTCATCCTCTAAAAACTTGTTATTATTTTTGTTAGGGTCCTATAAATATAGGTAATTATAATATGTATATAGTTATTTATTTTGAGAATCTTATTGTGAAACTTAACTTATGAGTCATTGGGTGTCATAGCCTAAAGATTTACTTGTCTAAGAAACCATTCAATCCTTCAAGTCCTATGGTCAAAATCAATCTAAGGTTGGGAAGGCTATTTTCTTGTCAAGATTCTGTAAAATCATCTTGTAGGTGTTTCCATGATGAAGTGCTCATAAGAAGCTTTCTAACGGTATATTCAATTCTTTAAACTAACTTTGGAGAAAAAGTTAGAACATATTGAAGTTTACTCTTCAAAAGCAGAAAGCAAGTGACAATGCCTAAGTGTTAAAAATCTCGCATCCCGCAATTCAGAGGTGCATGGCTATATCATTGATCATAGGTTCCAAATCTCGCATCTCGAAGGTTTTAGAGAGAGCAAGAAGAGGACAACGAAGCAAAATCAACAATTAGCAATCGTCGGGATCACAATCAGTGATCAGAGGTTCCAAATCCTGCATTCGGGAGGTTCATGGTCAGTCGACAATCGGCGAGGTTGGCAATTGGCGATTCACAATGGAGGCAGGGTGGTCACATTTTGAAATCGCTGAGATTGCTGGAAAAAGGCCTCCAGTGTTAAAGTTCCATGAAGGGCTTGAAACAAATTAACAAAGGAAATGCTTGCAAAACCAGGCCAGGCAGGGCCTTTTCTCTCTCCTCCCAAAGGGATGTGTCGCATCAAAATATTGGATTCGATAAAGGCCACAGGGCAATCATTCATTGGATTCGATAAAGGACACGTGGCAGACAATGATTCGTTCCGATATGGCACATGTGGAGGTTGACGTCACCGTACGATGGATTCAGTATTTTCAAGGGTCACAAGGGGCCAAAAATGGGTGACACGTGTCACAACTCATAGGTTGACATGTGGCAGTGACGTGGCAGTGACATGGCAAGGATGATGTCATCAATCGACGATTGCAAGGTTGAGGCACATCACAGCATAAGTTGAAATTGTTGATAGGAAATTGCTAGAAGAGGAGCTCCAATAAGGGCTAGAACATGGGCACATAAAGCGTCATAAGACTAGGGGCTTACTATAGAAGGTGATTGATGTTCGCAATCGGAGAAAATAAAATGTGTACACTGAGTTAGACCATTGATTGGAATCGTCGGGAGAGGAACTCCAACGTGGGGGCTAACCCACGGTTACAAAGAGTTCAAAGAGCCAAGAGCTATCAACACAAGGAGCTCAGGTGCATATATGCGTGGTCCTATGTCTTATTCGGTGAAACCATTTATAAAGCGATATTTCAAAAATCGTCCCCCTTTATAGCCAAAGAGTTTTAACACACGAAGAAGCTTTGACCCTGAGATTTCACTTGAGCCCCGGGGGTTAGGCACATCATAGAGTTTCACACTCTGCATAATATAAAGTGGCACACAAAGAAAACCTCTTATTGAAAGTTTTGATATTAAAAACGGCCCAGGCACATATATGTTATGGTCCCATGTATTACACATGGGAACCGTTATAATGCAGCAATGTTATAAAGAATCGACCCCCTATCCCAAGCTAAAGGGCTTAGCCCCAGAAGATCAAGATAATGGTACCGATATCTGTTTTTATGACTTAACACCCTTTCCACAGTCATGATTTCACACTCTGCCATGTTTTATGGTTTTGACTGATTTGGTAGGACCCGATAAGGCATCAAGAGGATTTTTAGCAGGATTTTTGGCATCACAACAGGAAGTTCAGGATTTTCCAGAGGATTATGGGCAGATGAGGATGAAGGTGTTTTTCTGAGTTAATGCTCTCCTATAATTAACCTGAATCTTGTTGTTTATGTTATAAACGATCAAACACACCTTTTGATCCACTTAGCTGGACAAAATGCATTGTATCTGGCCCTTGGCCGTAGTATAAAAGGCTAAGCATATGATGTAATAGAGGTTGGAATTTGAGGGGTTAAGTTGGAACTTGTATGAAGAAAGGTTGTACATTGATGTAAGTTGTGCATTGTAATAAAAGGGATCAATTTACAGTAATACAAAGAGCTTTGTTCTAGGATTCATGTGTCAAGCAATTGGTGAGGTACTTTCTCTTGTGAAATTGTTTATTCTCTCATTTTTCCATATGTTTTATATTTTTATTGTTTCAAGAAGATTAAGGGCTGAATTTTCTTAATTGTACTATGCTCTGGCTTGTAAATAATATCAATTTTGTTGTCTAATGTTAGTTATAGAATTCATCTCAGTATGCTATATATTTAATTCAATCTGAATCATTTTCATTCTCTTCACTCCACAGACACTCTATAAGATCCAAAAGCTTGCCTATCCTGCCTTGTTATAGCTGCTATGTTATTTGTGATTGATTACTTACAGTTTTATGACTCCATGCCCAATAGACTTTCCCCGCACTTTTCAACCAAACCTTTAAAAAATCCCACCTCGAGATTTCATAACTAGCCTAATATCTTGAACAAAAATTCAAATCAGATAGATAGATCCCTCTCTGAAGCTGGAATGGCTAGATCTCAGCTTTAAAAGTGGTTTTGTGGTTACCTCTGGGTTTCTCTCCTAAGCCTAGAGAAATTATATAGTGATAACATTTTGGTGACCATACTAGGGAAGAAAGGTTTTATCTTCCCTAGGAAAGACTATCAAGTTTCAGATTTGATTGCTGATGGTGGACAACAGTTAGACATAGAAAGGTTGTATCATTCACCTATCGACTCTAATTTCAAAAGAATCCAGAAGATCAACCATTGACTTGGTGACTCACTTCAAATCAGTCTGAGAGAAGAACAAGATTGTTAGCAGAAGAATGGAAGGATAATGTGTGAAAGCCAGGTACTTGAACATAGATTTTCTTCAGGGTAAAGTATTATGTTTTATTAATTTCTTCTTGTCCTTTCCTGGAAATTTCCAAAAGATTTTCTTCTATCTACTGAATTTGAATGTAGACTACAAACCTGCACATGAGTCTCCTGCTAGAAGTGTATATCATTCCCTTGAATCTGTAAATGCATCTCCTCTTAGTATTGGTTGTCCTAAACAAGATACAAAAGATAAACATAGTTCATCAAGTATAATTTCATCTCAAACCTTAGTCATGGTTGCTGCTTGGTATGCCCCGTTAAATATGCTAGCCCCTTTGCATGAGTTACCACAAAATTATGGTGAAAGGCTACCTCAATTTGATGGTACATCTAAGATCACAACAAGGAAGCATGTAGACAAAATCATTGACTTCATTGACCTTGAGGAAGTAGAACATGAAGATGTCAAATTGAGATTGTTTTCTCAAAGCCTTATGGGAGAAGTTAGGAGATGGTATAAATTCTTGGCAGTTGGAAGCTTTCCAACAGTTGGAACATGTTTTTATTGTCAAATGGGAGGTCAAAGTGAATCCTTTTCAGATTATGGATGAATATTGAAACCTAAAGAGGCATCCTAGTGAGGCAGTCCAAGGGTTCTCAACTAGATTTAACAAAGTTTTTAATGCCATCCCTATAGATATAAAACCTTCCCCTGGATTGGCTATGATTCATTATCTAGATGGTTTTGATGCTGAACTTGCCTATTATCTTAGAGAGAGGAATCCTGCTACTTTGGAGGACATGTAGAAAAGTGTTGTTGATGTGGAAGAAAATTTGTTGACCAAAAGAGCCAAAATGGAAGCTGAAAGAAGGCAAGTGGTCAAGGAAGAGATTTCCCCATTATTAGACCATAAGCTGAATACATTGATGAAAACCATGGAAAGGTTGATGGAAGCATTCATTATGCAAAACAAAATTGTTGTTAGAGGGCAGCTAAGAAGAATTCCTCTCCAAGCAGACTTACTGGAAGAAGAAGAGGTTGTTGATCTGTGTCATCATAGGTTAGAAACTGGTTGTTTTATTTATTCATTTGAAGACAGTCCTGAAGAGAAACCATTGATATGTTCTCAACAAGAGGATGTTCAATTTCATCAATTTAGGGAAAGCAATCATCCTGAAGGATATGATGAAAGCATTGATTTAGGTGAGCAGTGTTATAATTTTGATAGTAAATATGAAGAAAGCTATGAATTTGTTGATGGTAAATCTCAACCTTCATGTTATGCGACATTTTAATTGCTAAAAGAAAATTATAAGATCACTAAGGAAGTAGGAAAGTAAGTTGAAGCTAGCACAACTTAGCAACAACCTTATGATATAATTGAGGACCCTATTTCTTGTTACATTCAAGAATCCTTCATCCAAATATTGCAGCCTTCTTCAATTTTTGATCATCCAATAGATGATATCTTGGATGATTTCAATAGTGAAAGTTATTCCCCTTTAACTAGTAGTGAGTCTGAAAATAGGGGTGATGGAGACTTATTTTATTTTTAGGAAAATTTATAGTAGACAAAGGTTTCTTCCTTCGATGGAAATGAATCAGATTGTAATCTTGATGATGAATATCATGTCTTTTCTCCAGTGTCTGATGGGTATATTCAGCAACCTTTCCAATTGTTAAGTGGCCAAGAAAAAGATCATGATATTCTTTTGAGATGTTCTTCAACCCATTCATTTCTTGAATTATTGTTTCGAGAAGAATACTATGTGAATCAAAGGTTTGAATTTGCATGCATAAAGGATTTCGATAGAGAAATTGTTCCAGGTAATAGCCACCCAGTATTTTAGTAAAATTATGAAGAAGAGCATATTGTTGAAGACCTCATAGATGTGGATATTTTTGTTGTTGATAAGCTAGTGGCTGAAAACAAAGAGAGTGCTTGGATTTTTGCTGATTTTCAAGATGGGCTAATGTTTCAGATTATTGAAGACTCTTTTGTTGATTTTCTATAGTCATCAAAAGAGGTGACTTTTCATGTTTTTCAACATCCTTTGGCCAATTTGTTGCAGTCATCAAGGAAAATGGTTTTTCTTACATTTGTAGATTGCAGTCAACAATTTCAATGGCAATTTGGGTTGTCAGTCTTATATTTTTTCTTCCTGCTCATGAGAGATATAAGAATCACTTAGTCAAGTAGCCATTTGCTTGACTGACTATATTGGAGCGAAGAGATCACCTAGTGTATATATTTGCAGCAACAGCATACAACTATCTTCATGGTTTGACGCCGAAGGAGAAGGCCCTAAGACTTTGGTGATGTGCTGTCAAAATTGACTTATTTCCCTTAAATTTTTCAGTTATGTAAGTTAGTTTACAGTTAGTTGGTTTTTAGTTTTGACCCCATTTCAAAAGAGAGAAAGCAACTGATCTATGGTGTTCTTGACACCTCACAAGGAGGATGCCATCCAAATTGGAGCCAATGTTAGGGTCCTATAAATATAGGTAATTATAATCTATGTCCAATTATTTATTTTGGGAATATTCTTATGAAACTTAGCCTATGAGTCACTCGGTGTCATAGCCTAAAGATTTACTTGTCTACGAAACCATTCAGTGCTTCAAGTCTTGTGGTAAAAATCAGTCTAAGTTTGGGAAGGATTTTTGCTTATCAGTCTTCTGTAAAATCATCTTGCAAGTGTTTCCATGATGAAGTGCTCAGAATCAACTTTCTAACGATATGTTCAGTTCTTTAAACTGACTTCTAGAGCAAAAGTTAGAACATATCGAAGTTTAGTCTTCAAAAGAATAAAACAAGTGAAAATGCCTAAGTGTTGAAAATCTCGCATCGCTCAGTTCGGAGGTGCATGGCTATATCAACGATCAAAGGTTCCAAATCATGCATCTCGAAGGTTTTGGAGAGAGCAAGTAGTGGACAACAGAGAAAAATCAATGATGAGCGATCGTCAGGATCGCAATTGGCGATCAGAGGTTCCAAATCCTGCATCTCAGAGGTTCATGGTCAGTTGACAGTCGACAGGGTCGGCAATCGACGATTCACAATGGAGGCAAGGTGGTCACATTTTGAAATCATCAAGATTGTGGGAAAATGGCCTTTAGTGTTAAAGTGTCAAGAAGGGCCTGAAACAAATTAATAAAGGAAATGCTTGTAAAACCAGGCTAGGCAGGGCCTTTTCTCTCTCCTCCCAAAGAGACGTGTGGCAACAAAAGGTTGGATTCGATAAAGGCCATGGGTTAGTTAGTCATTGGATCTGATAAGGGACATGTGGTAGTCAGTGATTGGTCCTGATATGGCCCACATGGTGGTGTTAAACATTGGATAAATCAACTCTCCTTGTGTGTTTCGTGACATGGACTAACCGCCTCCCATGGATCCTTATCTTTGGCGATGCGATTGTTGGCTAACACATGTGATTTTTGGTCTAACGGAAATCGTGATTCCCAACAAATGGTATCAAAGCATAGGTCACGAGTTCGATACACATTCGACTTGTGTTGGGGGGGAGATTGTTGGACATTAGATAAACCAGTGCTCCCCATGTGTTTCACAACATGGACTAACCACCTCTCGTGAATCCTTATCTCTGGCGATGCGATCATTGGCTAACACATGCGGGTTTTGGTCTAAAGGCAATCGTGACTCCCAACGGGCAGCTGACGTGATCATACGATGAACATGTGTCAGGTGGATTTGGTATTTTTTCAAGGGTCAGAAGGGGCCAAAAATAGGTGACATGTGTCACCACTCACAAGCTGACATGTGGCAGTGACGTGGCTGTGACATGGCAAGGATAACATTAGCAATCAACGATCGCAAGGTTGAGGCACATCGCAGCATAAGTTGAAACTACCGATTGGAAATCGTCGGGAGAGGAGCTTCAATAAGGGATAGAACATGGGCACGTGAAGCATCACAGGACCAAGGGTTTTGCACATAAGGTGATTGACGTTCGTAATCGGCGAAAATAAAATGTGTACACCGAGTTAGACAGCTGATTGGAATTGCTGGGAGAGGAGCTTCGATGTGGGGGCTAACCCACAGTTACAAAGAGTTCAAAGAGATAGGAGCTATCAGCACAAGGAGCCCATGCGCATATATGTGTGGTCCTATGTCTTATGCAGTGAAACCATTTATAAAGGGATATTTCAAAGAATCAGCCCCCCTTTCTAGCCAAAGAGTTTTAACATGTGAAGAAGCTTTGACCTTGAGATTTCACATGAGCCCCGAGGGCTAGGCGCATCGCAGAGTTTCACACCCCACATAATGTAAAGTGGCACACAAAGAAAACATCTGATTGAAAGTTTTAATATTAAAAAGGGCCCAGGCACATATATGTTGTGGTCCCATGTATTACACATAGGAACCATTATAATGCGGAAATATTATAAAGAATCGGCCCCCTGTCCCAAGATAAAGGGCTTAGCCCCGAAAGATCAAGCTAATGGTACCGATCTCTCTTTTTATGACTTAACAACCTTTCCATAATCATGATTTCACACGCTGACATGTTTTATGGTTTCAACTAATTCGGTAGGACCATATAAGGCATCAGGAGAATATTTAGTAGGATTTTTGGCATCACAATAAGCAGTTTGGGATTTTCCACAAGATTATAGGCAGATGAGGATGAAGGTGTTTTTCTGAGTTAATGCTCTACAAAAATTAACCTGAATCTTTTTTTTTTTGTTATAAATGATCAAACACACCTTTTGGTCCACTTAGCTAGGGGAAATGCATTGTATCTAGCCCTTGGTCATAGTATAAAAGGCTAAGCATATGATGTAATAGGTGTTGGAAATTGAGGGGTTAAGTTGGAACTTCTATGAAGCAAGGTTGTACATTAATGTAATTTGTGCATTGTACTGAAAGGGATCAATTTACAGTAATACAAAGAGCTTTGTTCCAGGATTCCTGTGTCAAGCAATTGGTGATGTACTTTCTCTTGTGAAATTTTTTATTCTCTCAATTTTCCATATGTTTTCTATCTTTATTGTTTCAAGAAGATTAAGGGCTGATTTTTCTTAATTTTACTCTGCTCTGGCTTGTAAACAATATTAATGTTTTATGTATAATGTTAGATATAGAATTCATCTCAGTATGCTCTATATTTAATTGAATCTGAATCATATTCATCCTCTTCACTCCATAAAAGCTCTATAAGATCTAAAAGCTTTCATATCCTACCTTGTTACAGTTGCTTTGTTATTTGTGATTGATTTCCTACAATTTTATGACTCCATGCCCAATGGACTTTCCCCACATTTTTTGACCAAACCTTTAAAAAATCCCACCTCAAGCTTTCATAACTAGCATAATATCTTGAACATAAATTCAAATCAAATAGAGATATCCCTCTCTGAAGCCGAAAGGGCTAGATCCTTGCTTTAAAAGTGGTTTTGTGGTTACCTCTGGGTTTCTCTCCTCATCCTAGAGAAATGACGGAGTGATAAAATTTTGGCAACCATACTGGGGAAGAAAGGTTTTATCTTACCCAGGAAAGACTATGAAGTTTCAGATCTGATTATGGATGGTGGAAAACAGTTAGACACAAAAAAGTTGAATCACTCACCTAGCGACTCTGATTTCAAAAGAATCCAGAAGATCAACCATTCACCTTCAAATCAGTCTTAGAGAAGAACAGGCTTGTCAACAGAAGAATGGAGGGATAGTTAGTGAAAGTCAGGTACTTGAACTTGGATTTTCTTTAGGATATAGTATTATGTTTTATTAATTGCTTCCTAACCTTTCTAGGAAATGTCCAAAATATTTTCTTCTATCTACTGAATTTGAATGTAGACTACAAGCCTGCACATGAGTCTCCTGCTAGAAGTGTATATCTTCCCCTGAATCCGCTTATGCATCTCCTCTTAGTATTGGTTGTCCTAAATAAGATACAAAAGATAAACATGGCTCAACAAGTATAATGTCATCTCAAACCTCAGTCATGCCTGCTGCCCAGTATTACCCATTAAATCCGCTAGCCCCTTTGCATGAGTTACCACAAAATTATGGTCAAAGGCTACCTCAATTTGATGTTACAACTATGATCACAACAAGGAATCACGTAGAAAAAATCATTCACTTCATTGACCTTGAGGAAGTAAAACATGAAGATGTCAAATTGAGATTGTTTTCTCAAAGCCTTATGGGAGAAGTCAGGAGATGGTATAAAATCCTGGAAGTTGGAAGTATTCCTTCTTTCCAACAATTGGAACATGTTTTCATTGACAAATGGGAGGTCAAAGTGAATCCTTTTTAGATCATGGATGAATATTAAAACATAAAGAGGCAGCCTAGTGAGATAGTCCAAGGGTTCTCAACTAGATTTAACAGAGTTTTTAATGCCATACTTTTAGATATAAAACCCCCCCCTAGATTGGCTATGCTTCATTATCTAGTTGGTTTTGATGATGAACTTGCCTATTATCTCAGAGAGAGGAATCTTGCTACTTTGGAGGATATGAAGAAAAGTGTTGTTGATGTGGAAGCAAATTTGTTGACCAAAAGAGCCAAAATGAAAGTTGGAAGAAGCCAAGTGGTCAAGGAAGAGCTTTCCCAATTATTAGACCATAAGTTGAATACATTGATGAAAAACATGGAAAGGTTGATGGAAGCATTCATTGTGCAAAACAAAATTGTTGTTAAACGGAAACAAAGAACTCCTCTCCAAGTAGACTTGGTAGAAGAAGAGGTTGTTGATTTGTCTCATCATAGGTTATAATATGGTTGTTTTATCTATTCATTTGAAGATAGTCCTGAAGAGAAACTAGTGATATGTTCTCAACAAGCGGATGTTCAATTTCATCAATTTAGGGAAAGCAGTCATCCCGATGGATATGATGAAAGCATTGATTCAGATGAGCAGTCTTATAATTTTGACAGTCAATATGAAGAAAACAATGAATTTGTTGATGGTAACTCTCTAACTTTATGTTATGCTACATTTGAATAGTTGAAATAAAATTATAGGATCGCTAAGGAAGTAGGAAAGCAAGTCGAAGCTAGCATAACTTGGGAGCAACCTTATGATATAATTGTGGACCCTGTTGCTTGTTACATTGAAGACTCCTTCATCCAAAGATTGTAGCAGCCTTCTTCAGATTTTGATCATCCAATAGATGATATCTTGGATGATTTATGCAATCAAAGTTCTTCCCCTTTAACTAGTAGTGAGTTTGAAAGCAGGGGTGATGGAGACTTATTTTTTTTTCAAGAAAATTTCCAGCAGACAAAGGTTTCTTTCATCGTTGGAAATGAATTAGATTGTACTCTTCATGATGAATCTCATATCTTTTCTCAAGAGTCTGATGGGCATATTCATCAGCCTTGCTAATTGTTAAGTGACCAAGAAAAAGATCAAGGTATTATTTTGAGTTGTTCTTCAACCCATTCATTTCTTGAATTATTATTTTGAGAATAAGAATGTGCGAATCAAAGTTTTGAATTTGCATGCATAAGGGCTTTAGATAGTGAAATTTTTCCAGGTAATAGCCATCGAGTATTTGAAAATTAAGAAGAAGTGCATATTGTTGAATACCTCATAGATGTGGATATTTTTGTTGTTGATAAGATAGTGTCTGAAAACAAAGAGAGTGCTTGGATTTTTGCTGATTTTCAAGATGGGCTAATGTTTCAAATTATTGAAGACCCTTTTGCTAATTTTCTGCAGTCATCAAGGAAAATGGTTGTTCTTACATTTGTAGATTGCAGTCAACAGTTTTAGTGGCAGTTTGGGTTGCCAGTCTTATATTTTTTCTTCCTTCTCATGAGAGATATAAGAAACACTCAGTCAAGTAGCCATTTTCTTGACTGACTATATTGGAGAGAAGAGATCACCTAGTGTATATATTTACAACAACGACATACATCTATCATCATGGTTTGAAGCCCGAGGAGAAGGCCCTAAGACATTTTATTATTTCATTTAAAGTTCTCAGTTCTGTAAGTCAGTTTGCAGTTAGCTGGTTTTTAGTTTTGACCCCATTGCCGAAGAGAGAAGGCTACTGATCTATGGTGTTCTTGACACCTCATAAGGAGGATTCCATCCCTATTGGAGCCAATGTTAGGGTCCTATAAATATAAGTAATTATAATCTGTGTCCAATTATTTATTTTGGGAATCTTCTTGTCAAACTTAATCTATGAGTCACTAGGTGTCATAGACTAATGATTTACTTGTCTAAGAAACCATTCGATCCTTCAAGCCCTATGGCCAAAATCAGTCTAAGATTGGGAAGGATTTTTCTTGTCAAACTTCTATAAAATAATCTTGTAGGTGTTTCCATGATGAAGTGCTCAGAAGAAACTTTCTAATGGTATATTCGGTTCTTTAAATAGACTTCTGGAGAAAAAGTTAGAATAGATTGATGTTTACTCTTCAAAAGAAGAAAACAAGTGAAAATGCCTAAGCATTGAAAATCCCACATCATGCACATCCAAGGTGCATGGTTATATCAACGATCGGAGGTTCCAAATCCCACATCCCATAGGTTTTGGAGAGAGAAAGAAGTGGACAGTGGAGCAAAATCAATAGTTAGCGATTGCCATGATCACAATCGACGATCAAAGGTTCCAAATCCTACATCTTGGAGGTTCATGGTCAGTCGGTAGTCAGTAGGGTCGGCAATTGGTGATTTGCAATGGAGGTAGGGTGGTCACATTTCGAAATTGCAGGAAAAAGGCCTCCAGTGTTAAAGTGTCGGGAAGGGCTTTAAACAAATTAACAAAGGAAATGCTTGCAAAACCAAGCCAGGAAGGGCCTTTTCTCTCTCCTCCCAAAGGGACACGTGGCACCAAAATATTGGATCCAATAAAGGCCATGGGGAAGTCAATCATTAGATCCGATAAGGGACTCGTGGCCGTTAGCAATTGGTTCTGATATGGCCCATGTGGCGGTTGACGTGACCATACGGTGGACACGTGGTAACTGGATTCAGTATTTTCAAAGGTCAGAAGGGGCCAAAAATGGGTGACATGTGTTGCCACTCACATGTTAACATGTGGCAGTGACATGGCGAGGATGACGTCAGTAATTGACGATTGCGAGGTTGAGGCACATTGTAGAATAAGTTGAAACTGCAGACTGGAAATCACCAGGAGAGGAGCTCCGATAAGGGCTGGAATGTGGTCATGTGAAGTGTCACATGACTAGGGGCTTAACATAGAAGGTGATCAGTGTTCGCAATCGGCGAAAATAAAATTTATACACCGAGTTAGACCACTGATTGGAATTGTTGGGAGAGGAGCTCTAATGTGGGGGCTAACTCGTGGTTACAAAGAGTTCAAAGAGCTAGGAGGTATCGACACAAGGAGACCAGGCACATATATGCATGGTCCCATGTCTTATGCGGTGAAACCATTTATAAAGTGATATTCCAAATAATCGGCCCAGTTTCTAGTTGTTGTGCTATTCAACAACCCCCCCCCCCATTTATTAATATAATAGATAATATTGTATCAATAAATGGGGACCCTTAGAAAATCCTTCCATTTTTTTTTTTAGCATTTAGACACTTTCTTTTAAATTTTTGGAACAAACCAAGATATCAAGTCAAAACCTTTTGAAAGCTGGCAATACTCACCTTTTCGCATACCGCTGGACCAAGTGTGTCAAAAGCCTTTTTAACAAGAAAAACTTGAAAAATGCGATCTAAAGGAATCATTGCGCTTAACCTAGCTATCATTAGGCTTTTCATTAAAAACTAGGTCCTAAGGCATTTCCTATTAAAACAACAACATGTATTGCATATCGCAATTCACAAAGGGCACACTCTCACGAAGCATGTTGAAACATGCGAAATGCAATATTGTGATGAGGCAGTCAACATTATCGCATCGCGTTAGAAATACTTAAGAAAGGTTTGAAATCTTACAAACCACGTGATGTTGCAAAATGCGGTAAAAGCCCGGACCCGATTGAAACCTATGTTATAAAGTAACACTTAATTTCACTATGCAAATGAAAAATTCTTTATAAGGTAAATCCCGTTAAACAAGATACGCTTTAAAAAGCAATAAAGAATGTCCCGCATTTCACATCCCACAAAAACGAAAGGAACTTTAAATAAAGCACACAGTCAATACATGATAATGCGATTTGCGATATTGCATCGCAATTGCAAAATCGACATTTTCGCAAATGAAAGCTTGTAACCTTAAAATGTTTTCTTCTTTTTTTTACGATGTGGAACATTAATGAGAAATAAAGGAAGAAATAACAAACCATTAGTGGGCATTTAGTATGGGTTAATGGGATTTATGTTTGAAAAGCCGCTCAACATGATATGATATATTTTCATCTACGTTTAACTAAAACTCCTTTCTTGTCACATTTTCAAGGTTATCTTTATCATTCATTCTTATTTTCATTCTCTCTTGTGTCTATCTGATATCTTCTGCTTTGCTCCATTTCAGGAAAACTCCGCAGCAAGAGTCGTTAGGAGCAATGACAAAGAAGGGAAAAGCAGCCACATCCAAAAAATCATAAATGATCCCTCTATTTTCTGATACTATGTGTTGTAGAGACGGAAGAACTTCAAAATGGGAAGCCATGTATGATTTGTTAGAAGAAGAGAAACCAAGGCCTCTAGTAGCAAAGGCCATAGTCGATGCTCATGTTTCCTCCGACGCCTCCTACTTCGAGACAACATGCTCGTTTCTACACCGCATAGCCGCAAGGCTGAAGATAATCCCATACACAGATATGGTCAAGTGGATAATTAATGTGGTGGATGTCTCGGACAGAGATTTCAAGAATAGTAGGTAGGAGGTTATGTGATATTTTTCAGCAAACAACCTACGACTTATGTGCAATCTGCCAGAGCCACAAAAGCTCTACAATAAACAGTTCCTTGAGAAATTTTCTAAGGAGAATGAGGACCCAACAGATGTTACACAGGCCTGGATAGAAAATGAAAGAAAGATCAAGAGGGGCAAGACGGGTATGTATTCTACGACATCTATCTCTCCCCCTTATAGTTTTGCAGCAGCCATGCTATGTAGATTGTTCAGTAAGCCCGATAGTACCAATTTTTTCCCAGAATGGTTACCATTAATAGAAGCAGTTGTGAATGCAACAATAATGAATTGGGCTCAAATTTTGTCCGATAATTTGGTGAAATCGATTATGGAGAATAGGAGAAAGAGGAGTCCCTATTTAAGGGTTTATCACCCATTTTTCATGAGTGCATTTGTAATGGACACAATCTGTTTTAGCTCCAAATTTCCTATTATGGGATGGAAGCGGACTTTACAAGACCCGCTTTCTATCCATGTGTACCATAACAGTTTGTGGGAGTTTTAGTTTCACCCCCATTTTTACAAGATTTGTCAAGGAGTTATGCTGCCTATCCATAAACAAGTCTGCAACACAACCGTCGTAGGTTCTCCAAAGAAGCTGAAGTAGATATTTTAGTTGTAGCCAGATGGTTTGGGGAGGAGACATTTACCTATATTAGAGTATTTGGGAGCATTTCTTCACTGCATGTCCTCCCATACTAAGTCCACAAAAATTTAATGGCTAGGGAGACATCTTACCAAACGACAGGGGAAGGTGGGATGAGAAAAGGGTTGAAAGAATAGAAGAAGGCCATTTGGCCTACATTTCCATTGCAATATGGTGCATTTGCATTACATGATTTTGGACATGCATGCAAAGAGGTAGAGATTATGAAATCTCTGAAATTAGCTACATTCCCAGGAAGGTAGTATGACCCAAATGGCACTGTTAAGGACTTCACTACTATGGTGAAAGTGAAACCATTCACCCATGAGGAAGACGCCTTTGATGACCTCTTCCTACAAAAAGAAACATTTTCAGATGTGATGCATACAACATCACTACTTTTTGCCCCAGATGATGTTGAAGCTTTTCATGTGTATAGAAAGAGGATATTAAATAAGGTCCCATTGGACCTATTATAGATTAAACCAATAAGGGAGCCAACTCCCAGTGTAATCTTGGAGGACAGCTCCAAAGAAAGCTCCAAAGAGAATTTCGAAGTAGAGACCCAGGAGAGATCTAATCATGAGTCATAGCACTTATAGAAGTTGTCTCAAAATGGGGGATGCAATAAAAATAAAGAGTTCAAAAGGGACACAGTTGGAACTACAGAAGAAACAACCGAGCAAACCTCGGCAAAGAAATAGGCTGAAATTCACTCTACTTCCACTCAGTCAGTAAAACCCCCAATTATTGATTTGGAAAAGGAATGGGAGCATTTCAATAAGAATCTTCATATAGATAAAAAAACATCTGAGATACAGACTCCACAACACAAGTCAAATCAAGAAATAATAGTGGAGAAAACTCTAGGCACTCAAGATGCTGAGCTCATTCTTGCCACCCCCACTTCAGAAATTATTTTGAGGATTGAGGAAATTCCTCCATTAGATGTGTTTTATAGTCTTGCTCACAAATATAACATTAAGAGACAAATGAAGAAAAGGAAGCTAGATGTTGCATCTATTATGACTCCTAACAATGAACCATTGGACATTGTATGGAAAGCATCGCCCATGGACCCATCTGAAAACCTCACCAGACTGTCGCAATTTGCTGGAGCATATGCTACGAAAATCATTAACAAAGCAATAAAGGTCCAAATGCTACTTAGAGAAAAGGAAAAAAAGATTATGTTGTTGGAACAACAATTAGCTCAGGAGAAATCCAATCAACAAGTAGAATTACAAGTAGCCCAACTCCAACAGGAATTTGAACAGATGCAAATACAACATCAGGTCAACCTAGTGGAAAGAGATGCATGGATACAAGACATGACAGATAAGTATAAAGACAATCCGCAAATCGATGAGTTCATAAAGGAAGCGCTCAGTCTTAACTCCCATCTAATGCAACAAAAGGAAGTTCTATGTGAGAAAATCTTGCAAATAAGTTCTTATTACGAGATAAGTGATAAGCTAACAAGGTAAGTTGTCGACATGAGAGTTGAGTATAACGAAATCCATAAAAGGGTTTCTAACTTTATCACCTGGAAAGAATCAGAAGAATGGAGAAAGGCTGATTTGCCAAAGCTGGAGGAATCACATAAAGACATCTTGTTCACAGATTGGGATTCACGGCTCAAGCAAGTAGAAAGGGCAATGACCGTCGTGGAAATAGTAGAAAACAACATCATAGAAGCCATTAATGAAAATATTCATGGCGCCAACTTGGTTGCAGAGTCTATACCAAGATTTCTTCCAAATGCCAAACAATTAGAGCAACAGTGGAGGCAGGTAGCAAAAGAAAAGGAGGAGGTGATCAGACAAATGGGCAAGCTAAACTGGGAAGCATACTGGGAGATCTTAGTGAAAGCATACAACTAGTGGATGACCTTGCAATGCTTAACTACCTCCACACAAAAAATGGTGCCAGCGCTGAGAGACGCTATATTTGCTGAGCAGTTGAAATCTGCGATCAACCAACCGATGCAGCTCAAGCCAATGATAGATATTTGCGATCTCAAAGATTGAATGCATAGGAGCTAGCCGCTTAGTTTTATTTTTATTTTAGTTTTTTTTTGCATAATATAAGGCAGTTTGTTTAAACCTCCTTAGCTATTTTTGTAATAATCTATTTTAGGACCTATAGTTTTGTATTTAAACCCCTCATGCATTTAGAGAGGGGTCCAGAAATTTTATCAGAAACATTCTTCAAAACATGCACTTTTGTACCTTTGAGGAGGTTCTGATGGAATGAATGGAACATGATCTATTTTCTCTTAAATGTCTAGCATGCTCTACTGAAATGCACTTCTGTACTCTTAGAATATGTTGGATTGATTGGAATTAGGTCAATATTGCTGAAGCACATGAGAAGGACTCATCATATATGGTACTTTTATCTTGTGATCTTGTTTTATTTATGTATTAGGCAATAATTCTTCTTTCAATTGTTTTATGTCTGAAAGTTTGATTTACAGTTTGCATTATTGCACTTTTGTATGATATTGGCTTTGAATTTATTCTGAATACATGAACAATTTATATGCTATATATCTTTCACAATCGTTTTAGCTAACTATTTATCCAAAACGATTATTGTTAAACGATTTCACTTCTTATTGCAGTTGAATGATCTTTATTACCAATTTCTATAGGACATTGTTATAGATCGCATACTTTATTTAATACCCGGTTATATTTATATTCAAATAGTTTTTAAACTAGGATATATACATGTGTTTAGTAGTTTATATTAGATCACACTTAGCTTAATCATTCCCCCATTACATCATATATCACCCCATCAACACTATCAAAATCTCTTTTGGGAAACTGGTCCCATTATCCCCAGTCGGAGCCACTACACCAAACGAAAAAGGAGCTGCTAACCAAGGTTCAGACCGGGTGGTTTTACCCCATGTTGTAGCAACGATTTTCGAGGCTTCAACATTTTGGCACTAGAAGGAGGGCCTAGCTATGAATGGCAAGTAAATTCAAATCAACATGCCATTCTAAGAGTAAAACTCCCTCACCCTCACCTCCAACTTCTCGATCGCATTCCAAATCTCTGAATCCTAAATGAGAAGTTGTAAAGAACCCTTTAGAATCCACTACTGTGATTTCAAAAAAGTCAGATCAATCTTCTTCTATAGAAACCCCTGAAGTCCAGTCTTTGATCCATAAGTTACAGGGGATTTCAATATCTCAAGAAGAATCTGAGTTATCCCAAGCTAGTGTTACTTCTCAATTCCCCTCATCTCAAAGGTTGACTAGAGCACAAAGTGAAAAGCTTGGGATCCCCCCATTTGAATTTCCTCTACCAAACCATAAGAGAGCTAAGAAGACACAATCTGAATCCCATAGTGAGGTTCTCTCATCATCACCTCAAACATCTTCATTAATTCCATCTATTTCATCACAAAATCAACCATCCGCCTTACAACTCCAGATTGTGGTTTACATAGGTACTAAAGCACAAGCCTCCTATATTCAATCACCTTCAACCATTGGAACATATTCCTCTACATAGATACCTATGATGGCTCAAAAACCTCAAAGGCAATGGACCAATCCAAGAGATGTACTGATGACAGGACCCTTACATCAATTTCCAGCCCATCCGGAAAAATGGTTACCAAAGTTCAATCCAGATGATGGCCTACCAGTTGAGGAACACATAAACAATTTTATGTTGTCCATAAACCTAAACAAAGTGGTGGAAGAAGATGCAGTTGTAAGATTATTCCCTTATACCTTACAAGGATCAGTAGGATCATGGTACTTTCTTTTACCATCAGGGTTTATTAATAGTTTGGATGCCTTTCAAAAGCAGTTTGGAGATGATAGATCAACGACTATTCTTATCAATGATCTATCCAACTTGAAATCCGAACCTAGGTAACCAATTAAAGACTTCAATTCTCGTTTCAATAAGTTATTGAATAAAATTCCAACGACATCTAAGCCCAACAATGAAGTCCAAAATGAATGGTACATTTCTTCTCTTCCTTCAAACATAGTTATTTTTGTCGATCGAGCTGCCAAACCAACTTTGGCAGAAAACATGAAAGAAGCCATAGCTATAGAAAAACTAATTCTAGCCTTAGATAAGAAAAATGCATTAGAAGAACGAAAATCCAAGAAAGTGACTTTTAGGGACGAATCCAAAAAAAACCACCTAAATATCCTTTTAATCTTGAAGATTTAAAAAAGTCCTTAAAACCATGTCCAATGAAATGGTTGATATCAAGAAATAGGTAGCAGAGACTTCCTCAAAGAAATCTTTCAGACCATACAAAAGGAATCCCCCCTCTGATACTAAGCCTCCAAGAACCATATCAAATGCTGAATCAAATGTGGAGGAAGATGAAGAACAAACAGATGATGAAGAGGTAGTCGAGTTACAAAGAATGTGGGATTTTATCCTCCCCAATGAAGAAACACAAGAAGCATTACCTGTTGCAACCAAGAGTAGAAGCCTTGTTGATTTGCCACAAACAAATTCAAAGCAGAAGGTATCAACTCTAGCTCCCAAAGACAAAGAAATATGTAAGAAATCTTCATCTAAATCCACTCAAATTTCTCCTCCTCAATCAAATGCTCCATCTCCAGCTAAAACCATGATAGTCTTAGATGAAATGGAATACAACATAATGTAAGATATGAAAAAGGCTAGGGCAAACATTACCTTTCACGAGCTTAGCAAGTTGAAACATCAACAGAAGCTATTACTCAAAGAACTAAAAGCAGTCCCTACTTCTTCTCTTCCCGCTGCTATAATCTTGCAAGCTACCTAAGAGATGGGAAGGCCTCCTAATACCTCATTAGACATAATTGATCCTATCGATATTTCTCTAATTGGAGGAAGATCTAAATCCCATACTCCTCCATTTATTTTTACTTTTGAAGTTTTCAAAAAAAATCTACATAATTGTTTATTTGACTCTGGAGCCTCATCTATATTTCTATCACAAACAGTTTGTGCCAAATTGAATGTTGGACCCTAAAAGTCTGTTGTGCACATTGTGCAGTTAGACCGATCCTAGGTCGAAGTTATACGAGAGCTTAATCAAGTCACTATCAGACTCTCATCAAATCCTAAAGTCTATCAAGTCATTAACATTCTTGTGGCTGATATCCCTGAGTTCTATGATTTAATCCTCAGCAAAGACTAGTCATAAAAGATTCATGGATATTTTGCAACTGATTGGTCCCACATGTGGTGTCCCTATAATGGCAAGCCAAATCAAATAAGGGTTGACTGCGAAAAACATCAAAATTACATTCTTACAGAACTTGAAGGAGAGAATGAGTGAGTCGTGTATAGCAGCAATATCATCAAAAACTACTCAGTTGAATCATTTCTAGGAAATTTTGATGCCAATATTTCACCTTTCTTGGAAAATTCTATTGTATCCCAAGTTGAAATTTTTTTCTGAAACATATACTTCTAAGTTTGTAAATTTTGTAGATAAGCCCGTAGTTAGCTCTTTATTTTGGAAATTATTTTTTGACGAATCCAAATATAACGTTGGATCCGGAGCATGATGCATATTAGTTAGCCCAGTGTTTTGGGAATAAGTACCCTAGGGATTTGGGTTAGAACCCCAACAGAGCAGAAGCAAACTACAACAAGAAACACTCATACAACTCAGGCAAAATGCTTATATAATCAAACTACATAAGAGCGACCGTACCCAGATTTCCTTCGTTCGAGTAGGTCCCGCAGGGTTTAGACCCTCTGCAACTCCCGATGTTCTTCAAACCTGAAAATCATTCAATTCGAACATACATAGCAGTATAGAAGTAAAGCATATTCACGAAATTTGACTTTATATCATATAAAAAAATGATTGATCATACATCAAAACAACATTCATATATGAATTACAACATAATTTGATGCATAAACAAAGTTAATTTCGGAAACAAGACAACATTTCTTTTATTGCAGTAAGCTATAAATAACATGGAGAGAATTCACCTGAGTCTTCTTCTTCCGGCTCCAAGCGGAATTGTCCTCCAGATTCGTCCTATCCCAGCCTTCAACAATCTTCTTCCATAACCAACACCATGATATCTCAAGAAAGAGAGAGAATATATATAATCAAGGAAACAAGGGTTTCCTAAAGCTTGGGGAAGTGCATGAGGCACAGGGATTCATCAGACCCAGTTAGGGATAATCTCATTATAATAACTCTATCTCTTCTCCTCCTTAAGGCCTTCCCATAGAAGTCTATTTATACTTCTCCCAATTAGTTTCTTAGTTGGGAAATAGTTGGGCCATAGGAAACAAGAGGTAATCAACAGGTAAAACCCGTGAAATCCTCCCATAATTAAGGAAATTTAATTTTTAAAGTGTTTTAACACATATACACGGGTTGGTTATTGAATGACCCGCTTGTACACGCTTTTATCTCAGGGCAACGTAGCATACAAGGAATAAAACACTGTTTTTAATATATTTGGACCAAGTCTCGAAGGAGGGGTTTCCCTAGGCCATAAACCAAGCATCACAAATACCAAGGGTGGTAAATGGTGCTATAACACTCAGAAGGGGAAAAAACAATGTTACCATGCAGACTTGAATTCGAATGCACAAACAACACTGCCGAATATGAAGAATTGGTTCAAGGGATGTATAAGGCTATCAACCTTAATATCAAACATTTGCAAGTGTTTGGAGATTCAGAAATTGTGATGAAATAGGTAAGAAATACTATACATTGTTTGTCTGGACATTTGAAACATTATCAATCATTAGTCCAGGACCTTACTTCTCACTTTACAACGTTTAATATTTCCCTTATTCCAAGACTCCAAAATGCGAGTGCCGACCTGTTGGCTAATAATGCATCCAAGCTTATTCCACCAGGAGATTATAGTCGCAGTCATTTTTCCATTGAATTTATTTGTAGGCCTTCCATTCTTGACAATGTCACCAATTGGCGAGTCTTTAATAACAATCCAGATATCATAAGTTTTCTGACATCTGAAAGCTTGTATGATGACCAGATAATTGATGAAGATCAACATGAAAGCCAACTTAAGAAAGAAGCAATTATAAATGCCATACCTAAGTCTGTGGTTAAGTTGGAAGACTTATATGATCTTAATCTTGGAACTTACCTTAAACCTCAAAATATCAATCTAGGTCTAGGCCTTACATCGGATGAAAAAGCATCCTTTCCTTCATTTGTTGAAGAAATATAAGAATGTCTTTGCTTGGAACTATGAAGATCTAAAGACATATGACACTTCTATAATTCAACATACCATCCCCATGATATCTGATGAAAAACCCATGTAGCAAAAGCTAAGAAATATTCATCCAAATCTAGAAAATCATATCAAATCCGAATTGAATAAACTTCTCAAGGCCAAAATTATCTTTCCTGTCAGGCACTCAAGGTGGGTTTCTAACCTTATTCTTGTCAGAAAAAAGAATGGTGATATTCGAATATGTATAGACTTTTGCAATCTCAATAAAGCTTGTTAGAAGGACAACTTTCCATTACCTCCTATGGAACAAATACTGCAATCAGTTGCAGGCTTAAAACTAATGTCTTTTCTGGATGGATTCTCAAGTTACAATCAAATTCTAGTACATCCAGATGATCGATTGAAGACTACCTTTCGAACCAAATGGGGCACCTATCCCTATCAAAATATGCCATTCGGGTCAATCAATGATGGTGCCACATTTCAGAGAGCCACGGACATAGCTTTCAAAGGCTTGGTTAATAAATCAGTGGTAATATATTTAGATGATATAACTGTGTACTCAAAAAGGCGCATAATCATTTAAAGTATTTAAAAAAAATCTTTGAGCGTTGTCAGAGGTATGGAATTTCTATCAATCCCAAGAAATATTCTTTTCTGTAAGTGAAGGAAAGCTCCTTGGATTTATTGTATCCAAATAAGGGATTCACATTGACGCTGATAGGATAAGAGAAATTTCTGAAATTTCTTTACCTCATAACAAAAAATAAATGCAATCTTTCCTGGGTCAGATAAATTTTGTCAAAAGATTTGTCCCCTACTTTTCACGAATTGTTTTACCTCTTCAATCCATGATTAAGGAAAATTCTCTTTTTAAATGGGGACATACAGAGCATGAAGCCTTTGATATGATAAAACAAGCAATCTTAAATGCTCCCTCACTAGCCACCCCAAATTTTTCTAATCATTTCATTTTATATACCTTTTCTTTCAAGAAATCATACGCAACCATATTAACATAGGTCAATGATGATAAAGTTGAAGCACTGATTTATTTCTTTAGCTTTAATTTGCAGGGGGCTAAGTTAAACTATTCAAATGTTGAAAAACAAGCTTTCGCTGTTTTCAAATCAATAAAGCATTTCATACGCTTTCTTCTCAAAACCCACACCAAGGTAATACTCCCCTTCTCAACAGTGAGAAATATGTTAATACAAAGGGATGCAGGGGAGAAAAGGGAAAATTAGGTAACAACACTGCAAGAACATGACATAGAGATTAGACTAGCCAAAATTGTAAAAGGTCAAGGTTTTTGCAGAATGTTAGCAGGAGCATCCAAGTTATTAGCGCTACAAGATTCAGGTGATGATATACAAGTAATAATACGAGGTAAGCCTCAACGACACTAAATCCATATATGATGATATCATTTTTTATTTGAGAAATGGATATGCCCCCATGCAAGTAAGTTACAAAAGAAAAATGGCTTTGAGGCTAAAAGCTAGACAATACCAAATCATCAATGGTGTGTTGTTTAGAATAAATTATGATTTTGTTTTTCTTAGATGTCTTGAAAAATCTGAGGCAGAAAAGGTTTTGCAGGAACTCCATGATGGACCAGCTGGTGGACATTTTGGAGGGGACACAACCACACATAAAATCCTGCACACTGGCTATTATTTTCTAATCTTATTTAAAGATGCACACGATTATGTAAGGAAATGTAAAGTTTGTCAAACAGTTGCTGGGAGATAGAGGAAACTCGCATTACCGTTACAACCAGTCAATATTGAACAAACATTTGAACAATGGGGACTGGACATAATAGGTGAGATCGTTCCTCACTCTTCAAAGCAACATAAATATATCCTTACAACAACTGATTACTTCACAAAGTGGGTGGAAGCAATTCCACTTAAGGTAGCCAATTCTGAAAACATCATTGAATTTATTTATCAGTTTATTATTACTAGATTTGGTCTGTCATTTGCCCTCATGTCTGATAATGCATTTTATTTTCCAGGCAATGCTATGACAGAATTTGCTCTTAAAAGAGGTTTTAAACTTAAATACCCTGCTAACTATTATCATCAGGGAAATGGCTTGGATGAATCTACAAACAAATTTAATCTCATAAGAATTATTAAACGAACCGTTGATCAAAGTCATAAAAACTGGCACAAATCTTTAATATTTTCTCTATGGGAAGATCGAATAACACTGATGCCTCAATAGGCACTTCTCCTTTCAACTTGGTCTATGGGAGAGAGGTTGTCCTCCCTACAAATGTAGCTATTCCCTCTCTAGCCCTAGTTCAATTTATCGAAGAAACCCCTTCCTTTTTATGAAAGTGAGACAATCACAAATCCTTAAGCTCGAAGAAGAAAGGGAAAAGGCCAAAATCACACATGCACATCATCAACAATTAGTCAAATATTCTTTTGATGCAAATTATGTAAGTTCAAAATCCTTCCATCTCGACTTGGTATTGAAATGGGATAAAACACATGAGGAAAAATGTAAGCATACCAAATTCCAAAGAATGTGGCTTGGACCGTTTCAGATTGTGGAACAAATAGGCCCATCAAGATCTATCAGGCAAGAGAGATTCTCTACCTGTTAATGGGCAAATCCTGCGAAAAATAAAAAATAAAAAAATAAAAAAAATAAATAAAAATAAAAATTCATAGAAGATAACCTCTTTTATTCATTGTATATTATTGTTTTTACTTTTTAGGAAAATAAAAGTTCAGTAGAATTTCCTTTTGGCTTTTATAATAATAGTCTCTTTTATATTTTGACTTTTCACTTGTATAAAGTAGAGATTGTTAAGAAAAAAAATTTACATTCGAAATATAAGCTAAATTCCATCTCTCTGAAATTGCTTGTCCTCTACCAAAATTAGTTATCCTTTGATGAAACTCAACTTTGTAAAAGAACCTTTGTTCTACCATCAGTTAAGAAAAGTATCTATAACAAAGCAAGGGCTCTCTACAGAAAAGCATATTTAACTCTATAATTTTCATCCATGACATCTTAAGAATTCAATGATTCTCCCCATCTAGTAAGCTTTCATTTTTTAGAGTGTAATTCTAAAATATGATTAAACTTAAAGGATAAGAGGTCTCATCAAGAGCTAACTTACCATGTTCATAGGGAAATAACTAGCTGACATTACCAATATTCCATATCAAAATAGGGTAATGGCTTGAGATTGTATCAATCAAAAGACAATGCGTCTCATCAAGAGTCAACTTGTTCAGTTAAGTTACAACCAGTGAGTGGCATTGTCAATTTTGGTCACCAAACCAAGACAATGGCCTTTAAGGAGAAAAATGAAAATTTTAAAGAAAAGAGAATTGTTTAGAAAAAAGAAAAAGAAAGTAAGTATATGAATATGAACTTATCTTTAAAATTTGCATTCTTATCTAGATGGGATACTGAATCATTGTTGGTTAAAAGGTAACCATGTCGAGGCTATGGATGCCTATTGGGAATGGAGGCTCTACCTATAACAACTAGTACATCTAAAAGCTGATTTGTGAGAGTCCCCTGTTTTTATCTTTAAAACCTAGTAATGGCTGATGTAGACAAAGCAATTTTCATATTGAAGAGAATAATCAAATGGATGATAATTAAGTAGATTTTGTTTTTATTATTTAGAGAAATGTTACTTATCTTATATTTCATGTATTTTATTTTCTGAACTACCTTTATTTTGGAAGTTTTTAGAAATTTCAAAAAATTGTCAGAGATAACTGGTTCTTCCAGTGAATCGCCAATTGTTGTGCTATTCAACAACCCCCCCATTTATTAATATAATAGCTAATATTCTATCAATAAATGGGGACCCTTAAAAAATCCTTCCAAAAAACAAATTTAGCATTTAGACACTTTCTTTTAAATTTTTGGAATAAACCAAGATATCAAGTCAAAACCCTTTGAAAGCTAGCAATACTCACCTTTTCGCATACTGCTGGACCAAGTGTGTCAAAAGCCTTTTTAACAAGCAAAACTTGCAAAATGAAATCTAAGGGAATCACCGTGCTTAACCTAGCTATCATCGGGCTTTTCATTAAAAACTAGGTCTTAAGGCATTTCCTATTAAAACAACAACTCGTATTGCATATCGCAATTCACAAAGGGCACACTCTCATGAAGCATGTTGAAACATGTGAAATGCGATATTGCAATGAGGTGGTCAACCTTATCGTATCGCATTGGAAATACTTAAGAAAGGTTTGAAATCTTACAAACCACGCGATGTTGCGAAATGCGATAAAAGCCGGGACTCGATTGAAACCTATGTTATAAAGTAACACTTAAGTCTGCTACGCAAATGAAAAACACTTTATAAGGTAAATCCTGTTAAACAAGCTATGCTTTAAAAAACAATAAAGAATGTCCCGCATCTTGCATCCTGCAGAAACCAAAGGAACTTTAAAGAAAGTGCACAATCAATACGCGATAATGCGATTTGCGATATTGCATCGCAATCGCAAAATCGACATTTTCACAAATCAAAGCTCGTAACCTTAAAATTTTTTCTTTCCGTTTATGATGCGGAACATTAATGAGCAATAAAGGCAACAATAAAAAACCATTAGTGGGCATTTAGTATGGGTTAATGGCATTTATGTTTGAAAAGCAGCTCAATGTGATATGATATCTTTTCATCTGCGTTTAACTAAAACTCCTTTTTTGTCACCTTTTCAAGGTTATCTGTATCATTCATTCTTATTTTCATTCTCACTTGTGTCTATCTAATAGCTTCTACTTTGCTCCATTTCAGGAAAAATCCATAGCAAGAGTCGTTAGGAGCAATGGCGAAGAAGGGAAAGGCAGCCGTGTCCGAAAAATTAGAAATGATCCCTCTATTCTCTGATACTATGTGCAGTAGAGATGGAGGAACTTCAACATGGGAAGCCATGTATGATTTGTTAGAAGAAGAGAAACCAAGGCCTCTGGTAGAAAAGGCCACAACCGATGCTCATGTTTCCTCCGATACCTCCTACTTTGAGACATCATACTCGTTTCTACACCGCATAGCCACAATGCCGAAGATAATCCCATACATAGATATGGTCCAGTGGATAATTGATGTGGTGGACATCTCGTATAGAGAGTTCAAGAATAGCAGGCAAGAGGTTATGGGATATTTTTCAACAGACAACCTACAACTTATGTACAATCTACGAGAGTCACAGAAGCTCTACAACAAACAGTTCCTCAAGAAATTTGCTAAGGAGAATGAAGTCCCAGTAGACGTTACATGAGCCTAGACAGAAAATGAAAGCAAGATCAAAAGGGATAAGACGGGTATGTATTCCACGACACCTATCTCTCCCCCTTATAGTTTTGTAGCAGCCATGCTATGTCGATTTTCGGTAAGCCCGATAATACCAAATTTTCCCTAGAATGGTTGCCATTAATAGAAGCAGTTTTGAACGTAAAAATAATAAATTGGGCTCAAATTTTTTCTGATAATTTGGCGAAAGCCATTATGGAATATCGGGGAAAGAGGAGTCCCTTTTTAAGGGTTTATCCCCCATTTTTCATGAGTGCCTTTCTAATGGACACAATCTGTTTTATCTCTAAATTTCCTATTATGGGATGGAAGTGGACTGTGTAAGACCCGCTTCCTATCCATGTGTACCATAAGAGTTTGTGGGAGTCTTAGTTTCACCCCCATTTTTACAAGATGTTTTAAGGAGTTGTGTTGCTTATTCATAAACAAGTCTACAACACAACCACCCTAGGTTTTCCAAAGAAGCTGAAGTGGATATTTTACCTGTAGCCAGATGGTTTAGGGAGGAGACATTTACTTATATCAGAGTATTTGGGAGCATTTCTTCGCTTCATGTCCTCCCATACTATTTCCCTGATAAGTTAATGGTCAGGGAGATAACCTACCAAATGGCAGGGGAAGGTGGGATGAGGAAAGGGTTGAAAGAACAAAAGAAGGCCATTTGGCCTACATTTCCATTGCAATGTGGTGCGTTTGCACTGCATGATTTTGAACATGCATGAAAAGAGGCAGAGATTATGAAATCTCTGAAATTGGATACATTCCTAGGAAGGCATTATGACCCAAATGGAACTGTTAAGGACTTCACTACTATGGTGAAAGTGAAACCATTCACCCATGAGGAAGACACCTTCGATGACCTCTTCCTACAAAAAGAAACATTTTCAGATGTGACGCATATGGAATCACTACTTTTTTCCCCAGATGATGTTGAAGCTTTTCATCTGTACAGAAAGAGGAGATTAAATAAGGTCCCATTGGACCTACTAGAGATTGAACCAATAAGGGATCCAACGCCCAGTGTAAGCTTAGAGGACAGCGCCCAGAAAGCTCCACAGAGAATTTCGAAGCAGAGACCCAGGAGAGATCTACTCATGAGTTAGAGCACTCAGAGCAACAGTCTCAAAATCGAGGAGGCAATAAAAATAAAGAGTTCGAAAGGGACACATCCGGAACTACAAAAGAAACAACCGAGCAAACCTCGGCAAAGAAGCGGGTAGAAATTCACTCTACTTCCACTTAGTCAGTAAAACCCCTAGTTATTGATTTGGAAAAGGAATGGGAACATTTAAACAAGAAGCTTCATACTGATAAACAAACATCTGAGATACAGACTCCACAACAGAAGCCAAATCAAGAAATAACAGTGGATAAAACTGTAGGCACTAAGGACGTCGAGCTCATTCCTACCACTCCCACTTTAGAAATTATTTTAAGAATTGAGGAAATTCCTCCATTAGATATGTTTTGTAGTCCTGCTCACAAATCTCTCATTAAGAGACATAGGAAGAAGAGGAAGCTATATGTTGTAGCTATTACAACTCTCGACAATGAACCAATGGACATTGTATGGAAGGACTCACCCATGGACCCATCTAAAAACCTCACAAGACTGTGGCAATTTTCAGGAGCCTATGCTACGACAACTATTGACAAAGTGACAAAGGTCCAAATGCTTCTTAGAGAAAAGGAACAAAATATTCTGCTGTTGGAAAAAAAATTAGCTCAAGAGAAATCCAATCAATAAGCAGAATTACAAGTAGCTTGGATCCAGTAGGAATTTGAACAGATGCAAATACAAAATCAAGCCAACCTAGCGGAAAGAGATGTGTGGATACAAGCCATGATAGATAAGTATAAAGATAATCCGCAAATCGATGAATTCATAAAGGAAGCACTCAGTCTTAACTCCCAACTAATGCAACAAAAGGAAGTTCTATGCGAGAAAATCTCGCAAATAAGTCCTTATTATGAGACTAGTGATAAGCTAACAAGCCAAGTTGCCGACATGTTGGGTGTGACGAAATCCATAAAAGGGTTTCTGACTTTATCACCTGGCAAGAATCAAAAGAAGGGAGAAAGACTGATTTTCCAAAGCTAGAGGAGTCACATAAAGACATCTTGTTCACAGATTGGGATTCATGACTCAAGCAAGCAGAAAGGGCAACGATGGTCGCGGAAGCAGCAGCAAACAGCATCATAGAAGCCATCAACGAAAATTTGCACGGCGACAACCTGGTTGCAGAGTCTATACCAGGATTTCTTCCAAATGCCAAACAGTTAGAGCAGCAGTGGAGGCGGGAAGCAAAAGAAAATGAGGAGGTGATTAGACAAAGGGGCAAGCTAAACTGGGAAGCATACTGGCAGTTCTTAGTGAAAGCATCCAACCAGTGGATGACCTTGCGATGCTTAACTACCACCACACAAAAAATGGTGCCAACACTGACAGAAGCTATATTTGTTGGGAAATTGAAATCTTCGATTGGCCAACCGACGTAGCTCAAACTAGTGATAGATATTTGCAATCTCAAAGATCGAATGTAAATGAGTTAGTCACTTAGTTTTATTTTTATTTTTATTTATTTTTGCATAATCTAAGGTAGGTCATTTAAACCTCCTCAACTATTTTTGTAATAATATATTTTAGAACCTATAGTTTAGTGTTTAAACCCCTCTCATGCATTTAGAGAGGGGTCCAGAAATTTTATCAGAAACATTCTTCAAAACATGCACTTTTGTACCTTTGAGGAGGTTCTGATGGAATGAATGGAACATGATCTATTTTCTCTTAAATGTCTAGCATGCTCTACTGAAATGAAATTTTGTACTCTTAGAATATGTTGGATTGATTGGAATTAGGTCAATATTGCTAAAGCACGTGAGTAGGACTCGTCATATATGGTACTTGTATCTTGTGATCTTGTTTTATTTATGTATCAAGCAATAATTCTTCTTTCAATTGTTTTATGTGTGAAAGTTTGAATTACAATTAGCATTATTGCACTTTTATATGATGTTGTCTTTGAATTTATTCTTAATACATGAACGATTTATATGTGATATATCTTTCACAATCATTTTGGCTAACTATTTATCCAAAACGATTATTGTTAAACGATTTCAATTCTTATTGCAGTTGAGTGATATTTATTACTAATTTCTATAGGACATTATTATAGATCACATACTTTATTTAATTCTCGGGTATATTTATATTCAAATATTGTTTAAACTAGGATATATACATGTGTTTAGTAGTTTAGATTAGATCACACTTAGCTTAGTCATTCCCCCGTTACATCATATCTCACCTCATCAACACTATCAAAATCTCTTTTGGGAAACTAGTCCCATTATCCCTAGTCGGAGCCACTACACCAAACAAAAAAGGCGTTGCTAACAATGGTCCGGACTGAGTGGTTTTCCCCCATGTTGTGGCAACGATTTTTGAGGCTTCAACACTAGCCAAAGAGTTTTAACACACAAAGAAGCTTTGCCCCTGAGATTTCACTTAAGCCCCGGGGGTTAGGTGCATCAAAGAGTTTCACACCTTGGATAATATAAAGTGGCACACAAAGAAAACCTTCAATTGAAAGTTCTGATAATAAAAAAGGGCCCATGAACATACATGTTGTGATCCCATGTATTACACATGGGAACCATTATAATGCAACAATGTTACAAAGAATTGTCCCCCTATCCCAAGCTAAAGAGCTTAGCCCTAGAAGATCAAGCTAATGGAACTGATCTCTATTTTTATGACTTAACACCCTTTCTACAGTCATGATTTCGCACTCTGCCATGTTTTATGGTTTCAACTGATTTGGTAGGACCTGATAAGGCATCAGGAGGATTTGTAGCTAGATTTTTGGCATCACAACAAGCAGTTCGAGATTTTCCAGAGGATTATAGGCAGATGAGGATAAAGGTGTTTTTTTGAGTTAATTCTCTCCTATAATTAACCCAAATCTTGTTTTTTATGTTATAAACGATCAAAAACACCTTTTTACCCACTTAGCTGGATGAAATGCATTGTATCTGGCCCTTGGTAGAAGTAGTATAAAAGGTTAAGCATACGATGTAATAAGGGTTGGAATTTGAGGGGTTAAGTTGGAACTTGTATGAAGAAAGGTTGTACATTGATGTAAGTTGTGCATTGTACTGAAAGGGATCAATTTAGAGTAATACAAAGAGTTTTTTTCCAGGATTCCTGTGTCAAGCAATTGGCGATGTAATTTCTCTTGTGAAATTGTTTATTCTCTTAGTTTTCCATATGTTTTCTATCTTTATTGTTTCAAGAAGATTAAGGGCTGAATTTTCTTAATTGTACTCTGCTCTGGTTTGTAAACAATATCAATGTTTTATTTCTGATGTTAAATATAGAATTCATCTTAATATGCTCTATATTTATTTGAACCTGAATCATAATCATCCTCTTCACTCCACAGACACTCTATAAGATCCAAAATCTTTCCTATCCTTCCCTATTACAACTACTCTGTTATTTGTGATTGATTACCTATAGTTTTATGACTCCATGCCCAATGGACTTTCCCCGCACATTTCAACCAAACATTTAAAAAAATCCACCTCAACCTTTCATAACTAACCTAATATTTTGAATAGAAATTCAAATCAGATAGAGATATACCTCACTAAAGATGGAATGGCTAGATCCCAGCCTTAAAAGTGGTTTTGTGGTTACCTTTGGGTTTCTCTCCTTAGACTATAGAAATTACGGAGTGATAACAATTTCCTTCCAATAATTCATTGGATTAGTAAGTTGACTCTAGATCCAAATCACTTAGGGCTTCATTTAAAGGTAGAAAGATATTTCAAGCTATATAATGCTTTTTCAAAAACACTTTATCATTTCATTAAAGAAAGTGAAAGAATATGGGGTCAAGTGTTATAGCATCTTTCACCATCTCAACGATTGAGATACCTTTGATTAGGCTTCATCCCATTCATATTCATCTTTGGTATCTTGGGCTCACTTAAAACTTTGTTTAACAAGCTTTCCTTTCATTTCACTTGCACTTTCTACTCATGAGGGGAGTGACTAAGAAAAAAAAAAAAAAAAAAAAAAAAACAAACAAACAAAAAAACAATCTTCCATTAATTAAAAGTGGAAGAGTGTTACATGAGGGGAGTGAATACTTTCCTTTTTTCTTCATCAAAGGCACAAATGCACATGCTCCTAAGTACTTTTTATGGGGAAAATAGTTGAATAAATCCCTAAATACAATGGAAAATAATCTCAACCATCTTGAAAATGGTATAAATTCCACCCTAAAAAAGGAGAAACATACCCACATGCATTGTTGCATTAGAGTCATCGTCTATCCTAGAGTAGTCAAAGTCGTCATTTCCAAAGGATTTTATGACCATCATCTCCCCCAAAATCCCTCTATTTCATAGTTCCCATCTCCATTTCATGTGACTAAGGCCTAAGACATCTTTTTCTTCCTCTTCCTTGCATGAAGAAAAGCATAGGAGGAAAAGGAATCATGAGTGGCTTGGGATCGAAGGAATTTAGAGGAGAGTTAAAAATTATGTTGGGAGAAAATTTAGGTGTACTTTATTATGCTTTTTATTTTTATTTCCTATTTTTCTCTCTCAACAAAACTAGTCCCTTTTGGTTTGCAACATTAGGATGGTTCTATGAAGCCTCCATACAGTCAAGTTCACACTCACTTATTTGGAGGAAGAAATTGTGGATATCCATTCCTCCTCTTGATCCATGCATATTCACTTTTTCAACTTGGAATCTCGGTTGGGTAAAATGATGGAAATTCTTATTTAGCATAGGGAGTTTATTTTAGCAAATCCAAGACAGGATTGATGTTTTTCATAGTGTGCTCTCAGACAACAAGCCTGCATGAGATGTTAGTCCTCCAGAAATTCAAGCTCTTCTTCTCCATTTGAAGTGAATGTTTTCCTCTTGGACCTCAATGTGACTTCTCGAGAAAGCTTCTCTACTCACTCTAAACTCATTGGCTCTCCTCCCTCCACAATTTTCTACTAATTTTCTACTTTTGTATGTATGTTAGGAGCATGTCTTTAATTCTATACTACAAAAACATTGTGTTGAATTTCACGATCTACCACTCTCATAAAGGTTAAATATAATCTTGGAGAAAATTTTCTAAGTAATACTTCTCTCAAGATAACTCTTAGCTTCTATACTTATACAATATCCATCTAAATAGAAATTTACTAAATCAATAAAAGCCTATCAATTTCATAAAAAAAAAAAATATTATATTATATTTATTTATTAATATTTATCCATAACTTATTAACTATTCTTAATAATTTATTACATTTTATAATATATCTATCTACTTAAGTATCTATACATATAATCACATATAAAAATCTTTATTATTACATTAAATAATTTTATAAGAGAAAATAATTCACTTCTTTAGGAAATATATCTTTGTAAATATTTACAATTATATATATATACCTTGAATTTTAATAAAGGGGTGGTAATTTTCAATTTTAGTTAAGTTTTGAAATCATTTTTCATATATGATTATTCTTTATCACATAATAAATAATTTTATGTTGATTTTTTTCTAAATTTATATCATATTATTTTTAAGTAAAATTTAGTTGGTGTTATCTAAATATTATATTGTTTCGAATGTTTTATTGGAACTTGATGAATTTTTTTGGGTCAAATCTTGATTTTCTTGTTGTTTAAAATTAGTCTTTCACTGTATATATGGATTCAACACCTTAAAAGTTGTTTGAGCACTTATATTATGAATAATTTACAACTCAAACTTATGATTCCAACAAATCCCTGCCAAATTATAAACAAATTAGACCAAAAAATACGCCAGAAAACTATGCCAACACAATTTTTAGTATCATATTGTAAAATCTCGTTACATTATTTGTAATTTCGTGGCAATCATGAATGTCTCTACTATTGATGGTTTTATTTTTTTGTACCACCCTATCTTCTGACTGTTACAATCAATTTACATATTTAAAGTAGCGCTTGTCTTGTTAGATTGATTCCCTCCTCTGATTTAAAGTAGGACTTGTCTTGTTAGGTTGATTCCCTCCCCTTATGTATTGATCATTCTTGAGCATGCATAAAGCACACACCATTTGTTAAGCATACTTTCTCTTTTTTTTTCTTTTTCTTTTCTTTTTCAATTCAACTCATGGAGGCAAGGATCTCATTGATGGTACCAAGGTATAGGTAGTGTCAAGGCCTCAAGTTGGCCCAGGACCACAACTCATGGAGGCAAGGATCTCATTGATGGTACCAAGGTATAGGTAGTGTCAAGGCCTCAAGTTGGCCAAGGACCACCCACGAGCATCTGGAGAGGCGAAAAACTGAAATCACCCATAGCGGATGTGTTTAATTGAATGGGTGAGTCACCCATAGAAGTTGCATTTAACCAAACGAGTGTGCAATGGGCATAAGGCGCGGACATAGCGGCGAGCACCTGCTCGACTCATGGAGAGTGCGTACGTTGTAGCGGTCGGGCGAGGCGAGAAGTAGCAGGGTGTGGGCAGTGACATGTGGATGGAGGTAGCTACCAGCGGATATCCGTGCGAGCTAAGATAGGGCACGACCACTCGGCAAGGGGCACCCACCTGACTCGTGGGAAGTTGGCCCGAGTGGTGCAGCCAGTAGGTCAGCTTCTGTACAACTCAGTTAGACCACACCAAAGGATGCTTCAGTTGGAAAATGGAAGTGGACAGATGTGTATATGTTGGTGATGGGGAGTCGACTAAAAGAACCATCAAACCATTCGACCAATGCAACTCACATAACATAAAGTGCAGTGCGAAGGGCAAAGGGTGAATGAACAGTTCAAGGCAATGCATGTAGACAGAGTGCCCCGCGGGTAGAACAATGAAGCCCACGTGCAGTAGGAAGTGGCATGGGCCATGCGCCAGCCCAGAATGGATAGGACATGTGCGTTTCTATTTACGGGTGATATCTGTAGTTGCAGCAGTGTAGAACTTGGGGTTCCTTGACAGTGAGGGTAGAGGTTGCACAAATCGGCAGGCAGTGTAGGCAGAAGTGGCACATCATGAAAGTGCGGGAAGAGCTACACAACCGAGCCAGTAGTGCGAGTAGAAGTTGCACAGTTTGGACATAATTGGGTGGATGAGTTGCTAGTGCAACCAGGAAACTGCCACATCATTATAAACTTGTAAAATAAATTTGTATGATATTTTGAAGTATTGGACGCGAACGTGGTTTGGGAGTTTCCCCCTCCCTTCATAAATTTGTGTGTGCACTATTTATTGTTGTTTATTGAATGTCACACATTTGATGAAGTAAATGATAAAGAAGATAAGTGAAATTGAGTAAATGTAATTTCACTGCAAATTGAAGTAATAGAACAATTGAACCCGAATTTAGCCAAGTTTTGGTAGTAGGCGTAGTCCGAAAGCTTTAGTAGTGGTGAAACGAAAGAGTTAGTTGGTGTTGCACCACACCCACAAGTGGACTTAGAGTTGCCACTAGAGTGGGGTCATAACAGATGGTATGAGAGATTAGTTCAGGCAGGACCAAGCTAACTTAAGTAATTGGTCCAAGTGTGACATAGTTTCACATGGGAAGGGAAGCAAAGTTAGGGTCAAGTTGAATGTGCAGAAACATTGAAGTTTGATTTGGGTAGAGGCACACCAACAGGCTGAGTCAAGCTAAACGAACCTATGGCAGACATAAGGGGTGTTTAAAAACTTGAAGAGATGATGGATTTTTGGAAGGTCAAAAGGCAACAAAGCTATGAAGAACTTGTGTAGGAGTGGGAGCACTTGAATTGCATCAAGGATGGAATAGTATATGTGTGAAGGGCCTTGAATGTTTTCCATAGGAATTCTGTTCTTGAAGAACTTGATGAAGAGTTGCAACAAGGAAACCATAGACTCCAAGAACTCATGAATGAACAAGTTCGAATAAGAGAGTAACAAGCTAAGTTGTAGGGTGAAGTCAAGGAACTTGAGGAAGGGGTTAAGAGGGAATTTCTTGATCACAAAGAAGATCTCATTGTTATATAAGAAGATGAGATCAAATACTATGACAAACTTGGAGCTTCATTTCATTCGATGAAGGATGATTGGAAAACGATTGGAGCACTCAAAGTTGAAAAAAATAATGTGTGTCGAGCAGGCATGATTGAGCAGCGTGTGATGGAGGACAAGCTTGATGGAATGAAGACCATTCGAGTTGAACTAGGTTCAAATTTCTCAAGTATGCCAAAAGGGGAAGTAGAATAACTCAAGAGGATAGTGAGGTTGAGACATAGGGTGAAAGAAAATTATGAAGAGTAAACAATGAATAAGGCTGCATAAGTAAGATGCAAGTCAAAGCCCATGTAGAATGGAGATGCTTTAGGATTGATTTTTGTGCAGGTAACCGTATATGGAAGGGAGTTTTCTGAATTGGCAGATATAGGAGCTACAAACAGTTTCCTTAGAAAGAAGGCAAAAAAATATTTGAAGTTGAAAGATGGAATGGAAAGAGAGTTAAGTGCTTTCAAAGATATTAACTCAAGCATGAAGGATATGACAGGTATTTTAAGGGATACACGATTGAAGGTGGGTTCATGGTTTAGAAAGTTGGATCTAAGGGTGTTGAGATGGCTAATCATGCTATGGTATTGGGGCAAGACTTCTTAGTAGAAGCACAAGCCATACCGATGATGGACTATGACATACTCTTGAATACAGTTGGCAGGAAAACCATGATTGTGTTGATGAAAAGGAAGAGTCGCTTGGGGTATCATCCAAGGATTGCTTCGATGATTCTATATTAGAAAGGCCCGAATGTGAAGCATGAACATATGGTGTGACAAGAGGTTGGATGTTTGACCCAAGTAACGAATGAGAAGAGGATGATCAACTTTGTTGCACGAGCCATGAAGGAGAAGAAGGATGGAGGTGGAGGAATGGATCCATCGATCCTAAAGAAGAAGGACATGACTTCTACCATAAAAATTCACCAAGGAAGTGTCGAAGAGAGAGGAGGCTCGAGTGCTTCTTCTAAGGGAACCGAAGGAGGTGAGTATGCAAGTAGAGATCTGATAGCCATAGTAGATTATAGCAGATATGTTATGGACATCAATGATTTTCAATTGACTAAAGAAAGACTTGAGAAGATTGGATGTATGAAGGAAGAGGTTGTTGTTGTGCAAAACTACTTGAGGATTCATCATCAATCAGACATATTGGTGGTTGAGATTTAGGAAGGCAACTTCCTGGCCCTCTCCATGCACTAGACCTTTGGATATGGGTGAGTGTAGTGCCTTGAGGAGGAGGAGGTGTTGCACCACCACGACAAAGATGCCTTAGGAGAAGGGGCCTTGCAATAGAAAGAGATGATGTTTGGATGGATGTGGTTGTTGGTCTATCACCAAAGGCAACACATGGATGATAACATTGATAGGAAGCATATCAAAGATGAGATGGAGTTTCTTCATGGACCTAGATATGGCATGATGAGAATTGGTTGATGAACTCATGGATATTTATGGAAAAAATTCTTGATTGAATTAGAAAATGTGATGAAGTGTTGAAAAAATGATCAATGGTAGCATGAGGCGGTGCATTGTCATGGGTTGAACATGATGGTTAGACTGATCACTCGACTAGTTAAAGTCATTGGGGATGTCAATTTGTTGAGATATTTTTGATTTGAGTTAGAGTATGGAAGTAGTAGTTCACATGATGACAATACGTGATGGATTAGCATGATATGAGTTGCAATTGTAGCATGCAACCGAGTTGGAAGAAGAAACCTTCCACGAGATGAGGCAGTGTGGAGGATTGCGAAGAGATATGGTTGATGACCGTGGATTGAAGAATCTTACCCACATAAATTCATGAGGCTTGATAAAGGTTTGTGTAATTAGAGTAGGGATTTCATGCAATAGCGATGATCGACATTGGAGCTGGTGACACTTTGCGACATTTTGGTCTTGACAATGGAGTTTGCCTGGATGGTGTTGTTGAGGGCGAAAATATTTTTAAAGAGGGGGATGATGTTAGGTCCTCGAGTTGGGACTACAACCAACGGGAACCCGTGACCTCCCATGGGCATGTGGATAGGCGAATAATCGAGATCACCCATAGCAGGCATGTTTAACTGAATAAATAATTCACCCATATTATGTGTGTTTAACTAAATGGGTGTGCAATGGGTGTAAGGCATGGACATAGCGGCAGGCACCCGCTTGCATCATGGAGAGCGTGTACGTTATAGAAACCGAGTGAGGTAAGTGGTAGTGGGGCGTGGGAAACGATGTGCAGATGGAGGTAGTGACCAACGAATAATGTACAAGCTAAGGTAGGGCAAGCCCACCTAGTAAGGGGCGCCCACCCAACTCATGGCAAGTCAGCCCAAGGGGTGCGACCAACAGGTCAGCTCGTGAGCAAGTCGGCTATACCACAAAAAAGGATGCATCGGTTGGAAAATGGAAGTGGATGGACATGTATATATTGGTGATAGGGAGTCAACCAAAAGAACCATCGAACCATTCGACCAAGGAACCTCACATAACATAAAGTGTAGTGCGAAGGGTAGATGAATAGTTCAGGGCAACGTGTGTAGATAGGGCAACCCGTAGGTAGAACAGGGTGACCCACATGTAGCAGGAAATAGCCTTGGCCATGCACCCGCCTAGGGGGGTTAGAACAAGTGTGTTTTTTTTTACGAGTGATTATGTAATTACGGCAATGAGAAGCTTGGGGTTCCTTGATAGTGTGGGAAGAGGTTGCACAAATTAGTAGGAAGTGTGGGTAGAAGTGGCACATCTTGACATTACGGGAAAAGCTACACAACTGGGCTAGTAGTGTGGGCATAAGCTACACAATTTGGACAAAATTGGGACCGTGGATGAGTTGCTAGTACAACCAAGCAACTGCCACATTGTTGTGAACTTGTAAAATACAATTGCATGATATTTTGAAGTATTTGGGCGATCTTGATTTGGGAGTTGCCCCCTCCCTTCATAAATTTGTGTGTGCACCGTTTATTGTTGTTTATTAAATGTCACGTGTTTTATGAAGTAAATGATAAAGAAGATAATTAAAATTGAGTAAATGTAATTCCACTGCGTAATTGAAGTAATAGAACACTTGAACAAGAATTTGGCTAAGTGTTGGTAGCAGGCGTAGTCCAAAAGCTTTAGTAGTGGTGAAACAAAAGAGTTAGGTACTGTCGTACCACACCCACAAGTGGACTTAGAGGCACCACTAGCATGGGGTCACGACAGGTAGAGTGAGGGTGACACCTCTAGCATTTTGGCTGCACCCAATAGGAGCAAACTCATCTTCTAAACTTTCATTTTCATTTCCTTTCGATAATTCAATGGATAGATAACTTCAAACCCAAAACCAAATCACTTCCACTTTCATATTCATTCCTTTGGATAATTCAATGGATAAATAACTCCAAACCCAAAACCAAATCACTTATGGCTTCGATTCAAAGCGAAAAATCCTTTCAAACTATATAATGCATTTTCATAATATGCTTCATGATTTTATTTTTCATGAGATGCTTTATGATTTCATTGAACAATGTGAAAGAAGGGACAACCACTTCTAAAACCAATAGTGAAATAATTCAATCTATATTTATAATTTAAGATGAGTGATACTTTACTTTCTTGGTGTATTTATTTTTTATCGGTGTAATTTATTCTTGAGCTTTAATGGAACCTTATGTAATATGAGTCAAATTAATAGTAGTCTTTTCCTATATTTACATAGCATGTTTTCCAAAAAAATTAGACTTTGGTTACTTCATAATCAATGGTAGGGAATAACGAAGTCAATGTGTAATCCCATGATTCAATAAAACCACATTTTTAAATTTTTGATTAAAAATAGCTTCCATCATCATATTGCAAAATTGGTTTATATTTTTTGTGATTTTGAATTGATTATAGCAATCAATGTTATTGATGTATCTATAATTGATGTTCCTATTAGCTCTGATATGCACTTATGCATTTTGAGAACCAAATTACTACTGTGGCCGTGTGTTTTTTCAAGAAAGGAGCTTGTAGCAGTTCATTTTATCCTTCCCCCTTCATTTGCTTTATGCCCTTATAACTCCCGCCACCCCTATGTTCCTCCGTTTTCCACTAAACTTCTCCATAAACCTTGTATAAATCCTATTTCCCTCGGGTCCCGGGCACATAGTTGAACCCATGAGTCCGTGGTTATATGACTGCGAGCATATTAAAAAGTGCTATTGGCGAGGCCCTCCCCTATCACATCAAACAATAAGCACGTGCTTTTAGCCCCGCCGTCTGATCCTCTGCCTCGCGATCCGACGATATCTACAGCTCCCGCTCCCATAACCTAAAGGTTTGTTAGTCAGCGGGGAAAGCGGTTTCCCGCGAGTCACGTCCACCACGCGTTAATGCTTGAGTGGTATCGTGCCCACCCTGTACGAATACCATTGCCTCTGATGAGTGGTGTGGGGAAACTGCTTACTACCCTCATGTACTTTTCCCCGCTCATTAACCTTCTCACACCTTTTCCTCGCGATAACCGTTGGATCTGCCACGTCCAGATCCAATGACCCATGTTCTCCCCACTCACATTCCTCCCAATATCCCCTACAAATTGATCCCCGCCATCTATTTCCAAGATCCGACGGTGCATATTCACTCCGCCCTGCATCTTCCCATTACCTCCCACCATGAGATCTCAGTCATTATCCAGTTCCATCCAATGGCTAGCAATCATCCCCAGGCCCTCGTTCATTTTCCATATGGTTTTCGTGTTTTTGTCTTGTCCTATGCACCCGAAGGAGGAAGGAAGCCATGATCCAGCACTCTGCGCATTAAATCTGAAACAACCGCATTCAACTAGTAGCACAACCAGGGAAGAAAATTACAACCTCGAGCAGTTAAACGCCTTCAACAGTTATGGAATTCCTTCAATCTAGCACTCCATTGGTTCATGAAGTACAACAGAGTACCAAAGAGGGTCATTTTGTTCATTTAAATAGTTCGATTGTATCAGAGACCCATATTATATTGTAAATGTGGTTGGTGTTCCATTATGATCCCTCCACACATAGGATAGCAGATATTTTGTAATCAACTTCCATATATACCCAGAAGACAGAATGTAATAGGGTTGATGGATATTGTTTTGATGTAAGGTTCAACTTCTGAAGACTATAACTACTGTGATACCTGCAGTGTCTGGTCTTCATTTTCAACTAATACAACCTTCTTTTGCTGTTAATTGCTCACTTTCCACTTCTTCTTTGTTCTAGGTTGTGCATGTTATGCATTTTTCATGTGCTCTTGATGTTTAGCATTAGAGGGGTTGTCATCCCACCTCCGTGTTAGAATCTAGTAAGTATTATTGAATGTGTATGCAGGTTTCTGTTGTTTTAATGCCAGAGAGCTGTCATCCTGTCTGTGGTCTTATGCATCTGCTGGTGTGGTCAGTATTCTCCATGTTCACCTAATCCTCAAATTGTGAGTAATTGGTGGTCTAAAGCCTTGTAGTCTGGGAGTGTTCACCCATGTCTGGGGTTAAGCATAGTAGAAGTGGTTATCTGGCTTGAATATGCATCATTTCTTCCATTCATCCACTTATTTCCAACATTTTTGTTGAGTTTGTAATGTTCCCGAGCATCTCTGAGATACAACCTAGGAAAGTTTCTTGGGGTGATAACAGTTCCCATCCTACGTGTAGATTCAAACCATTGTCTTGTGCACCACTCTACTCCTGTTGTCAACTAGTTTAGAGAAATGATTGTCTTGTCAATTTTACACCCTTATCCTATGTGTTGATTGCTATTAAGAATGCATCATTTGTTAAGCGCACTCTTTCTTTCCCTTTGGTACCCATGGAACCAAGATATAACCAAAGGAGAGTAGTATCTTTGGTGTCATGGGCGCATCCAATAGGAGAAGGATCATCCTTTAAAGATTCAATCCAATTAGTTTCCAATAATTCAATGGATCCATTACTTTGACCCTAAAATCTACATAACTTAGGGATTTGCTTCAAGGTAGAAATATCCTTTCAATTTGTATAATGTATTTTCACAAGACACTTTATGATTTCATTGAAGATAGTGAAAGCAGCTACGTATAATTTCTTGAAAATTTTCAATGCAAAAATTTGATATATATTCAATATGAGTAATACCTTACTTTCTTGGTATCTTTCTTCTCTTATGGTATATTTTCTTCTTGAGATTCAATGGAACATTCCATGACATGATCCAAATTCCCAATAGTATCTCCTTGTGTTTCCATTGCATATTTTGTATCATTTTCAAACATAGTTTATTTCAAAATCTTCTTGACATGATCTATAACTGTATGGATGAGAATATCTCTTGGCATGGAATAGTGAAATCCTTTTATATTTATTTTTATGTGGGGGGACTAATCCCATGATTCAATAGCATTTTATCATAAGGTTTTGACAAAAAACAACTACCACCAACATATTATAAAAAAAATCTAAATCTTTTGTGATTTTTTGGGATGAGTACAATAATTATACTTTTATGTAGCTACAATGAATTCCCTCATTAGGAACTTCCATCCTCTTGTTTCCATGACTAAGCTACGAGTTTAGAGCAACACTTGTTTTATCAGTTTGATGCCCTCCTCCTATGTGTTAATCACTATCAAGCATGCACCGTTTAAAAAGAATGCTCTCTCTTTCTCTTTGCAAATCAACTCATAGAGATTAAGGATCTCATTGATGCATCAAACTACAGTGAGAGCAAGGGTGGTACCTTTGGTTTCATAACTTCATCCAATAGGAGTAGGCACATCCTCTAAAAACTTGTTATTGTTTCCTTCCAATAATTCAATGGATTAGTTACTTTGACCCTAGATCCAAATCACTTAGGGCTTCACTTACAGGTAGAAAGATCATTTCAAGCTATATAATACATTTTTACAAACACTTTATCATTTCATTAAAGAAAATGAAAGAAGTTGGGGCCCAAGTGATATAGCATCTTTTACCATCTCAACAATTGAGATGCCTTTGATTGGGCTTCATCTCATTCATATCCATCTTTGGTAGCTTGGGCCCACTTAAAACTTTGTTTAACAAGCTTTCCCAGCGTTTCACTTGCTCTTTATACTCATGAGAGGAGTGAGTACTTGCCTTTTTTATTCATCAAAGGTACAAATGCACATGCTCCTAAGTGGTTTTTATGGGGAAAATAGTTTAATAAATCCCTAAATACCATGGAAAAATATCTCAACCATCTTGAAAATGGTATAAATGACACCCTCAAAAAGGAGAAACGGACCCATATGCACTATTGCATTAGAGTCATCGTCTAGCCTAGAGTAGTTAAATCCATCATTTCCAAAGGATTTTATGACCATCATCTCCCAAAAAATCCCTGTTCTACGTAGTTCCCATCTCCCTTTCATGTGACTAAGGTCTAATACATATTTGTCTTCCTCTTCCTTGCATGAAGAAAAGCATAGGAGGTGAAGGAATCTTGAGTGGCTTGGGATCAAAGGAATTTGGAGGATAGTTACAAATGGTGTCGGGAGAAGAGTTTTTTTTTTTTCTCGTTAAGACTATGCTATTTTATTATATACATTAAAAGGAAAACAGTTACAGCCATGAGTTCATATTGCCAGAGGCCGAGGGTGGCACTCTGGACTTACAGTGATCAACAAAACCACCCAAAACGGGTCCACACCACTAAGACTGAATACCCGCGCAGGGGCCCTATCATGGAGACAAATCACCCGCGCAGGGGCAGCATCATTGATACAAAACACCCACGCAGGGGCGCTACCACTGTGACAGATTGCCCACGCAGAGGCCTTAAACCATTGAGGAACAGTGAGAGCAAAAATAGTCATCCCATTCAGGGGCATAGACGAGAAAAAGAAAACCTTCAACCATATCCCACGCAGGGGCGTAGACAGACATTGAACTATATAATTCTCGAACCAAATAAAGACATTCAAGACATACAGTGAGCCGTTGTGGCGATTCATAGCAAAACCAGAGCATCGTCTGAAGGGAAGAGACTGAGCGAGCGGACGACTATTCGTCCGGCTCCTCTTCATAGATCCAGCACATACCTTCCGGGGGGGGGGGGGGGCAATCGACCTTGGTTTTCTTTGACGAAGGTGCTTCCTGAGTCGTAGGTGGGTCGATGTTCGGCTCTGGGCGATCCTCTGGCTGGCCCTCAGCAGCCCTGGAGCTTTCTCCCTGATGAAACTGTGAGCGGGGTGGCTTCTCGCCTTCCTCCTTCGGCTCTTCCAAAAAAAGGACCGAAACATGGGCGTTAATACGAGAATTGCCCTGGGCATTGCTGAAGGAGAAGACCGCGGTTCCGAACACAGGAAGTGGATTAGAGCCCGATTCAGGATTGCTCGAATCCATGAACTGGCTTGCCTGGATGGGATGAGCCTCTGCAACCTGGTGACATAGACAGCGGCAGCAGCGAGAGGGGGCATTAGCGACTGAGGGACGTGAGGAACCGCCTCTACCCGAGCCTCGACGGCTGATGAGGCGCTGTCGTGGTTTGACCATGATGTCGCTGAAAGCAGGAGAGCGGAGCAGAGGAGGGTAAGATGAGAAGGAAGGCGTGAAACAACCGTCGCCCACCCTTGCAGACTTGATGCCACCCTCAATTGCTAGAGGGGCGCCTGGAACCTTAGCTCTGAGAGCCGACAGCCATACTCCCAATTCCAAAATCTGAGTTCGACCCAATGCATGATTTTCCATACCCCCATTATTCTTATGCTCCTCTGCATTGTCTCGATCCTCGTATGCCATAACTGCACACTGCAATCGTAATTGAAGCCCGGACAAGGCAATGAAGTGCCGTCCTTTCTCTCTCCAGCACTCACGCTTGCAATCCCTGACGGCGGATTGCAGTAAATGCCCGTATTATGCTTGGGATCGCTCATGGTGACCAGGTGGCGTCCCAATCTCCTCGTTCGTGTCACCCGCATCCGGGGATGTCGGGAGAAGAGTTAGGTATACTTGTGTTTTCTATTTTTTATTAATAAAATGGAGATCTATCTTCTTTCCATCCCCTAAATTTTGATTTCTTTGTATCTTTTTTTATACATCTTTAGTATCTAGTAATGGTCCTAACTCTCCTAACTAAAGTTAGTTAGAGTATATATTTCATAATTATTTATTTTTTCCAATTGTTTGAGTAAGATTCTGTATATTTTTACTTGTAGATTCAACAACTTATGTGATTTGATAAAACACAAGACAAGAATCTACTCTGCTCTTCTTAGCAGAAACCAAAAATGATCGATGTAAACAATAAGAAGAAAAGAAAGAATATCGATTGCACATAACACAATATTTCTTAGTGGAAATCAACTACTTAAAACCTGACTATCTATATTGCATTAACCAGAAGATCTCAGAAGAAAATAAAATGCTTGTTCAAACTAAACAATTGCTACACTAGTACAATCTAACTCTCTATTTCCTAGGCAAGCCTTGGATGAATATAATATGATCTGCTCACCTTTGAGCTCAACCTGCACAAGTATTTCCTATCCTCTACCTGACTTAATTCCTTTGTCCAATACTTAACCAAATTCCTAGCCTTCCAAGCTCTTCCTTTCTTACGAAATCCATAAGGGAATTAGCCTCTATTTAATGTGGAAATTGCCTCTCCATAATTGCGCAATCCAAACATAGGCCCTCAACAGATTGCATGCACCATCTATAAAATTCAACAAATTATACAACTGATAGTACATTTTCCCTGAACTCTACTCTCAACTGGGTCTTCATTTCAACTGACATGCATGAATTATTTGTGAGTGAATATTCAGTTAACTATTGTGGTACTGGTGATGCACTGGTGCACGACTACACTACTAGACCTCTACTACTTCCTCCAACATTTAGAACTAGTTTAACTAACGATAACTTAGTTAGATTGAGTTATCTAATTACAACTCCAAAGAACTCAATCTGGAACCCTAAAATTTAGGGATCACTCTACATGACTCTAGATAGAATTCCAACTCTAATTTCCTAAGCTAACTAAGTCAACTTAACTTTGTTAACTATTACAAGTTGCTATGAGAAAAGAATTACAATTTAATTCTCAAATTAATTCAAGGAAAAATTAAATTGGAATTTCTAGATGTTATTTTTAACATCTCTTATTGTTATTTTCAACACTCCCTCTCAACAAGAAAGGAATTCAACTCTATCCCGATCCTGAACCTTTGGAATGTTTTGCATGGAACACTTCTCTCTATTGTTGTTGCTACAACAACTCCTGAAACTGAAAGAACATCGAACCTTAATCAGTATGATGCATTTGTCACCAAAGTATCTAACTACTACTAGCTCTGTCTATATCTACTGAAAATCTTGTACTTTCATTGACTCTGCTTATCTGCACCATTGTCAACTCTCCTCTACGATCTCCAATACCTGACTACTACTAGCCTCTACCTCTGTCACTGTGATATCTGACTGCATCAACCGCCACTGCTCCATCTTGTTATTATGTACCATGGGCTCCCGTAGCAAGGTATGATCCATGAGACACAACCGCTCAATGGATCCTGGCCAATTTCTTCCCTCTTGGGACTATCACTTCACATTTCCCCACCTCTCACCTAGAGGTATGGCTGCATGTGCTCCCTCTGCATACTTGGCAAGAAATTTCCCCCTACTGGAGGTCTTTGCTTGAGTGGAAGCATCCACTCGATCTCCTCTCTGCTTATCCAATTTTGGTTGCTCCACAACTTTCTGAGACTGCTTCTGAGGTTGCTTCTTCTTTGCTTGAGTGGATATCTCCACTCGGTCTCCTCTCTGCTTCTCTAATTGTGGTTGCTCAACAATTGTCTGAGACTGCTTTTGAGGCTTCTTCTAGGGCTGCATGTTGAGAAGTAATTCACTCTCCCTCTCAACCACCAAGTCTCTAACCTTTGCCTTGCTCCTCAAGGCTTTGCATGCATATTGTACCTCAAGAGAATACATGTTCTTGACTCGTACATCGATCTATTTCACATGTCCCATGGCGATGTGTCTAAGGAAAACATTCTCTTACTAAAAATCACATCATAGCCACGATCTTCCAATATTGCAATGAAAACAAGATTCTTCTTTAGTCTTGGAACATACATCACATGTGTGATTCCAAGAGGGGAGCCAGACTCCCTCTGAAAGGTAGCACTATACCTCCTGTCATCTCCAAAATCTATATTCTGCTTCAGGTCTTTCTCCTCAAAATCACTAAAGAGAACTCTATTCCTCGTCATATGGAATGAGGCACCGCTGATAAAATACCACACGCCTCCCATTAGAGTGTTGGCCATGCATGCAATGAGAGTGAAATCAAGTTCAAATTGTGTAGCTAGAGCTTCACCTACTCCATCTACTGCAGCCTGCTCCTTGCTTGTTTTCTTTTATGGGAAACTTGTGGCATAGTGCCCATGCTCGTGACAGTGAAAACACGACTTTTGACAAGTCCATCTTCTTGTCACTTGCCTTGCCTTGGGACTTATTTCCCTTGGATTTCTTTCCTTTGCTGACTAGTGCAAAGTCCTCTTCCACTTCTTTGGAAGAGGTCCCATCTTTGGTGTTATGTCGAAACTCTTCTTGTATCAAATTTGACCACAGTCGTTCCCAATTTGGTAGCTTCTCTCTCCCATTGACAGAGTCTGAAACTATGCCAACTCTTGGGAGTCCTAAAAGAGCTAGGCTCACCATATCTTCCTCGACAACAGAAATCCCGACACTTCCAAGATCATCACGACAATGAGTGAACTTGGTCAAGTAATTCGGAATTGAGTCACCCTTCCCCATCTTGATCTTTTTGAGTTTTTCCTTCAGTGCCAACTTCCTAGTGCCAACTTCCTATGGTCACTTCTATTCTGAAATAGGTTTGTCAATGCATTCCACATATCATATGGAGTTTCCTTGCCATGGAGACTTGAGACAATGTGGTCTCGAACTCCCTAAAGGATAATTTGCCTTGCCTTTTCCACACACTTTCTCCATTATGCCAAATCTTTACCACCTCATGCTAGAGGCTTAGGAATGTCTTCATCAATGAATTCCTTGAGGCCATTGTCTTCCATCACTACCTCCATCTTTTCCTTTGAGGTGATGTAATTTGGGCTGCCATCCAAAGCATACTCAAGTCTCAAACCGTACAAATCCATATTGCCGACTCTGATGTATGAAGTTGTAAATTTGATTTTCACCTGCACAACAAACTCAAATTCTCCTCTTCTATATTGTATTCAGCTCCGATACCATGTAGATTTTTACTATAGATTTAACAAATTATGTGATTTTCTAAAATATAATACAAGAATCTACTATACTCTTCTCAGTGGAAACCAAAAATTATTGATGAAAACAATAAGCAGAAAAGGAAGAATATCAATCGCACATAACACAATATTTCTCTGGGGAAAGTAACTTCTCAAAAAATCGATTATATATATTGCAATAACTAGAAGATATGAGAAGAAAATACAATGCTTGTTCGTCTTGAAAAATTCCTGCACTAGTACAGTCTAGGAAAGTCTTGGATGAATAAAATATGCTCTGCTCAACCTTGAGCTCAACTTGTACAAGTATGTCCTATCCTCTACCTAACTAACTTCCTTTGGCCAATACTTAACCAAATTCCTAGCCTTCCAAGCTCCTACTTCCTTGTGCAATCCCTAAGGGAATTAGCCTCTATTTAATGTAGAAATTCCCACTCCATAATTGCGCGATCCAAACATAGGCCCTCAACTGATTGCAAGCACCATCTCTAAAATTCAGAAAATTATACAGCTGATAGTACATTGTCCCTGAACTCTACTCTCAACTGGGTCTTCATATGAACTGACATGCATGAATTATTTGTGAGTGAATATTTAGTTAACTGATGTGGTACTAGTGATGCACTGGTGCACTACTCCACTACTAGACCTCTACAAGTTCCTCCAACAGTTAGAACTAGAGTAATTGACTATAACTCAGTTAGACAGAGTTATCTAATTACAACTCCAAAGAACTCAAGCTAGACCCCTAAAATTTAGGGATCACTGTACATGACTCTAGATAGACTTCAAAACTAAAGTTCCTAAGCTAACTAAGTCAACTTAACTTAGTTAACTATTACAAGTTGCTATGAGAAAAGAATTACATTTTAACTCTCAATTTAATTCAAGGACAAATTAAATTAGAATTTCTAGATGCCATTTTTAACATTTCTTGTTGCTATTTTCAACAGGTTGTTTGTTTCATGTCTGTAGGCTTACAAGTTCAAGAAGGAGTAAAGAAGTTTAGAGCAAGTACCACTTATGTAGTTCATCTCCAATTGGTTAATCAACCTACTGAGCCCACTTAACCAAGTGGTAATTATTTTGAATTATCATAATCTATTCCAAGGAAAGACAAAATTATTCCTTAAATTTCCAGTCTATTTTGGTTATCCCTACCCATAAGATAGATATAATTTATCCACATCAGAACTAGCAACTCTATTGGGGGACAAATCGTTGTGTTATTCTCTATATGTTTTTCCTTGTTTCATTCTTGGCTTAGTTTATATTTCTCTAGTTAATTTTGAATTTGTATTGCTTTCTCTTAGTCCAATAGGTTAATTTGCAAGAGTGTTTCTAAAATTTTTAAGAGAAAATTTACCAATAAGTAGACATGCTCACTAGTTTTCTTTGGAAAAGGAGTGGGTACTTATCTTTTTCTCTTGGTAAAGGAGCAACTACTTACATCTTTCTGACATATATGGAGTGAGTGCATTTTGAGAATCAATTTTCCTCATTTTTAGCCTTTTCTCTCTTGCTTTGCATCAAAATATTTGTTGTTCTAGCTTGTTGTACCTATTTGCAGTGGCTTACAATTGAAAATGTGATTGGTTAGTTACATTTTTCAATCATTATTAGAGAAAGAAAAGAGCATTTTAGGTGTTTTTTTCCTTTCTTTGCTTGTTTGTGTATTTGAAGTCAGTTCGATATTCGCTACTTTTTATTTTTCTTTGTTTGTTGAGAAGGGTATTTGTGAGAAGTTTCAAAAGAAAAAGAGAATTGCATTTGTATTTACATTTTGCATCAAAATTTCATTTCAAAGATGTTCATGTTTTAATTATATTCATTATTACAAACCTGAATCTCATTATATTCTTAAAAGTTTATTTCTATAAGAGTAAAAAAAAAAACCAATTGTGTAACACACCCAATCCCCTAAGTCGCCTTAAGGATGTGGGGGTTATAATTTTCTACTTTCTCTTACTCACTTAAAACTCCAATTCTAAGTTCTCCATCATATTTTTCTTGTTAAAATATTTCTCACAATATATAATTTTTCCTATTATAAGTATGGGAAACTAAGTTATGGCCCTTTAAAAACAATGTACTAATAATACATCATCATGCATGTACATCTGACATGTAGAAAATGACATGGAAACTAATTCCATGTGTCACTCTTGAATGATGCTTAGTGAGTACCAAATTCATCCCTTACCTTCATCATAAATTACTTCCTTTTTATTTATTTAGTGTAAAGAGGTTTTATGCTTTTCCTGAAAATATTATTATTTTAATAACTAAGCCCAAGCAAAATATTTATATAAAATTATTATAAATACCATTTATATATTTGGTTGAAATTATTTGCAAGACCATTTCCACAAAACCTTTCTTCTTTTATTCTTTTATTATTGAATGTCTTAGGCCAAATTCTCGAAAATAATAGTAACTTAATATCTACATGTTTAGGTTTCTTTAATTATAGTCTTTACTATATAAGAATTACATTAAAGTCAAAATCTTTGGACCACCTTCCAACAAAGTTATTATTTTAATATCTCTTTTTAGTCCCACCTTATGCGAAGTGGTAGTACTTACCATTTTTACCATGCTAATTCTATTTGTCCACATTTCTCATTCCACAAGGCCAAGTCTATGACTTCTTTTTCCATTGACATGGATGTGGATAAACCTCCCACAAGCATTGCCTATGCATTTATGTATCATTTAGTTTACAACCACATTTTTTTCCTTTTGGTCTATTTTCCATCATTGGAATGTTATGCAGAGGTTTAATACCCATCCTTCACATTGTCTTACTCTTCAACATTTACAAGCTTTAGAATTAATGAGATTTGGAGATTTTCAAAGAAAATAAAACTTATCACATATTTTTATAAACATAAATATATTCAACTTTGTCAATGGGATATATATTAAATCTTATTTTCAAGAAAGGGGAAAATATAAAGCCTAAATTCCACATCAAAATTTACCAATTAAAAACATGAAAATTATATTTGGACACTTTTGTCTATTCTCACATAGTGAATCATGTTAGCCTACCAAAAATATAGAGGAAGGAGGAAAGATTCCTACCAAATGAAGAAGAATGTCTTAACATGTCTTTAATTTTAAATTTAAGATGTAAATATAAGCCCCATTATTCATTTTAGGTTTCATGTTCATTTATATATATATATATATATATATATATATATATATGAGTAAATATTTTACTGCTTAACCATAACCATACAACTCAAATGGGAATAAAAAAAAACAATTTGAACACCTGATTCATCAAGGATTGAGAGGGATCAAATCTCTTGAGCTGCAAACCTCTTTTTTGAGTGCAAAAATTGAGGAAAGGTTTGCACCTTGAGAGATTTGATCCTTCTCAATGTTTGATAGATCCGAGGTTAAGATAGATATAGGTTGTTTATATTATTATATTATACATTTTGTTAAAAATAAAAACAAATTAATTAAAAAATGTGATATCTATATATTTCATACAAATTATTTTTTTAAATAAAATAAAAAATAATAATTTAAAAAAATAATTATTCAATAATTTAAAAAGTACAATTTACAATTAATTTGTGAATACTTTGCTACTGTAATATTGATCTCACCTCACCTCTCTTTAATATCAATTTTCCCATATAATTTCACGATAATACTCTTCTCTAACGCTTAACCAAGACCTATTTGACATCAATGAAACAATATATATACTAAAAATATATATTTTGGTAACATTATATTTCCATACATTTTTTACAATTGACCAAGATCTGTTCTACACCATTGAAACAATTTACAAACTGATATCAATTCACTGCATTTTCAAGATATTAATTTACACCTGGAATTTTCACTTGGCTTCCACCCAACTAAATCTTTCTCTTTGTATAAAAGGAAAATTCATTGGAATTTTATGCATTTAATTAGGCTAAGACAAATACCATGCGAAAAATCATGGGTTTTCAAACACTAGAGTCTGAAAACCGTTGGTAATTTGACCAAGTCAAAATGTTTACATAACATTAGAACATCTTTTCCGTACTGGGCTGGAGAGCGCCTCATAAAACACGAAATAATTTAACATATAGTCATGAGAATTAATAATAATTTTTTGAGACTCAGGCTATGTATTCCACACAAACCATGATATACATTAACTTCTCCCAATATTCTTGTTTGGTGACAAGACATTTCAACCCAGTGAAACTTCATATTACATTTGGGTAAACGTGAATACAAAATAAAGTGACATACTATCTTCTAAAACACGTGTATCAAATAATATGTTTAGTCTTACATAGAAGTAACCAAAACGAGTTATTGTTGAGTAAGCACAATTGAGGTCATAATACCCAGTTTGATCCCAAGTCATTATGAAAATTGTTGTCTATGAACATTGAAATGACATTAATCAATGGAAATTTCCTTATGCCTACAAATTGTGTATAATAATTCCAAGAATGAAATTTACATATTAATGATAGCCTAAAGGGCTCTTAAACTTTATGATCACTAAGGGATATTGAAGCTTTATGAAAACCCAAGGCATTTAAAATTCCCAATTTGATCATGGGCTATGCTCCATATATGTCTTAACTAGGGAATTCACTGTATCATTCTAAGGTCACCACAGAAGGAAGAACTCTAAGTATTCTTGACCCAATTCATAAACATATACATCTTGGCATCTTGGGCCCATATAAAATTTGTTTGAAAAATTCTTCCTAGAAATGCACTCAAACCTTCTACGAACAATAGGAGCAAGTACTCACTCTATTCCTTCATCAAAGGTGCAAGTGCATTCAAAAGTCAATAAAAAATATTGAATTGCAAAAATTACATGTTCTTAAGTGGAGTTTATAGGAAAAACAAATACTCCCTAAATCTTATAGAAAATGGTCTCAACCATCTTGAAATGATATAAATGAGACCCTAAACAAGGAGAAAGGGCCACACACACTATTTCATTAGAGTTATAATCTAGCCCAAAGTAGTTAGAGTCATCATTCCTTGATGTTGTTATGACCATCTTTTATAATCTGTATAATGTGTATCCACAAGACACTTTATGATTTCATTGAAGATAGTGAAAGAAGCTACGTATAAGTTCTTGAAAATTTTCAATGCAATAATTTGATCTATATTCAAGATGAGTAACAATTTACTTTCTTGGTATCCTTCTTCTCTTACGATATATTTTCTTCTTAAGATGCAATGGAACATTCCGTAGCATGATCCAAATTCTCAATAGTCTCTCCTTGTGTTTCCATTGCACCTTTTGTAACATTTTCAAACATGGTTTATTTCAAAATCTTCTTGACATGATCTATAACTGTATGGATGACAATCTCGCTTGGTATGGACTAGTGAAATCATTTTATATTGATTTTTATTTTGGGAACTAATCCCATGATTTAATAGCATTTTATCATAAGTTTTTGACAAAAAACAACTTCCACCATCATATTGTAAAAACAATTCTACATCTTTTGTGATTTTTTGTGATGAGGAAAATCATTATACTTTTATGTAGCTACAATGAATTTCCTCATTGGCCACTTCCATCCTCTTGTTTCCATGACTAAGCTACAATTTAGATTTTTTTTTTTTATCAGGTTGATGTCCTCCCCTTATGTATTGATCACTGTCAAGCATGCACCATTTAACAAGCATGCTCTCTCTTTCTCTTTGCAATTCAACACATAGGAGTAGGCACATCCTATAAGAACTTGTTATTGTTTCCTTCCAATAATTCAATGGATTAGTTACTTTGACCCTAGATATAAATCACTTATGGATTCAATTGCAGGTAGGAATATCCTTTCAAGCTATATAATGCATTTTTACAAACACTTTAGCATTTCATTGAAGAAAATGAAAGAAGACGGGGCCCAAGTGTTATAGTGTAACACCCTCCTCCCACATCCACCCAAGTAACCATGCCAACCAGGGTAAACATGAGACGAGAGGCTAATATGATCAGATTCGACCTCCTATGTGACCTTAAGGAAGTGGAATCAACAGAACATCACACAACAGTCATCCAACATAATCAACAAAACCCTCAGGAGATATGTTAGCCACTCAGATAGCCTATCCCTGGGTCCCACTGTTGTTCTCGATTTCTTAGGCTATAGTCACTCTCATGTTATGGGCAAGGGAGTGACTAACAACCCAAAGTTTCTCTCACAATATTGCCTGCCAGTGACTAGGGACCAAAATGGCCAGTTTTGTGATAGCGAGCCTAAGATTTATGCCACTTTTTTAGGCCCAGAGCCCAAGCCACTGCCCAGAATGGAGTGATAGCTTAGAATCACTAAAAACATATGGAAAAAATGAAGCAAAAGTAATAAAATGAACAATACCTTAACCAGACCCCTACTACCCATGACAGGCATTTTGTCAAACACATCATCACCATGTAACCTATAGGTGTAAACATCATAATTAAGTGTAGGGATCTCATACTCATTTGAGAATTGCTATGAACCATTGTTCCCTCATGTCAATTGTTGCACTATCATATATTAGGTCATAAACACATTATCCATTCATGTACAAGTAAAAACATGTTGAGAGCCATACATAGATGTTGTCATAAAATGTACATATAACTAGCATAATAGGAGCATAAATACCATAAACATATTAGACATCAAAATCCATATATACATTCATGCATTTACACATGAAAATTAAGGGAATGAATTTCTCATTAATGAATGCAATGAACCAACTGGAGATGAAACTACCACGTTCCCCCCGACCATAGATTCGGTAAGCCAAGTCTCTCTTTAGCCAATCACCCTTGTGCCATATTCCAAGCATGAATGTGGGACTCATAGAACACACCAAAAACACCAATCAACATGGATGCCACCCGATTTCTCCACCTACACTGTCAGGAATTTGAGTGCCTCCTAGTCTCTCAAGCTTTACAGTGCATCCATAGTCTGATCCAAGGATCACTAGGCTCTACACCGAGACATACTCTCCAGGATTTATTGTGCATCCCATCTCGGGATCATTAGACTTAACAGAGAGAAAATCCACCTCTTAGCTTTATCATATATCCGGTCATTCACTGGCAAGGATTCCTCGGCCCACCGAGGCACACAATCTGGCTTTACCACAACCCACAACCCAATTCAGGGGTTACTATGCCAGTGGATTCATGATCCTTAGTCCGGTTTAGGGACCACTATACCATGTGTTTTTCAATTCAGAGATCCACCCCACTCAACTTCAAATCCAATCCAACCATCCCACATAAACCAAATGAGAGAACCCATCTCATCAAAGCTATCAGGAAATGGAAAGGCTATGCTGAAAATACTATCACACCTAGAAAAACCCATGCCATGGTAGAAAAGAAACATGCAATCCGATGCATGCCAAATCTAGCAAGGAAAATACACATGCAAGTCGATACCTGCAATGAAGCTTGTTGTAGCTACTTGATCTTGCCTTTCCTGCTTGATCTTTTCTTCCTCTTTCCTTCTTTGCCTTTCTTGCTGCAATGCCAAAGTGCTCCAAGAAACTAAAAGTGTCCAAGAATCAGAGAGAGAGAGAGAGAGAATAATGAGAGAGCTTCAAAACTCAATTGACAAAAGGTTACACTGACCAAGCATGTCAACTGATCCTCAAAATCCTTTTCATCAATGAGGCCTCTATTTTCTTCATTTTCCATTATTTTCCTTCATTTTCCTTCTCACATGAGACCTGTGACCTTTCACCCTCCTTTTCTCCTAATTTCCATTATTTTCATAAATAAATGTACCAAAAATACCATTTTGCCTTTCCAAAGAATTAGCCATTGCCTTTTCCAATTTCCTTAGCCATAAATAACCAAATGAACACCCACACCTTGGAATAAGTGTCCCGTTGACCGTGGTTGTTGTTTCTAACTTTTATTACATGGAATTTTCATCAGGCCTATTACAGAACCCTCCCCCTTGGGGGACACCGTCCTCGGTGTTCAATGAAACCTATAACCCATAAGACTGCTGAAAAAAACGTGCTGCACATGGAGCTTTATAATACAACTCATTGGAGTATTTACAATGAATGAACTTCTCAAAAGTAAAACATCATGACAACATGACCAGATAACAACCATATCAGTGTTGGAAATAATACTGAGAGGGGGGGTGAATCAGTATTATCTAATTCTTTTAATAAATCTTCCTTATTTGTTCTTTGAATTAGTTTTGCATGTCAGTACCATAAAATAATGAGCATGAACAAAGAAAATAGATAGTCACACCAAAGAACACAAGATGTAAGGTGGAAACCCAATGTGGGTGAAAACCACCTGCTGCAATATGTCTCTATCTTCTTTCAAATTAGAAACTCCTTTTACAATGGTTTTGTACTGGTGCAGTCCTTTACCAGTACGCAGGCTGCAACCTGCAGAGAGCTACAACTCTCTCTCGTTTTCCAGTCTCTCCTGGAAGGGAGCTACAACCCCCTACTCCTTTTCTTACAAGGACCACTTTTCATAAATTTTCAAACTGGATCCATAAGCATCAAATGATCATCAAGTATAAGAGAATCACCCAGTCAACTGTAGTTAACCAGATCAACAATAATAGAACCAAACCCAGAACACAACAATGATAAACAGAGATTTTAAGAGAAGTAAGCAGCTTCACCCATGTACTGCCTGCTTACAGTAAGCACCCTGCTCAACTGCTCGCTTGCTTACGTACACACTCTGCTCAACTGTTCGCCTGCTTACGTACGCACCCTGCTCAACTGCTCGCCTACTTACATACACACTGTATCCATTGAACTGCCTGCGGACCTCCGCACCTGCAACCCTTCTGTGCCTGCGTACCGGCGCACCTGAAACGTTTCGTTCCTGCGTATGTACACACTTTTCTTTCACTGTACCTGCGTACCTTCGGGCATAGATGATTTCAAGACTTCAGAAATAACCCAGACAATCAGATCTACAGATCTGAACATGCGCCGAAGAGATCTCAATCCATCAGTAGATTCGCCTTATTTAGATCTAGACATTACTCCCAAGAGATCATAATATTTCAGATCTAGCCCTCATAAGATATTCAACACAAAACATACTCAAGCCAAATGATCTCCTTTGCTTTATATAGGAAAGCTCTTCCTTAAATCATGGATCAATACCACAGGCCGACACCATAATAACACAAAACCGTCGGCTAAATACCAAAGGTTAAACATAAGAAACCCCACGTGTGCTTTTCTCTGCCTTGAAATGTGTGCACTAGGGGTACGCACCTCCTGAACGGGATAACTGCGGGTATGTACGCACTTTATGTAACACCAACCTGCGTGTACGCACCTTATGTAAGGTGTACCTGCGTACCCCTTATTTTCTTCAATATTTGATAGCTGATCATCAATCTCTGCTGCTGACTTGAAGTACTGTGATCTATCACCTGAATGGGTTTCCATCAAGGACAACACTTTAGCCATAATGCCAACAATCAGATATTGGATCTTTATAACATAACTCATTACGGTATTTACAATAACCACATATACACATATGCACATTAAATTCTAAACCAACATATAAATGATTTGATGCTTGCATCTGCAACAAGGGAATCTAGAGGCTCTCACCTCCACCCTCAAAGTAATACCAGCATTCATCTCCTTCCTAGGAAGTCCAGAATCTACTACAAAGTCAAATATGCCTCCAATGTCCAATGTTATAATCCTATTCCACTTGTCCTCTCAGTGAACAGTTACCGACTCATTATTCTAGGGTACACTCCTAATGTGCATCTGATTCCATATGTAAATGCTAATGACCAAAACAAATCCATCCTTGACCTTCCCTTCTCTGCTATACAATCCCTTGGGAAATCCAGTCAATCCCTTTCGTGTAGTCACTCACCTTCCATGTTCCGTTGGCACCCCCATCCCGGGTAGTCCATCGCTTGGCAAGGCTTCCTCGCATTGGAAGATTAAAAAACCAAGACATATCCCTACCTTAAAACCATCATACTGGTGATAGCATTCTCATGGCAGTAAATGGACACTATTGGTTACGAGTGTCCTACAACGGCCCTGCTCCTGAAGTACTCTACCAACATACTGTTGCATGTCCCAATTTATTTTGTTACTGTTGCCAATTCTTGTAGTCAGTTTCAACCACTCAATCAGGCATGTTCATGCATTCCTGTGCCAAACCCATCACTTCCATTAGATTTAAAATAAATTGAAATAAATTCACATCATACCTCATTGGTAGCTCGTCAATAAGGTATACTTGCAATCATGTTCGCTTCTAGTCACAACAAGTCAAACTAGCATCATTGACAAAATCATCATGTATAAACATATCGCATCATGTTAGCACAAAACACAACCAACATAGATCAACATCATTAATCACATGTAACCATCATAAACCAAAATCATAGATCCAATATAATCATCATAAACCATAATCATAAATCACATGCATAGTAAAATTGAAATAAAATGTTGATACGTATCATTTCATTAATCCTTAGCTTCTACCTTTGTCTTTATTCTGTACACACTCTGGATCAGTTGCTACACCAAACAAACACCTAGTGCCTTCTCCTCAACCATGTGCACATACACATAGTGTGCATCACATGCTACATACAACACCATGCAATATGTGCACCTACACTTAACATATGACACATACACCTACACCCAGTGTACAACACAATGCAATACATATGCCTACATCCGATGTACAACACAATACATACACCTACACCTGATGTACAATATAACACAAATAAATATCTAGAGTGCAACACAATGGATGCATATGTCATGATATGATGACTACAATGTACATGCATAGTACCGCATGCCCGCAACACAGTGCGTGTACGACATGCACTCAATCCCACACGTATGTTAGTGCCACATTTACCAAGCACCACCTGCACAATGTGTACACAACATCATATGTACACGAAACCACCTGCACAACATGTACAAAACACAATATGTACACTGCACCATTGTACAATGTGTACACAATACCACATGTACAGAGTACCAGATGCACGACATGAACGTGACATTACATGTACACAATGCCACATGCACGACATGTACACAACACCACCTGTACACAATGCCACTTGTACAACATGTACACAACACCACTTGTACAATCATGCACACCACACCATATGTGCATAGCACCACATGTACAACATGCATGCAACACCACATGTACATAGCACTACATATCCAACATGTACATAGCATCATATGTACACAACACCGCATATCCCACACGTGCAGAGCACCATATGCATACAACACTGTATATCCATCATGTACACATTACAATATATACACAACACCGTATATCCAACATGTACATAGCACTATCTATACCCAACACTTAATATGAAACATTCATACAACACTATATGTACTAACACCATGTACACAACATTGCATAAACAACATGTACACACACTAAATAGACACCACACCGCATGCACACAACATCACAAATGAAACATGTACAACATATAGAACATATGCACAACAGTAGTACCACACATCCAAAACCACACTGACTCTACTAGGTAACCCTGCTTCCAGTGTCTCATCCATGCTTGTCTTAGCATGCTGTGGACCACACTGTTTTCATTCCGATGATGTATCCTTCAGTGTTACTTGTCATAACATAAACATAGGCATAATACAAGAATATAAATTCATATTCACATGAGACTGACCTCATATATTTGTCATAACTATTCTTTCACTTTATTCCTTGCGAGACTAGGAACCTCTTCATGTCTTTCGCCTGCGTAAGAAATCATTCCTCCACAAGAACGATCCCTGAAAACCCTGCCAGAGAGTGACATGGATACAAAGATGCATACATATATATATATAAACATTAGCATAAAACAAACATGGTCTTGTTATAAAATGACATACATACACACATATAAATGTTAGCATTAATAATCATGATCCATAACGACCCTGTCAGACATGACAAGCATACACACCTACATGTATACATATATAAACATAAACATAATCATAATCATAACATAATTACTAGATATCAAGGTCAAGGTTAAGAGAACTCCCTTTATCCATGCACATCATGCACAACATTGAGAACAATCGTTCCCAACATAGCCAAGGCATCTAATGTCTCAGATCCATTCACTTCACCTTTCCTATTACCTTTCTCATGACTATACTACCACTGTCCATTTACACCAATGGACTGAACCAATCTAATCGATTGTCATAGTCCTATCTTCCATTGTGCTTACTCATGCACAAATCTTCATGCGAATCTCACATTACATTTCTGGTACCACACTGTTCTCCTAAGCTCCATCAAATTTCCTCTTTCCTGACCAATTCCCAAGACTCAAAACTTAAAATGTAAGCACAAGAAATAAGCAAGAAGAAAACCATGAAACCCAAAAGCAATATGACACTGCAAAAAAAGTGGCATTATCATGCACTAGACATAACAAAACTACAAATCAAGCGCAAGAAAATCACAAATACCAAAAGCACAAGACTAACATAAGACACCATGACTCAATCCCCATGGTTCCCAGGGAAAGCTCAACCCAAGCCTTCTTCAATATTTCATGGAAGTCTCTTTGCCATGCAACCTCCTACATCACACTATCATTAACACATAACTGTTAATGCATAAATAAACATAACAATACACCAATTACCTCATCTTGTTGCGCCAAGCATGTTTCTTGCAACTGAACACATCCACGCCATCTCTCAAGGGACTCCAATCCTTTGAAAGATCCACTTGTAACTAAAGACTAGCTAATATACCTATCAAGTACATGTTCATGAATATAGAATGTATCCACATAATGTCAGACAAGATTAAGGTTAAGAAGACTTCTCATAAGCAAAGAACTCATTTGTTTGGAATTAGGGTTTCCAAACATATCCAAATGAATTCTTGTCCAATTCCTTTCTTTGACCTTTTCCTTGCTACAATTGAGTGTTACTATGCACTGTCACATCACTCGACTGATAGTGATATAAACACATCAACTATTACCTTGTTAGGCTAATACCAACATGCTTTCTATAATTTCTCACACATGTCAACCACATGTTCCAAATATCAAGACAATCATATCTATCAATTTGAAATCAACACTTATCAAGACTAACAATCATGTCATAATCCATAGTCAACCCATAATCATTAGACATAATGCTACAACTATCTCCTACTTACACGTAAGTACATATCAACTGTCTCAAAATGTATGTATTAGTACAATCATCTTAAAACAAGATCATTTATTCATTGAACCCTATAGACTCATACGCATATCATGCAATTAATCAAACATTCAAGCAAGCTATGAATGCACCATGTCAAATAAATCAACTACACGACATAATAGGCACCAAACACTCAAACACTAAATAGATGTCATAATCAAACAATCAAGCACAAGGTGGATGACATAAACAAGTTCACACCTTTATGTATCTCAAGGGAGCTTATCTTGTCTACACAATCAATCCAGGTTAGCACAATACAACTCCACAACATATCAACTCAAACATAAATCATGATATCCATAACAATCACTAACTAACATGTTTACATCATAATCTCATAAGCACTTGTCCTTCATGCATAACAATCACATATGTATGATTATTCTAGATTGGTATGACAACGTATCACAAATATGGTGGCTCATACCTGAATATCGAACCCATAACCATTTGCATAGGTCAAACCAGGTTATCACAATACATATAACATCAAGATCCTCAACGCAATGAACATAACTATCACGCATATGACCAATCCAAATTACAACATCAAGATCTCAATGAAATAACCATAATCATCAAGTTAATAGTATATAACAACAATAAGCTATATATCATGCTCATCAACAACATATAACCTAATCATCAAGTTACCTAACATAAAACAACAATAGAAATGCATACAACCACAGGTTACTATCATTATTGACTATCTGACACATGTGCATATAATTACACTAATCAACTAACATCTATATAACATCAAAAGACATGTACATAGACCTAATGTATATAACCCTAATGCATATAAAAATCCTTAACCTACATACTTGCATATCAACATACAATACATGTATGATGATCTTCTCTTACCCCAAAGCCTAATGATGCAACCTCATTATGCTGATCTGCATCTCCTGCTCTTTCTCAACCAACACGTTAGCATCATAACATACCAATATCACCCTGATGACCTAAATTGCATACCATGACTTCACAAGGCATGTTTGACTTACTATTCATGCATAACTATAACCAAGACCATACATGCATAATGACTACATATAGACATATAACACATGAGTACAAAACCATATACACATCCTTCTAGCTAGAGTCTAGTCATCAATGCATGACCATATCAACTACACAAACCATGACCTCATGCATGAGTAATGCCTAATCAACTACACATATGCCTGAACACATGTAGTTGAACATAAGCGATCAATTCCTGTAACCAACATACAAGACTGATACATGTAATCAAACCTACAAGAATGAAACCTAACATACAATAATGTAATCAAGTGACATATAAAAATATGTAACCAGTCATATAATCATAATGATGCATTCCACAAAATCAACATCAAGTTCCTCATGACAACCTTACTACAACCATGATCGACATTATGTAATGCAATAAGCACATGGAATGCAAGTGTAAGAGACACACATGCAATTAACATGCATGCATGACCAACACACGCCTTCCATCCAGTCCAAGGGGTGAACCATGCTCTGATACTACTCTATAACACCCTCCTCCCACATCCACCCAAGTAACCATGCCAACCAGGGTAAACATGAGACAAGAGAATACTAAGATCAGATTCAACCTCCTATGTGACCTTAAGGAAGTGGAACCAATGGAACATCACACACAGTCATCCAACATCATCAAAAGAACCCTCAAGAGACAAGTCAGCCACTTAGACATCCTGTCCCTGGGTCCCACTACTGTTCTGTATCTCTTAGGCCATAGTCACTCTCATGCTATGGGCAAGTGTTACACATGACAAATCCCTCTTGCGGACAAGAGCGATCTCCCTAGATCCTTGACGGAAACTAGAAAAAATTTAGACAATTGAACTGACCCTTTCCCTAAGTTGGACTTGTTTGAATTATAAGAATTAAGGCTAATGGATGAGCCTCTTACCTATTTCACAAAATTCTTGATGAAGATCCCTTTGACGCAACTCTTCAGTGCTTGACAAGACCTGCAATCATAGACCATAAAAGGATTAAAAACATATGCTATATAATAATCCAAACAAAACTTAGCCTAATGGTCAAGGAAATTAGGAATTGAATTTGCCTTAATAAATATTATAAACAATTATAAACCATTCATCATTCCAATAAGACAAATCAATGGGAGAAAGTGTTCATTTGTATTAATCAAAGATAAAGAGGAGCCTTACAACCTTTGCCTTGATGTCATGAGGTTCCTCCCAAATGCCTTCAATCTCCTCCTTATATGACAAGCTTTCTAATTTCAAACTAACAACATAAGTTTATCTTCTCTGAGTTCTGACCTCCTCCATCCCTCTAACCTCTAGTAATTTTATAGGCCAAGAGGAAGAAGTTTCAGATCCAAAAGATAAGGATGAGACCCCTTAATTGAGGGATTAGGTTTCCATGAGGAAAGGGATTAAGATGCATAATCTGAGGGTTATATTTCGAATAGTCATCACGTGGAAGCTTTCAGTTGGGAAATGTTCGACCAAATATGTTTCTAGAATGTACCTTTTATTTTTACTTTCTTGAATTCACCCACGTGGGTTTATAGTGGAAGAGAGAGTGAAACTCTGCACTATTTTCAGAGTTAATTCCAGTGAATGCGCGAGAAAATCTAGGAAAATCAGCGTAGGTGAAACTTGACAAGGTGTGACAACTAGAAGGGGAGAGAAGGGGAGAGAAGGTGAGTAGGGGAGGATATTTCTCCCACCCAATATTGAGCAAATATCCAATGAATAATGCTGATGGATATTACATAATAGGATTAGATCAAGGTATGATCTTGTTCTTCGAGAAGGGGATATGGCGGAATTGGTAGACGCTACGGACTTGATCGAATTGAGCCTTGGTATGGAAACCTACCAAGTGATAGCTTCCAAATCCAGGGAACCCTGGGATATTTTGAATGGGTAATCCTGAGCCAAATCCGGTTCATGAAGACAATGTTTCTTCTCCTAAGATAGGAAGGGGATAGGTGCAGAGACTCAATGGAAGCTATTCTAACGAATGAATCTCATTTGGTCCAATACTGTAGTTATAGAACGATCTATTTACACCTCAAAAATGGAGAGAGATGTTATATAACATCAGACAAAACTGGCGATCAGAACTTGAATCGTTCCAAGCATTTTATTCATAAGATAGATGCCAGATTCGAGTTGAAGTACTGATTTGACATTAAGTAATCCAATTATGAACTTATCTACTCTAGATGGAGAATTGAATTATTTTTTGGAATAAATGGTTGGACGAGGATAAAGATAGAGTCCAATTCTACATGTCAATGTAAACAACAATGCAAATTGCAGTAGGAGGAAAATCCGTTGGCTTTATAGACCGTGAGGGTTCAAGTCCCTCTATCCCCACCCAGGTTCGTTCCCGAACGGACTGATCTATCTTCTCCAATTCCATTGGTTCGAATCCATTCTAATTTCTCGATTCTTTTACCTCGCTAATTTTTTTTTTCATGAAGAGAAGAAATTCTCATCTACTTCAAGATATTTTTGGTTGTTTGACTTTTATGGGAGTTCATTCAAACATGTTCACGGATGGTAAAAGACCCATAAATTGATCAAATGTCATGGTGACAAATTGACATGTAACAGCAAGGAAGCGACCAACAACCCAAAGTCACTCTCATAGGCTTGCCTACCAGCGACCAGGGACCAAAATTTCCAATTATGTGCTAGCGACCCCGAGATTTATGCCACTTTTTCAAGCCTAGAGCCTAGACCACTACCCAGAATGGACTGATAGATTAGAATCACTAAAATACAAGGAAACGATGATGCAAAAGCAATAAAATGAACAAGACCTTAACCTGCAAGTGTAAAAAACATAATTAAGTGTAGGGATCTCATACTTATTTGAGAATTGCTCTGAACCATTGTTCCCTCATGTCAATTGTTGCACTATCATCTATTAGGTCATAGACACATTATCCATTCATGTACAAGTAAAAACATTTTGAGAGCCTTAAATAGTTGCTATCATAAAATGTACATATGACCAATATAATAGGAACATAAATACCATAAACATATCAGCCATAAAAATCCATATATACATTCATGCATTTACACATGAAAATCAAGGGAATGAATTTCTCATTAATAAATGCAACGAACCAACCAAAGATGGGACTACCATGTTCCACCCAACCATAGATTGGTTGAGCCAAGTCTCTCTTTAGCCAATCACCCCCATGCTATATTCCAAGCATGAATATGGGACTCATAGAACACACCAAAAACACCAATCAACATGGATGCCATTGGAGTTCTCTGCCTACACAATGAGGAATTTGAGTGCCTCCTAGTCTTGCAGACTTTACCGTGCATCCACAGTCTGATCCAAGGATTAGTAGGCCCTACACAGAGACATACTCTCCAGGTTTTACCATGCCTCCCATCTTGGGATCACTAGGCCCAACAGAGAGAAAATCCACCTCTTGGCTTTACCGTATATCTCGCCATTCACTGATAAGGATTCTTAGGCCCATCAAGGCATAGAATCGGGCTTTACCACAACCCACGGTCTGGTTCAGGGGTTACTAGGCTAGTGGATTCATGATCCTCAGTCCAGTTTAGGGACCACTAGATAATGTGTTTGTCAATTCAGAGATCCACCCCAGTCAACTTCGAATCCAATTTGGTCATCCAACATAAACCGAATGAGAGAACCCATCTCATTAAAGCTAGTAGGAAATGGCAAGGCTAGGCTAAAAATATTGTCACACCTAGAAAACCCATGCCATGGTAGAAAAGAAACAAATGCAACCCCATGCATGCCAAATCTAGCAAGGAAAACACACATGAAAGTTGATACCTACAATGAAGCCTATTGTAGATGCTTGATGCCTTCTTTTCCTTTCTTGCTCCAATTCCAAAGTGATCCAAGAAACTCTAAGTGTCCAAGAATGAGAGAGAGAGAGAGAGAGATAGAATAATAAGAGAGCTCCAAAACTCAATTGACAAAAGGTTACACTGACCAAGCCAGAATTGATCCTCAAAAGCCTTTTTATCAATGAGACCTCTATTTTCTTCATTTTCCATTATTTTCCTTCATTTTCCTCCTCACATGCAACCTGTGACCTTTCACCCTCCTTTTCGAATAATTTCTATTATTTTCATAAATAAATGTGCCAAAAATTCCATTTTTCCTTTCCAAAGCCTTAGCCATTGCATATCTCAATTTCCTTAGCCATAAACAACCCAACAAACACCCACGCCAGGATGTCCTGCCCAAGATTCAGCTTGGAATAAGTGTCCCATCGACCATGGTTATTGTTTTTAACCTTTATTACATGGAATTTTCACCAAGGTTGTTACATATAACATATTTCACCATCTCAACAATTGAGATTCCTTTTATTGGGCTTCATCCCATTCACATCCATCTTTGATACCTTGGGCCCACTTAAAACTTTGTTTAACCATCTTTCCTAGCATTTCACTTGCACTTTCTACTCATGAGAGGAGTGAGTATTTGCCTTTTTTATTCATCAAAGGTACAAATACACATGCTCCTAAGTGGTTTTTATGGGGAAAATTATTCAATAAATCCCTAAATACCATGGAAAATTATCTCAACCATCTTGAAAATGTTATAAATGACACCTTGAGAAAGGAGAAACAAACCCACATGCATTATTACATTAGAGTCATTTTCTAGCCTAGAGTAGTTAAAGCCATCATTTCCAAAGGATTTTATCACCATCATCTCCCCAAAAATCCCTATTTTCTATAGTTCCCATCTCCCTTTCATGTGACTAATTCCTAAGACATCTTCTTCTTCCTCTTCCTTGCATGAAGAAAAGCATAGGAGGTAAAGGAATCTTGAGAGGATTAGGATCCAAGGAATTTGGAGGATAGTTACAAATGGTGTTGGGAGTAGAGTTAGGTGCACGTGTGTTTTCTATTTATCATGAATAAAATGGAGATCTATCTTCTTTCCCTCCCCTAAATTTTGAGTTTTTTTGTATCTTTTTGATACCTTTTTAGTATTTAGTAGTGATCCTAAACACTAAAGTTAGTTAGAGTAGATATTTCATAATTCTTTTATTGTTTCCAATAGTTTGAGTAAGGTTGTTTGTTTCATGTGTGTAGGCTTACAAGTTCAAGAAGGAGTAAAGAATTTTGGAGTAAGGACAACTTATGTAGTTCGTATCCAATTGGCTAATCAATCTGTTGAGCCCATTTAACCCAGTGGTAGTTATTTTAAATTATCATAATCTATTCCAAGGAAAGACAAATATTGTTCCTTAAATTTCTAGTCTATTTTGGTTAGCCCTAGCTATAAGATAGATAGAATTTACCCACATCAGGACTAGAAACTCTATTTGGGGACAACTCCTTGTGTTATTCTCAATAGGATTTCCCTTGTTTCTTTCTTGGCTTAGTTTAGGTTTCTCTAGTTAATTTTGAATTTGTCTTGCTTGCTCTTAGTCCAATAGGTTAATTTCCAAGAGTGTTTCTAAAAAATTTAAGAGAAAATTTACCAATAACTAGACATGCTCACTAATTTTGTATGGAGAAAGAGTGGTTACTTATATTTTTCTCTTGGTAAAAGAGCAGTACTTACATCTTTCCTACGTATATGGAGTGAATGCATTTTAAGAATCATTTTTCTTCATTTTAAGCCCTTTCTCTCTTGCTTTGCATCAAAATATTTGTTTTTCTAGCTTACTGTATCTATTTGTAGTTGCTTACAATTGAGAGAGTGATTGGTTAGTTACATTTTTCAATCATTATTAGAGAAATAAAAGATAATTTTAGGTGTTTATTTTCCTTTCTTTTCTTGTTTGTGTATTTGAAGTCAGTTCAATATTAGATGCATTTTCTTTTTCTTTGTTTGTTGAGAAGGGTGTTATAAATTTCAAAAGAAAAAGAGAATTGCATTTGTGTTTACATTTTGCATCAAAACTTCATTTCAAAGATGTTCATGTTTTAATTATATTCATTGAAGAATTATTACAAACTTGAATCTCATTGTATTCTTAAAAGTTTATTTCTATAAGAGTAAAAAACAAAACCAAACGTGTAATACACCCAATCCCCTAAGTTGCCTTAAGGAGGTGGGGGTTATAAATTTTGACTTTCTCTTACTCACTTCAAACTCCAATTCTAAGTCCTCCATCATATTTTTCTTTTTAAGGGATTCCTCACAATATAATTTGTCCTATTGTAAGTATGGGACACTAAGTTATGGCCCTCGTAAATTTTTTTACTAATGACACATCAACATGCATGTACATATGACATGTAGCAGATGGCATGGAAACTAATGCCATGTGTGACTCTTGGATGGTGCTTAGTGAGTACCAATTTCATTCCTTACCTTCGTCATAAATTACTTCCTTTTTATTTATTTACTCAGAAGAATTTTTATATTTTTCCTCAAAATATTATTATTTTAATAACTAGGCCCAAGCAAAAAATTTATATAAGATTCTTATAAATATAATTCATATATGTGGGTGAAATTCTTTACAATACCATTTCCCCAAAACCTTTATTCTTTTATTATTGAATGTCTTAGGCCAAATTCCCAAAGATAATAGTAACTTAATACCTACATTTTTAGGCTTCTTTCATTATAATATTTGCTATACAAGAATTACATTCAAGTCAAAATCTTTGGACCACCTTCCAACAAAGTTATTATTTTAATATCTATTTTTGGTCCCACCTTATGAGGAGTGGTAGTACTTACCAATTTTACCAAGCTAATGCTATTTGTCCACATTTCCCATAGGCCAAGTCTATGACTTTTTCCATTTATGTGGATGTGGATAAACCTCCCACAAGCATTGTCTATTCATTTATGTATCATTTCATTTACAACCACATTTTTTCATTTTGGTCTATTTTCCATCATTGGAATGTTATGCAGATGTTTAATACTTACCCATCCTTCACATTGTCTTACTCTTCAACATTCACAAGCTTTACGATTAGTGAGATTTGGAGATTTTCAAAGCAAAGAAAACTTATCACATATTTTTGTAAACATAAATATCTTCAATTTTGTTAATGGAATACATATTAAATCTTATTGTCAAGAAAGGGAAAAATATAAGGCCTAAATTCCACACCAAATTTTACCAACTAAAAACATAAAAATTACATTTGGACATTTTTGTCTATGCTCACATAGTGAATCATGTTAGTCTACCAAAAATATAGAGGGAGGAAAGATTCCTACAAAATGAAGAAGGATGTCTTAACATGTATTTAATTTTAAATTTAAGATGTAAATATAAGCCCCATTATGCATTTTAGGCTTCAAGTTCATCTTATATATGTGTGTGTTGTTGGCATTATGACTAATGTATTGTCCTTGATGGAAACCTACTTGATGAGTTGTCCTTTGTAGGAAGCCTACTTGATGAAGGTGTCAATAGGATATATCTATATGTGACAGAAAAGGAATATTAGTTCAGAGACAAAAGAATTATAAAGATGAAGCTTAGATAAGTATACACATGTTTGGTAAAGAAAATTTGTGTATACACTGAGGTTTGTCGAAGCATAGTAGAGTACACACAGGTTATGTAAAGAAAAGTCATGTACACACGCGTGTATCAAGAAGAAAAGGTGCATACGTATTCCACACCATGGTATTCTAAATACCAAGGATCTTTACCATGGTATTGAGCCAAGCAATAGATATTTGATCTCGTCTAAGAATACCATCGACATTAGTATGGTTTTGACCTATGGCATTGGATAAGGGATAAACTATATAAGGATATGAAGATCAAAGTGGTAGAGGAGTGCAAGTGATGAATATTTTATGAATAGTTAGATCTGAAGAAAATATGCATGTAATGGGTTCATAATGATTTTCTTGATCTAAAACTAAGTATGCATCTCGAAATTTGATGATGGATCAAATCCAATAGATGTAAATGATAGTTTTGATTATGGGTTGATTTTTTATGATAGTGTCTTGACGTGTCATTTTTCTTTGTATGCTGAGATCTGGGTATGTCTGAAGTTCTGTGATGTAGCGAAGGTTTGTGCCAATAATTGCAGATCTATACGTGAGTGTGATAACCTGAAAGGCACGTACACATGTGGGTTTAACACAAGTAAGTTGCGTATATATTCAGATCTATATGCGGGTTTGATTCGAGAGAAGTGCGCATACACACATAGATTCTTTGAGAAAAGAGAATATATAAGCTAGGTTTTGCTAAAAAAAATGTTTTATCAGTCTAATCAGTCTCGTTGTGTTTATGCTATTTGTCAATGGAGTTTTACTTGATGACCTGGGCTTAATATTGATGTTTTGATTAAGGCTTGATTGATTGAAGAATGATGAAGCTAGTAGATGTTTGTGATTGAAGATCAGTAATGGTTCTATGATTATTTCATAATGACGTAGTGGATATGTGTATGATTCAATGTTTATTTCAGAGTGACAATGATTTAGTTTCAAGGTTCAATGTTTTGAGATCTATGCGTGAGTATGCTTCAAGAAATTCGTGTATACACGCGGGTTTGCTACAGTAAAGTAACGTATATATTTTGATAGTTTATTGATACGAACTTTCATTTAATTCAATGAGTTGATGCAGTGTTTGGGTTCAATATTAGTATTCTAGTTACATTGAGCTAATTGTTCTGGTTGTTTGAGAATAAGTTGATTGATTTCGGTTTTAGTTAATTCAATGATTGGTTGATTCAGTTGGGTCAAAGATTGGTCGTTTCGGTTGATGATTGAGTTATTTGTTGTAGTGATCAGTTTTAGTTTTGATATTTGGTTTTGGGCTTAAATGATGATAGTGGGTCCAGTCTGAAAATTTGATGAAACGTGGCCTACAGTTGTGATGTTTTGTATCATGTGGATCTAGTATGAAAATTTATGAAACATGGTCCACAAAGGTGTTGAGGGTTGGAGCCTTTAGTAAGTAAGTCGAAGCTTCCTTCCAGTGGTAGCTGGTAAATCATATTAGGGGGTTGGAGCTCCCTTCCGATGGGTGCTGGTAAACGAGATCAGGGGGTTGGAGCTCCCTTTCGGTAGGTGTTGGAGAACAAGAGAAGGTTGTAGCCTTCTGTAGGTGGGTGCCTATGTGCTGGTATGAGTTTGTGCCAATACACTATTGTAAGAATTTTTCTTTATAATAAAAGGAAGGAAGAGATGACAACAACGGTGGTTTTTTTCCCTCATTGGGTTTCCACTTAAAAATCTTGGTGTTCATGTGTGTTGATGTGTTTCTTATGTGTGATGGTTTATTTTGTTATTATTGCACATGGTTACTATTTAATTAATGTTTAATGAGGTACTGATACACTGGATCAAGTTAATTAGATGATGAATTAACTGAAAAGTAAGCTTACTGGATATACGCTAATTGTCTGCATAACAGTTGCGTACATACGTGAGTTCCATTAGTAAAGTCACGTACATAAATCTGGATATGAAATTGAAAAGTTTAATGATTTGTAAATATTGATTCACCCCTTCCCCCCCACCCCCTTCCATATTTTTCCCAACATATGGGTTAATTTTTTGCTGCTTGACCATACAACTCAAATGGGAATAAAAAAAACATCATTCAAACACCTAATTCATCAATGGATGAGAGGGATCAAATCTCTTCACGTGAAAACCTCTTTTTTGAGTGCAAAACTTTAGGAAAGGTTTGCACCTCGAGATATTTGATCCCTCTCAACGCTTGATAGATTTGAGGTTAATATGGATATAGGTTGGTTATATTATTATATTATACATTTATTTTTTAGAATAAAAACAAATTAATTAAAAAATATGATATGTATATGTTTCATATGAATGTTTTTTTAAATAAAATAAAAAATAATAATTAAAAAATAAATTTATTATTCAATAATTTTAAAAGTATAATTTACAATTAATCTGTGAATACTTTGCTACTTTAATATTGATCTAGTCTCACCTCTCTTTAATATCAATTTTCCCATATAGTCTCACGATAATACTCTTCTCTAACGCTTAACCAAGACCTATTTGACGTCAGTGAAGCAATATATATACTAAAAATATATATTTTCGTAACATTTATTTCCACACATTTTATACAATTGACCAAGATCTGTTCTACACAATTGAAACAATTTACAGACTGATATCAATTGACTGATATCGGGACACCTGGCATTTTCACTTGGCTTCCACCCCAAGCAAATCATTCTCTTTGGAAAAAATGAAAATTCATTGAAATTTTATGCATTTAAATAGGCTAAGACAAATACAATGGGAAAAAACATGGGTTTTCAAAACCGGAGGCTAAAAACCATTGGTAATTTGACCAAGTCGAAATGTTTACATAACATTACAACATCTCTTCCATATTGGGCTGGAGAGCACCTCATAGCGCAAGAAAGAATTAACATATGTTCATGAGAATTAATGATAATATTTTGAGACTTAGGCTATGTAATCCACATAAATCATAATATACATTAACTTCTCCCAATATTCTTGTTTGGTGAAAAGACATTTAAACCCAGTAAAACTTCACATTACATTTGGGTAAAAATGAATACACGATAAAGTGACATACTATCTTCTAAGACATGTGTATCAAGTAAGATGTTTGTTCTTACATAGAAGTGACCAAAATTGGTTACTATTGAGTAAGCAAACATGAGATCATAATACTTAGTTTGATCCCAAGTCATTGTGAACATTGTTGTCTATGAACATTGACATCACATTAATCAATGAAAATCTCCTTAGGCCTGCAACTTGTGTATAATAATTCCAGGAATGAAATTTACATATTCATGATAGCCTAAAGGGCTCTTAAACTTTATGATCACTAAGGGCGCTTGAAGCTTTATGAAAACCCAAGGCATTTAAAATTCCCAATTTGATCATGGTCTATGCTCCATGTTTGTCTTAACTAGGGAATTCACCGTATCATTCTAAGGCCACCACATAAGGAAGAACTCTAAGTATTCTTGACCCAATTCTTAAATATATACATCTTTGGCAACTTGGGCCACATAATTTTTTTTTTTTAAAGTCTTCCTGCAATCGCACTAAAACATTCTACTCATAATAGGAGCAAGTACTCACCCTATTCCTTCATCAAAGGTGCAAGTGCACTCAAAAGTCAATAAAGAATATTAAAATGTGAAAATTACATGTTCTTGGCTGGATTTTATAGGAAAAACAAATCTTAACTCCATAAATCTTGTATAAAATGGTCTCAACCATCTTGAAATGATATAAATGAGACCCTAAGGAAGGAGAAAGGGACACACACAATATTTCATTAGAGTTATCATCTAGCCCAAAGTAGTTAGAGCCATCATTCCTTGATGTTGTTATGACCATCTTTTACCTAAAAGTCCTTATTTTTAGTAGTTTCCATCTCCTTTTCCATGTGATTGAGGTTGAATACATATTTATCTTCCTCTTCCTTTCATGGTGGAGAACATAGGAGGTGAAGCAATGTTGAGTTGAAGGAATCTAGACAATGGTTAAGATCGTGCCAGCAATATAGTTAGCTATACTTATGTTATATTGTGGTTTATTATGAATAAAATGGAGATCTCTCTTCTTTTCCTTCCCCAAATCCCAAGTCCTTTGTATCTATTTGATATATTTTTAGTATTTAGTAGTTATTAATTGTTTTACAAAGGTAATTTACTCCATGTTTGTGCATGTCTACAAGTTCGAGAATGAGAAAATAATATCAGAGTGAGGAAAACTCATGAAGTTCATATCCAATTGGATATTCAAATTGGCGAGTCCATTTAAACACCTTGAAGTAATTTTGAATTATCATAAGCTATTATAAGGAAAGATAAACATTTTTCTCTGAATTCACAATCTATTATGGTCAACCCTAGCCATAGGATAAATATAATTTATTTGCAATATAAACCAATTATAGAATTGATAGTAGAATAATTTGATATGTATTTAAGTTGAGTGATACTTTATGTCTTGGTATCCTTAGTCGTTGATGGTATACTTTCTTCTTGAGCTTCAATGGAACCTTATGAAACATGAGCCAAATTCTTAGTAATCTCTTCTCATGTATTTGTTGCATCTTTTGTAATAAAACATATTTTTCTTTAGAATCCATGGTAGGGAATAATGAAATTTTTTGACATTTACTTTCTACATGTATTAATCATGTGATTCAATAGTGTTATATCCTAAGATTTAAACTAAAACGATTTCCACAATCATAAAATAGTCTATAATTTTTGTGACTTCAAATTAACCATGGAAATAATTTTGATCAATATATCTACAATTGATGTTGTTGTCCTATGCACCGCTGCTTTCTTGTTCCCATGGTTGGTCTATAAATTTATAGGAACACCTATCTCATGAAATTGATGCCTTTCTCCTATGTGCTGATTGCTATCAAGGATGCATCATTTGTCAAGCATACTATATCCTTCTCTTTTCTATTCAAAACATAGTGAAAAATATCATTAATGACACCATGCTATAACCATAGTGATGGTGGTACCTTTAGTGTAATGGGAACTTCCAATAGGAGAAGGCTCATCCTTTGAAAACTCATCATCATTATGTTTTGATAATTCAATGGATCAATTGTTTTTACCCCACAACTAGATCACTTAGGGCTTTGTGTCATGGTAGAAGGATCCCTTTGAGCTGTATAATGCATTTTCATAATACACTTTATAATTTCATTGAAAAAAGTAAAAAGCTTGGTGTTGTGGGGAAAAGTATCCAACACGGAATGACCCTATCCCACTCTAAGGGTGATAGTTCCTTAGCAACAGCTGAAGCAAAGCTATCTAAAGCTACTTCTTTATGACATGCAAGAGATGAAAGGAAGAGATCCACTTACCGATGTCTTGCGCAAATGGTCGATCCAATCTCCTCTATTTGCCGCTTGCTCCCAGCTCCAAGTCTTCTCACGGGCCCAGCTACACGAGATCCTGCAAACAAGACGAGAAAAGGAAACTACAAGAAACATGCATTCATAATTGATTCAAGGATTAGCATAAATCAAATACGCACGTAAGACAACACATCATTGAAACACATGCGAATAGAAGAACCTCAAATGCTTTATTAATGGAAGAAAGTAAGGTTCAGGCGGTGATACAACCATAAGAGGTCCAATCCAGCATCACCTTCCCGATGGAAAGAAATCTCCTCTTCACCTCCCTCAAGCAATCACCCAATGCTTACAACTGTAAACCAACAGCAATTCTTTGCACAAAATTCCGGCCCTTTTTAGATCCCATGGGATGAGATCCTTATATAGAGTTTTGGAGTGAAGATAAGTCAGCTTGATGTGTGACTTGTTGTCCTCTTCAACTCCAGTTGTTCATCAGTCCTTGAGTCCACTCGGAGTTTCTACCTTCCACTTGGAGTTTTAGAAGCTCTTAACTCATCATTAGGCGAATCTTCTGATCCAAGTGTCATTTTGGAAGCTTCCTGGGCACTGGCACATTGAGAAAAGATTCCTCCACATGTCAAAGTACGCCCAGCGCAGGTAGCCTTTGTTGCACTTGCTATGCAGCACAGGTACACCATGGAGCTTTTGTCTTTCAGCGCAGATGCTTAGTGGAGCAGCTGCTTTGATCCAAAATTGACCTGTTTTTGAGTGTTTTTCAGTGGAGAACTGATTTGCAGTGCTGTGGTTTGCTGACCTTGTTCCTCTAAGGGTAAGAACAACATGTTTAGGGACTTTGGATCCCTCAGATTATTGACATTTCATGCTCCATGCTGTAAGGCACAAAAATGTCTATAACAGTTGCCCCCTAAAGTATGAGGTCGTTTATCGGGTGAAATGCTTTATTAGGAGGATCCGAAGTTCATTCAATCGTCGGGAGGTGACCTGTAACAAAATACAATACAATACATTATCTTTTCATACTTTCTTTTCATGATCTAGCTGATGCGGGCATTTCCCATGCTCAGCTTTATAAATACATTTGCTGTACATAAACAGACGATCGTCTGATAATAGATTGATAATTCTCTTCTTTTAATTATCATCCTTTTAGTAGGATGATCATCTGCTGCACATGTCTATGTTTTTATCTCCTGAATATATATCGCAGCCCAGATGGATGAAACTAGATCCGGGGTCTTCAAACTTGTCCGATCTTCACTCTAGTACAAGTCGATCCATGTGAGAATTTCTTGAAGTCAAACATGGAAAGACATCGCTTGATTACCAGTCAATAATGTAAACTGTTAACAAGCGCGAGAGGAATCACCGATAATGATGATGACCCTCAAGGTACTGCAGTACAATTCACATGGCGTGGATATAGGATCTGACGTCGAACACCACGCAAAGTCTCCTGGTCGAAGGTCATTAATGTATACCTATCGCCGGAAGTGAGAAACTTGCCATTGAGGCATGCAAGCTTCAAAGTACTGAGGGGGTGTTCCTAGATCAACTTCTTGGATAGTGAGCTGATGTCGACAAGAAGTGATCCGTCAAAGGAGGGCCTTAATGAATCCCACATCAGTGACACGGAACGGAGCTAGTGATGATGGTGAAAACGATCTGTGAAATATGATTCAGGGTGGCGGTCATGGAAGGACGAAAGATGATGTATGGTAGTGGATGGGACCCGGTTGACACTTTCTGAATGACATCTCTTGAACATATAACGACACTGATGTGATGGATCGGTAGCATTACCCCATGTATGGATGGTATGGCGAGACCATGGTGAAGGGACCGGTGAATGATAATAACCCAACCCGATATTTACGGAGGCAAAAGTGTCATGTTCAAGAGCGACTTGCTACCATTAAGCTTTGAGGTTCTCCCAATTTTTCCCCAGTCATTTCTGACCAGTACCTCTTTATTTTTGTCAAGCTTGAGAAGGATAACATATGCTTGTTCTATAACCTGCCCTTCGGGCAAGCCCATCGCTATATTTTAACGAGCCTAGCGATAGGGAAACTCGTTCTCGTCTAAAGACAAGTTTGTCGCTATTCAGTATTTTTAACGAGCCTAGCGACAAAGACAACTCGGTCCTTTTCATTTTTAGAGAGTCTAAAAAGGGTACATAAAGTTAACTCCAAAGGTCCTTTTTCGTCATCTAATCCCTTAAGTCCAAAAAAGTATAAAACAATACAGAAGGGATGAATGTTCGATAGCTTTATCGTGCTGAACTAGACAAGCGCTCGATCTTTTTGTGCAATAATCCCTCAGGTCCAAAAAGATTAAAATCTAGAGGAGGGATAGCTCTTCCGGTCCCTTTAACGAGCTGGAAGGCCAAAACTCGGCAAACTTTTCATTTTTTACGAGTCAGTGAAAAGAGCTCAAAGAAGACTCGTATTTTGAGGAACGAGTGATAAACAGGGATAGCAGCAGATTCCAGGTACAGGTTGGAATTTTCCAATCACGGCAGTGTCACAAGGATGGCTAGGTGAAATCACTCTTCGCAGCTGTTTCTCAAAATAGGTAAACAATCAAGGGGATGTGAATGATCGGCCAAATGAAAAATGGAGGTGACGGTGCAAACATGACCAAGGCTTTTTATGGCTGATGAATTTACGGTCTCAAATGGTTATTTACCGGTTCATTTTTTCTGGATGAGCTTGAACTCTGGAGGAAGCTTGCTCACATGCTTATGTTTATTTTTTAACGAGCATGAATTCCGCGTTAAAACTGCTCGGTTTTGCGTTTATTTTTTAACGAGCATGAACTTTGCCAAAACTGCTCGTTTATATTGCATGCCCCCAACGTCATAATAACGCATGTCAAAGGAGGGTGCCCCCCAAGCTTCATTGCATTCAACTTGGTGGTTGGAATGAAGGTTTACCTTTGAATTTTGAAAAGGGGATTTGTTTCATTTTTTAATGAGGTTGACACAGTAAAAGAACTATCCTCATGACTCCTTGTTTCATTTTTTAACGAGGTTGACACGAGATAAGAATCGTCCTCGGGGCCCACTGTATTTACAGTATTTCCATTAGGGCGATGATCCACGCTGACAAAATGTTTAGGAATCTTCCGAATCCGTTAGATATAGAAGATTTCATATTGTAGGTTTCCACTGTGGCTACTTCCGCCAGATTACTCGCCGGCGGTAGGGCAAAAGTACCCATTAAGGCAGGGTCTTTTAGGAGACCTACTCCAATATTTTGAAGCGAATGATTGCTTCCATGGATCATTGTGCTGCTTCCCGTAACTTGAGAACTGTTGGGGAGAAATGTTTGTTGGTCGACGATTGTAATTTTTCCTTGAAAATGAAATACAATCCTCCTGAAGTAGGTCGACACAACTGCAGCCATGGCATATATCCAAGGCCTTCCCAGTAGGATGTTGTAATCGAGGTTTCTGTCGATTACTTCCACATCAACTTCTACTGTTTTGCCCCCCAGTTCAACTTGCAAGTTACTTAAAATCCCGTATGGAGTGTATGATCATCCATCAAATGCTTTTAATGTCGTTGACGATTTTGACAAGGGTGGTGAGCCTAAATTTTTCCAGCAACTCATCGACATAAGACATGTAGATGCCCCTTCATCAATAATTGTTCGATGAACAGTTTTGTTGAGGGCTTTCACTTGAATAAGGAAAGCTAGTTGAGCTGGTAACTGAGGGTCATATCCTTTATGATCAAAGGCCACAAGATTGGAATCCATTGGGTCAATCCCACTTATCGCTGATAGTAAAGCTTGCTCTTGGGAGGGGCAATTTTGCGGTACCTCAAGTGTCGACATAGCGGACGGCGATTGGGCCAGGTCCTCTACTATATTATAATTCTGTGCTATTTTTGCACGAGGATTAAATGTCGATTTGTGTACTACTCCCTTTGGCGACTTTATCATTGGTTCAGGAATGATGGGTGGCACGACTTTGGTCAAAGTTGTTGTTGAACTACTAGGTTGTTTATTTGCCTTTTTGTTCAACTGCTTTGGATTCCTGTAATCTTTATTCCTTGTCAAAGCATTATTCTGTTGTTTTGAGGTAGACAACATAAGCACTTGGGATCGGGAAGCATTTTGGTTAGCAACCAGATTTTGTCTTGGATTAGGAAACAGATCAGTCAATACTGCTGGGGTTTTTGAACTCTTGAAGAGTTTCTTAACTTCAGCTATATGTGGACAATCTTTCATCCAATGATCCTCATCGCATATATGACACCCTGTCGGGGGTTTCCCTTTCCTTTTCTTTTTCTTCTTGCCCCCTGGTTGCTTCAGTTGTTTGCTCTTGTCGGTCGACATGGCATTTACTTCTGAGGCAAGAAGTTCCTCATTTGCATTTTGACTAGAGATTTTGCGTTTGCCAGTCACGCCATTACTGGCGTGAGAGTTAGTATCCGATTTAGGAGGGGGAGGAATTTCAGGTCTAGGGGCGTCAGGTATTTTGTCGTAGAGCGTGCCCGACTGAGTATATACTAAGTCTAAGTATTGAGCACGAGCAATGACTTGCTCCTCTGTTACGACTCCTCCCTTGGCCACATCTTCCGTTATAGCCGGAAGTAACGACTTTATAAACCATTCAGCTAACAGCTGATCGGGAACGTAAGTTTTCACCATCCTACGACGACGTCACCACTCATGTATATGATCAGATATGTGAGTGGCCGTTGTCTGTTTGAAGTTGGTAAGGAGTTCTGTTCCCGTTTCATACCTTATCGGTAATTGAAAATGGGTTAAGAAAGTCGTGGCTAAGGAGCTGAAATTGTCGAAAGAGGCTCTTGGCAATTCAATGTACCATTTAGCCGCTGGACCTGTCAATGTCCTCTGGAAGAGGCGAAGTCTTATCGAATCATCGTTTAGAGTGTTCGATGAACACCACAGATGAAAAGTCATGACGTGATTCGACGGGTCTTCACCTGGATTTCCATTGAATTTAGGAATGTCCGATGGAAGTTTATGCGGAATTGCTGGCCACCAAGGGGCATAAGCAATTGGATCATTCGTCAGCCGGTTTAGATCTGGTAATTCTAGAGTTGCTACAAAGGGCAACTGTTGGTTCAGGTTAGGCGAAGCATATCCAGGATAAGATGGTATCGCCTGAGCAATGGGTCTTTGCAGACCAGCATAATGCTGACAACTTTGACAAAGTTGATGGGCATAACCATTATAGCATGGTTGCCCATTACTTACAAAGACTTGTTGCTCAGGTCCTTGATATGATCGCTGGAATGGCGGTTGTTGAGATTGAACCAGCTCTGGTTGTTGGACCATTTGCTGTTGACCAATACTAGATGATTGACCAAGATGAGGAGTCACAGTACTTGTTTGAGCCTAAGTCGCTCCAGATAAGGAGGCACTACCCTGAGATTGTGATTGAGCCGCTGAGACAAGAGGTTGTTGTATTACAACAGGTAGCGCTTGTACTTGCGACGCATTCGCCATAGCAGGTGTGGTGGTAATATTCGACGCAGGGTGTACTGGTTGCATTGAATATACAACTCCTGGTTGTTGGGGCAGTATTGGTACCCAACCGCTGGATGTAATTCTAGTTTGACCTGAACCTTGTTGTAAACTCCCATATGGTTGTTCTCCGGGAGGGAACAATGAAAGAGCATACTGCCCTCCATATGGTGGAAATCCAGTACTTAAAGGGTAAATTGGCCTTTGAAGACACATTGGATCAATTTGTTGAGTTTCAACATAAGAAGTACTAGATGATAATCCGGATGAAGAAATAGGAACTAACCATATCGTCGTCCCTGATGGGACTCCGGCTTGTTGTTGACAATTTGCCGGGACAGATGGTATACCAGCAAACATCGTTGGAGTAGCAGCAGGAGGTTTTGCTGCTGCTGTGTCAGACGACACAGTCCTAGATGTCGACGGTTGTTCAGACATATCTAGTCTATCCAAAAGATTTCTTAGCGATTCTACAAGAACTTACGATGCCAAAAGACTAACTTCGAAGATCAACGCAGGAATAGGAGGTGATTATGTTCCGTTTAAAATGAATTTTATATGACGACGCTTTAGACACAACTTGCTTTTTCACTTTTTAAGAGTCGAGAAAAAGCTAAAGATGACTCTAGTCTCCTTCGATGTATTAACGAGCCCGAAGTGACAAATGCTCGGATGGACTTTTTCAGTTATAGAGTTTGAAAAAGGCCAAAAATTTTGTGCAAAGAATTGCTGTCGGTTTACAGTTGTAAGCATTGGGTTATGACATGCAAGAGATGAAAGGAAGAGATCCACTTACCGATGTCTTGCGCAAATGGTCGATCCAATCTCCTCTATTTGCCGCTTGCTCCCAGCTCCAAGTCTTCTCACGGGCCCAGCTACACGAGATCCTGCAAACAAGACGAGAAAAGGAAACTACAAGAAGCATGCATTCATAATTGATTCAAGGATTAGCATAAATCAAATACGCAAGTAAGACAACACATCATTGAAACACATGCGAATAGAAGAACCTCAAATGCTTTATTAATGGAAGAAAGTAAGGTTCAGGCGGTGATACAACCATAAGAGGTCCAATCCAGCATCACCTTCCCGACGGAAAGAAATCTCCTCTTCACCTCCCTCAAGCAATCACCCAATGCTTACAACTGTAAACCAACAGCAATTCTTTGCACAAAATTCCGGCCCTTTTTAGATCCCATGGGATGAGATCCTTATATAGAGTTTTGGAGTGAAGATAAGTCAGCTTGATGTGTGACTTGTTATCCTCTTCAACTCCAGTTGTTCTTCAGTCCTTGAGTCCACTCGGAGTTTCTACCTTCCACTTGGAGTTTTAGAAGCTCTTAACTCATCATTAGGCGAATCTTCTGATCCAAGTGTCATTTTGGAAGCTTCCTGGGCACTGGCACATTGAGAAAAGATTCCTCCACATGTCAAAGTACGCCCAGCGCAGGTAGCCTTTGTTGCATTTGCTATGCAGCGCAGGTACACCATGGAGCTTTTGTCTTTCAACGCAGATGCTTAGTGGAGCAGCTGCTTTGATCCAAAATTGACCTGTTTTTGAGTGTTTTTCAGTGGAGAACTGATTTGCAGTGCTGTGGTTTGCTGACCTTGTTCCTCTAAGGGTAAGAACAACATGTTTAGGGACTTTGGATCCCTCAGATTATTGACATTTCATGCTCCATGCTGTAAGGCACAAAAATGTCTATAACACTTGGGGAAAGTGCTTCAAAAACCAATAGTGAAATAATTCAATCTATATTTGAGGTGAGTAATCCTTTACTTTCTTGGTATCGTTATCCTCTTATGGTATATTTTCCTCTTGATCTTCAACAAAAACCTTTATAACATGAGCCAAATTCTCAGTAGTCCCTTCATGTGTTTCCATTGTAGATTTTGAAATATTTTTAGACATAGTTTCCTTGTGAAACTCCATTATAGGATTTATAGTAGTATGGATAATAGTCTCTCTTGGTAGGAAATAATGAAATATTTTATGTTGAAATTTTTGTAGGGCGTCAATCCCATGGTTCAATAACATTGTATGGACCTAATTTTTTAACTAAAAATAATTTCCACCATCATATTGTAGAACTAATCTACATTTATTTTTATTTCAATTGATGACGATAATCACTACACCTAATGTATCTACAATCAATGGCTTTTTCCTATGCATTTCCATCCTCTTATTACCTTGATTATTCTGTAGTATTGAGCAAAACTTGTCTTGTCAAGTTGATGCCATCTTCCTATGCTTGGATTTCTATTGAGCATGCACCACTTATCAAAAATACTATCCTTGTTTCCTTTGCTATTTAGCTCATAGAGGCCAAGGAAATAATTAATGGTGCTAGGTTATGTAACTAATTCGAGGGTGATCCTATAGTGTCATGGGCACATCCAATATGAGAAAGCTTATCCGATGAAAACTCATTCTATTTCCTTCCAATAATGCAATGGATCAACTACTCCAACCCTAGGATTAGATCATTTAGGGTCTCAACTTAGGGAAGAAGGACCCTTTTGAGTTATTGCTTTTTCATAAGATGTTTTATGATTTTCTAATATGTAGGAAATGAAATTAGAATTAGGTAATGACTATGGGATAGAGGATTGGCCACTAATACTTGATAGAAAAATCACTAATTAGAATGCAATGTTAATTCCATGAGTCATGTGATAAGAATGACAACAATAAGCATGCTAGCATTATAAATCTTGATCAACCATATACACATCATATTTGGATAAGGGAGGAGTATAAACTTTAGAAAACACCATTTAGTATCACCAAAATGATTAGTTTGGATAATGGATAAGTATTACTAAATTACCATGTCTTAACCAACATCATGTGAAAATCCATTGAATAATGTAGACAAAAGTAACTACTTAGTTAACTTGTTGATTTTTTATGGAGAATATCATCCCTTAATATCTTTTTCTCTTCATCATAATTATTTATATTACCATAAAATATAATATGATATTGAATATATACTACACTATGACATACATATATATACCAACCTAGATCTATCTTTAACTCTGAATCTATCAAGTGTCGAGAGAGATCAAATATCTCAAGGAACAAACCTCCTTTTTAGTGTGAAACTTGAGCTTAGATTTTTATCTTGAGAGATTTGATCCCTCTCGGCCCTTCATAGATCCAAAGTTAAGATGGATCTCGGTTGGTTTATATATATATATATATATATATATATATATATATATATATACACACACACACACACACACACACACACACACACACACGTCTGATAGACCAATGTTTGGTCTCAGCGGACGTTAACCATCATCATATAGATATATATATATATATATATATATATATATATAGATATAGTTGGAAATGAGATCACCACTCAGAGAGGGGGTGAATAAATAGTGCTAGGTTTTATCTTATTAAATTTTTTTCTCTCCAAAATGCTAAACAACCAATAACCTAGCATAACACAATAGATTTGAATATGTAAGCTCAAAATAAATTAACACATAAACACAATAACAAACATTAAGAAATTCATGCAAAAGGAGACATAAGGATATCTGGTGGAACCCCTCAAAGGGAGAAAAAGCACCCCGTTATTATTGTGTTGCTATGATTTTTCTATTATTTGTTAAGCAAATCATTACATAGATTATCCGACTACTACCGGCTAGGAAACATTATTGCTACTACAGTTTTTTTGCCACCACCAGCTAGAATGCCCAATCTCCTTTCAAATGTTCACTGGCCACTACTAGCAGAATCCATACTTCTATCTTGGAAAGCCACCACTTGCTAGAGGCCCCAACATCCTTAACCTCTATGCAGACCACATTTCAAAATTTGTATATTGGGCCCAATATGATCTGCTCAACTTGCACACTACAACAACATCTCAAGTCTACGACCCAATCTTTGAAACTCTGTTGATCAATGCTACAGGTATACAAGAGGCATCACTATGCATTATTTCTCTCTCTCACACACATATGCTCCAATATTAGCATGATACATTTTTAATATTTCTTCTCATTACAATGAACCAAATCAAAAACATTAATTATATTCCATAGCCCATGATGACCACATCAAATAAAATAAATTATTCAACCATTTACTCTCTCACACCAAATACCATTAGAAAACCCTTGGTAATTTCTCATGGATTTTCCTTTCCAATCTCAACACTAAACATTACATATCTAAACACCTACAGCCAATCAAACATATTCATAACCAAACATTTGGAACCACATGCTACAAGGTTGACACTAATGCTAACCAAACACTACTGGTGCCAACAAGCCCCCCCTTTAGCATTGATGTCAACCAAAAATCACACCAAACTCAGGTCGCTATGTCACTCTCTGTTATGAAACCAGCTCAAGAAAAGATAGAAAAGATAGATCAACGCCTTAGAATTCAGCCTCTTCGAGGGGGCAATCTCCTTTACATTACATAAATGAACAATTCTTGGATGATACAAATGAAAAGACCTCCTTTCTATATATAGGAGTCTAAGGGATCATAACATAATCAGAGCCGACATAACAATAATAATGTAAGGGTACAATAATAACAATAGTGGGCTTCTATGGGGCACAATAGTAACAATATGGGTACTACATGGGTACATCAATATAATAAGTGGGTAATACTAATAACAATAAGGGGTTACACTAGTAGTATAGGGGCTTAACATGCCCCTCTCCTTCACAAAGCGTTGTCCTCAACGCTTGAGTAGTTCTTGATGCTTCTGTATAAAATTCTTGTCCTCCCATGTGGAATATTCAGCGGGTAAGTTCTTCCACTTGATGAGATACTCTGGAATTGATCGATTTCGTAGCTGTCAATTTCTTGCTTCTATGACTGCTCCAGGTTCCAATATGATTTTTTCTTCCTCTTCAATTTCTAGCAATATTGTTTGAATTGGGATCTTTTGCAATTTTTGAGTAAGTGGCCATACTTCTTCGTCCTTCTTCCATTCATCCCTTGCTTTGTTTATCCAATCTGGTTGGATAATATAAATAGCACAAAACAATGCTTCCACATCCTCATCCTTGAAGAGTCTTCCCATTCGGTAAGGTCGCCATTTTTTAAGTGCATGTAGTATTGCCAACATTTCCTTCTCATAAATAGCTTGCTTGAGATGTAGCAGTAAAAATACCCAATCACCTACATCAAAACATTTTTCACTACAATGTTGATCTACCTGTTGTTTCGTTTGATTTTGCACCGAAGTGGTGTTATCCTTTAAAAGTTGGAGAACTTTTTGTTGATGCTTGATGTGATCTTTCACTTCTTGAACCTTTTTCTTCTGTCCTTCTATCTCTAGAGTTTGAGGAGTGGTAATTTCTTCCAATCCTTTACAAGATATGGTTGGATTCATTTCTTGATGCTCGATGTGATCTTTCACTTCTTGAACATTTTTCTTCTTTATATGTCCTTCTATCTTGATAGTTTGAGGAGTGGTAATTTTGAAAAATGAATTACAAGATATGGTTGGATTCATTTCTTCTTTCTTGATGCAATACATACCTTTTGTAACAGTTGTACACCATGTAGATCAAAATATTGCTCCATCTGAAGTATCCAATTTACCGGATCCTTGCCATCAAACTTCCTCATCTTGCTTTTTCTTGATTTTAGGAGCTCGACCTTGAAACGATTGTAACTCTGTACTTTCAGATCTTTAAGTTCTAAAATTGTGAACTATAGTAGCCCTCTATGTCCTCTTTCTAATGCCACCAGTCTGATCCAAATTGGATTCTCCAAGAAAGAGTTATGCAAAATCTCCTGCAGTGAGCTGATTATAGACTAGTTCAGTAGAGAAAACTTGTATGAAGTGCCACATCTCACTGTTTCAACCTTTGACTCTGAAACATATATAAAAGAAAACTACAGTCCGTCCTCTTTCTGCACCCTCTTACAAAATTTCAATCCGATGCTCAGAAAGAAAGTTATGACGATTTTCCCCAGGTCACCTGTTTTGAGTGTAATTCAGGAGTCTGCAAAAAGACCAACTTCCTCAGATCATATCTCCGAAAATATCGTGCGAAAAGCTCTGAAATTCGCACCCAAGGTTCAGCGCGATTTCTTTTCAAATGGTTTTTTTGCAACTTCTCAAATGTCACAGAAAAAAAGTTATAGCGAAAATTCCACGATGACCTGTTTGGAGCAGCGAAACCCTAGAATCCAAAGCTCTGATACCAAATGTTATGAAACCAGCTCGAAAAGATAGAAAAGATAGATCAACGCCTTAGAATTCAGCCTCTTCGAGGGGGCAACCTCCTTTACATTACATAAATGAACAATTCTTGGATGATACAAATGAAAAGACCTCCTTTCTATATATAGGAGTCTAAGGGATCATAACATAATCAGAGCCGACATAACAATAATAATGTAAGGGTACAATCATAACAATAGTGGGCTTCTATGAGGCACAATAGTAACAATATGGGCACTACATGGGTACATCAATATAATAAGTGGGTTATACTAATAACAATAAGGGGTTACACTAGTAGTATAGGGGCTTAACACTCTCCCTCTTTTACCTCAATGGCAAGGGACTATGGCTAAAAATATGATATCAATTTCAACGGTGCCAACAATCATCCACTAATCACATAGTTGATAAAGATGTTCTAACTTTGAAAAAGATGACATGGACAAACATTTTATCTCCATAATATGCACAACGATATATGCCCAATATACACACGACAACAAGTAATACTTGGTCTATTAAGCAACAACAACAAACTATGGTCAACAATAATATCCTCATCAATTCATAGCAACAACATACTCATACAATTGACAACAACACACACATCACTAAGAACAATAGAAATGTTGCCTCTACTACGCACAAACAACCATATATCAATTATGGCACAAAAAATCTCTACGCAAGATATTAGCAACATATTACAAGGAGAACATGCCATCAACATAGCAATTCTTTAATTGCAGTAGTAACAACACATATGCATCATGAGCAACAACATATACAAAAGTACAATATATCAATAGCAGTGACAATTGCATCCATATTTGATCAACAACTTCACAACTGGAAACTGACTCCAAAATCCCTCATGACACCACAATAGGAGCACACATACTCTCAACCATATACATTTAACCCATGATAATCAATACACCAACTAGCAATGCAATGATCCTTTTAGCACAATCATGACATCAGACATGTTCTTCTCTTACGCAGAACATACTGCCCCTGAATAGGTATTGTGGTAGCAAACATCTCCATGGCCATTGTATAATGACCTTTACCACTACCATTACCACCTTGCACATGAAAGAAGCCATAACTTAGATAATGAACCAAATACCAAATGATATACATGAAATACATGGCTTTATCATGAAATACAAGGCAATACCAACAACCCATGCATAGGTGCACCAAAACTCTAAACCTATGACCAACATCAAAATCTGAACACACTCTCAAAATTACATAAGCAACTCATTGTTGCTCAAGAAAAAACATATGGAAATGTTTTGTCTCAACATTACAAATTACAACAATACTCACTCAACATCAAACTCAGACCATACAATCCATCACCATCACATGAGACTCTGACACAAACCCTCAACTAGACATCTCTCATTAAGCCTTTAGAATACACATTAATGTTATAACAACATGCATAGCCTCTGATTTTACAATTACTTTAACACCGCCATGCTTTTAATACAATTTTATGACCAAAAAGCCACAAGCACACCCATGACTATAACAACCATTTAAACACACTCTCAACCATATACTCTAACTTAGTTAACTAAAACTTGCAAGGGAAAAGTTAGTGATATAAAATACCACAGTTGCACCATTATCAATCCACGCCATAGTGACAACTCTGTCAAAACTCTAAAGCTTAGCTTTAGTAGCTGTGAAGCTTAGCTTTAGTAGCTGTGAAGCTTAGCTTTAGTAGCTGTGATTTCTGCCATCAAACCTATGTAAACACTCCAAGTCACACACTCTACATACATAAATTTTTCATTAGGTTGATCTCACATCGTCAAAGGCATAATGTGTATCGCATTGTCTCGTCTCTTTTCATTCCATATGTACTCCAAAACAAGATGGTTTGATATTTTTTTTTATTTTTTAAAAAGGGGTATTTTACAACCGATTTGGAAGGCAACCCCAATGTGAGTGTGTTCTCATCCCTGAGGTGGGTAATTGATATCACTACTCGAGCTCATCCTATATCAAATTGAAGTTGAGCTCCCACAACTATAAATTTCATCGCCTGACTCCAGGGAACGCTAAGACATATGTTCGACATCGTGCATGACGTGAACTACCTGTATGCTCCAACGAACTTCAATGATAAACCTTTTATCTTAGCATTGATATTGTTAATAGTTTTTTTGGACACTCGAGACTTTGACGTGGTGGAGCCATTCAGTCTCGTAGCTAAAAATAATAAGTAGGTATCTAGTTATTATCTAGGTATCTAGGTATCCTCACTGATTATTTTTATTTTTTATCTATCTCCATTTTTGCTGCTAGATGTGCACTCGTTGAATTTTCAATAGGATTTTACAACTTCTAACAATACTGAAGGAACCTTCTTTTCTTAGAGGAGCTCAGTTCATGCACCTTCTGTCACATGCTCCTCCTAAGGCCGAGCTGGCCTCAATTTTTCTTTGGGATTTCTTGATATTCCTTCTTCTTCCAACCCCTAATATGATTATTTTCGGTCTTATCTCTTTCCATATTTTATTTTCTTCTCCAAATTCTTCTTTGAATAAACTTATTCTTTTGACTAAATTCCTTACTATCCGCGAGCAACTTGCAATCTTTGGCCATATGAAAGATTTTCACTTGTAAAGCATCTTATGTTCCCAAGAAATGGAGGAAAAAGTTAAAATATTTGGCTGACTAGATTCCTTACTATCCGCGAGCAACTTGCAATCTTTGGCCATATGACCAAGATTTTCACCTGTAAAGCATCTTATGTTCCCAAGAAATGGAGGAAAAAGTTAAGATATTTGGCTGGTCTATCTTCTAGTATTCTTCATCTTCATTATATCAACTCTGTAATCCATATCTTTATGCCCAAAATGTTACAAGAATAACAATAACCATAAAATATAATTTTATACCTGAAAATTGATGAGACTGATTTTTGAGATTGATCCTTATTCGGTTTTTTGTTTTGTTGGGATTATTTTATCTTTTTACCTCTATAATTAGATGAAATGTGTCCACGTTTTTAACAGCTCAAACATCTAACATCTGTCACACATTTTCTTGACATGTTCTTTGGCTCTTGGTTGCTACTACAAGCTTCTACTTTAGTTATTTCAACTGGCTTCATTAGCTCCCTTTGAGGTGAATATACTCTTTTCCTACTCCTTTCTGGCTGAAACCACTTCAAGTTTTAATATTTCATAATGGATTATTTGATCTTTGAGTTGTGTGCCAATCTCCTTTTTTGTTCTCCTTGCTTCCTCCAACTAGGTTTTTAGATCCACGATTTATTTCTTGAAATTGTACTCTCTTTCTCCAAGTATTTGGAGAAGCATTTTCATATCTTTATTTTCTCTTGAGATCTTCTCCATCTCAGCCAAAGTTTAGCTAAGTTGAGCTTGATATTTAACTGATTTTTCCTTTCCTTCATCATTTCTCCAGATTTCTTCTCCATACATTGCATGCAAACTATCCCATATCTCTCTTGTAGTCTTGGGATCCATTATTTTTTCAATATCCAGATATTGAAGATTATCATACATTACACACGTGTTTTATGCATCACATAACTAAGCTTGTTTTGAAGGGGGTATATTTCCATAACCATTTATCACCACATTCCAAACTTTGGATCCTCGAGCATAATTTTCTGATTTTATCTTCTCTCTACATGCTTGAAAATTTATGGTATTAAGCAGCGGAGCATCTTGATAACCCATTATTCACCTAGATCCACCTTCCAACGACTAAGCTACAATAAAAGGAACCTGCTTTGATACCACTTGCTGGAAATCATATCACTATTGAGCGGGGGGTAGGGGTGGTGGATTAGTAGTGTTAGGTTTATACTATTAATTTCTTTTTTCTCCAAATTGCTAAACAATTAGTAACCAACATAATACAATGGTTCTGAATATGTAAGCTCAACATATAATTAACACATAAACACCATAAAATATTAATAAATTAATATAGAAGGAGACACAAGGATATCTGGTGCAAACACTCAAAAGGAAGAAAAACACCCGACTACTGTTGCGCTACTTTGATTTTTCTATTATTTGTCAAACAAATATTTACATAAATCGGTCGACCACTACCAACTAGGAGACACTACTTCTACTACATTTTGTTGGCCACCACCAACTAGAAAGCCCCAACCTCCTGTCAACTATTTGTTGGCAACTACGAGCGAGAAGCCATAGGGGCTTCAGTTAATGAACCTCTGACATATCATGTGCGTTCATCGTATATTAAACAATACCCTTATTTTGACTACATATTGGAAAATACCTCTAAAAATCACAATATTTAACGCCCTACCAATACGAACAAAATACAACTTCCCAATTTAAGAAACCCCTACTTTCACTAGATATTGTAGGTATCCATTTTTTCATTAACATTTTTTTACCCCCTTTTTCATTAATTTTCAACTCCATTTTTAATCCTTGCCAATATAAAAACCCTTTACCCCCTATTATATGCTCAACATATTATGTCATTTCTTCCTCAATAGATATCCCCCAATATGAATGTGCATGGTATGGTATTACTCCCCCAGTGGAGCCCATGTGCAAGAAGCCATACTCCTATCTTGGAAGGCCACCACTTGTCGGAGGCCCCAACCTCCTCAACCTCTATGTGGATCTCGTTTCAAAATTTTCAGACTAGGCCCAATATGATCTTCTCAACATGCACAAAACATCAACATCTCAAGTTTGCAACTCAATCTTGAAATTCTATTGATCTATGCTACAGGTATATAAGAGGCATCATTATGCACTGTAGCTCTCTCTCTCACTCATAGATACTCCAATACTAGCATGATACATTTTCTAATATTTATTCTCATTGCAATGGACCAAATCAAAAACATTAATTACATTCCATACCCCATGATGACCACATCAAATAAAATAAATTAATTAACCATTTAAGCTCTCATACTGTAAATGCCATGGGAAAACCCATGGTAATTTCCCCTTTTTTTTCCTTTCTTCTCTCAACACTCAATATTACATAGCTAAACACTAGCAAACAATCGAACATATGCATAACCAAACATCTACAACCACATGCTACAAGGTTGAAATCAATACGAATCAAACATTGTTGGTGCCAATACACACACACACACATATGTCATTCATGGCCCAAATGAAAATTACAAAGGAGTCTTCATGCCTTTAAATTGGCTATATTACATAAGAATACCATTAGAAGAACCATTCCTAGAGCCCAAAAAGCACCAACAGTAAATTGACTATGTGACCTCAAGTTTACTTGAACTACTGTAATCATATTTATAGGCATTAGTTTGTTATAATTTTTTTGTTTTAAATAATTCGACCTCTTCAATTTTGTATTTTTCATTTATTTTTTAATTTTAATTTGACTGGGTCAAATTTTCACATAACATTACAACATATCTTCCATATGGAAAGCATATTAGTTGGACAAGAAGAAATGTATTAATGTTGGCCCTCACCATGGGGTTTTGAATCGACCTAGGTGTTAGACTAGCCATAGGCTATTCTCAGACCTTTCAAAAATCGTCGTCCCCTTATTCTTTTGTCAATTACTAGGCAATAATGGAGCATGAGCTCAATAATCATGTCGTTGATGGGGAATATTGTAGTGTTACCTTTGAATAATTTCCTTATTACCTCACTGAGCGAAAAAATGCTTCACTGAAAAACACGACTATTGCTTATTTGAAAGAAGAGCATTTTTCTAAATACACTCGAAATATCTCACTTGCATGCCAAGCTATTTTTCTCTTAAGTCATGCAATCCCCTCCCTTTCTATCTTAAAGATTACATGTTTAGATATTCATGCTTTCTCCCTCCATTACCCTCAGATTAGAGTAGATCTACTTGAAAAAACTTTTTGTTCTCCTTCGTTAGGGTTGGTGGGAATGACAATAGAATAAATTTTGGTCAAAGGTTGATTATATCAATGTGAAAGTTTTCCAAATTTTTGTAAAGGCTCTAAATGGGACCGCAATCTTGTTTTAGGTCTTGGAAGAGGAGTATGTGATAGATCTAATGCAGAAATTAGAGAAAAGGATGGAGATCCTAATAGCCATGTAGCAGCTTCTAAGTAAAGGGAAGCAGTTGTATTTTTTTTCTCAGATGCATGATTATGTCATAACTAGGAACTCCATCATTGTATTTCTTTTGAGGTTACGTGGAGGTGATTCTATCTTTAGGAACCCATATGCTTCAGTTTCTTATAAGGACGCAACTCGGGAAGGGACCCATTATAACAGAACAACCACAGTTAAGTTCAGGACCTTATATTGTTAAACAATCAGAACAAGTTCTATCCCATGAAGTGAATCTAAAAGAGGTAAATCAACTCTTTTAAATTCTTAAATCAAAGGTTGTGATATGTAGATTTAACAGTTTTTGGTCAAGGTATGAAGCTTCACATCAATGGTTTTTTATGACTTGGTCCAAAAATTATGATATTTACCTCTATTCAAAATGTTTTTTCATTGTTCAGTTTGACTCCCAAGAAGATCTGAAGAAAGTTTTCAAATAAGGGCCTTAGTTTTGGGGAAGAGCAGGAGTTTTCAACACCTCTTCGTTTCCAAAGTTTGATTCTACGATAATGGTAGTAACAAAGATGCTAGTTTGGGTAAGGCCGCCAAACCTCCCTCTTCCCTTTTGGCATCATAAGGTTCTAGAGGGTGTTGGGAACACTCTGGTTCCTTTGAAAAGATGAATGTTAAAAGAGTTGAGAAAGGTTTATTTACCTTTGCCTGTATATGTGTAAAAATAGACCTAAGCAAGGGTCTACCTGGTTGTATCTTACTAAAACATAAATCTTCCCAATGGGCTCAAATTTTGGACTATGAAAACATGACATTTAGATGTTGCACATGTTTTCAAATAGGGCATCTTCAAGGATCATTCTCTATGGAAAAAACACCACCAAAAAAGAAAAAGGGGCAGGACACTAACAACAAAGTTTGACAAACTTTAGTGTTTGGGTGTGGAGCCTGATTATCTTCCGGATTGTTTAGAGGTTTTTTGTTTCAGCCGTGGTTGGATCCTAGTGCCTAATGGGGGGGTTTGCAATTTTGTAGTCAATCTAGGTCGTGCACTAGGCAAAAGATCTAATGGTAGAAGTTATCTTAATTTAGGGTTTTTTTTTCCCTAGAAGGAAACCCTCAGTTTATACGAGGGAATTTTATTGCGGTTGTGTATGATTATTCTATGTGAGAAAGAGAGAGGAGATTGTGTGAGAGAGAAGAGGAAATTACAACAGATTCGCTTTAGGTTGTATCTCTTCAGTTTGATAGATGATATAAATGGAAGGATTGGTCATTTCTCTGTGGACGTAGCCCAAATTGGGTGAACCACGTATATCTATGTCTCTCTTGTTTTATGTTTTTTTGAATTTGTGTTTCCACACTATTTTATGTGTTCCATTTCTCTGTTAATTAATTTCTAACAAATGGTATTAGAGTTGAAGGTCTATTTGGTTGATAAACGAGAAGGAAAGAAGGGTTCCTGGTTTGAGTGGGAGCAATGACTGAAAATGGTAGGTTTAGGGTTGAGAAATTTAACAACCAAAACTACCAGCTATGGAAGATGCAAATGGATTATTATTTATATAAAGAATATCTTTACCTACCATTGAGTGGAAAAACAAAGAAGCCAACAAGTATGATGAATGAAGAATGAGAGAGTTTTGAAAAAAAAACACTAGGAACAATGCAGCTATGCCTGGTAGCGTCGGTGGCCTTCAACATTTCAAAGGAAATGACAACAGAGGGTCTAATGACGACATTGACCAAACTATATGAAAAACCCTCGGTGTCAAACAAGGTATTTATTATGACGTGTTTATTTAATATGAAGATGTCAGAGAGTGAATCTATTTCTGATCATTTAAATGCATTTAACACGATTACCAGCAAGTTAAATTCTATAGGGGTAAATTTTTATGATAAAGTTAGGGATCTATTATTTTTGTGTTCATTGCTAAAAAGTTGGAATGGCTTAGTCATGGCCATCAGGAATTCCATCTCTGGATATAGTAATTTAAAATTTGATGATGTTGTTGGTGTTATCCTTAGTGAGAAAGTATGATGCAAAATATTAGGTGAGACAACAGTTAATGCTTAGACTGAAGAGACTAGGGGAAGAAAGCTAGAGAGAGGAAAGAGCCCGAGACATCGCAGCAAGTTAAGGAAAGGCATGTACAAATCCATATCGGTGATAATGTGCTAGAAATGTGGGAAGAAACGACACTTGAAGAAAGACTATAAATCTAGAAAGGGAAAAGAAGGAGATGGACAATAAGAGAAAAATCATGAAGCGAATGTAACAAGTGATGTGTTGCAAAATGATATGATTATTTAATTCTAAAATATTATTGATGCCAGAGTGGTAGATTCAGGGGCTTCATTCCATGCCACATCTGATAGGAAAAATTTTCATGACTATGTTCAAGGAGATTTTGGACAGGTTCGTGTGAGTGATGATAAACCTTGTAAAATAATTGGAATGGGTAAGCTTTTTATAAAGAAACAAAATGGAAACCAATGGCTATTAGAGGAGTTAAGGCATGTTCCAGATTTGAAGAAAAATATAATCTCAATAGCGAAGTTAAAAGTGAAGGTTGTGTAAGTACATTTATAGAAAAAAACCTGGAAGGTCACTAAAGGAGCCTTAGTAATAACAAAAGGAGAAAAGGTTGGTACATTATATTTATAAAATGGTATTTCTATTTTTTCTAATGCTTTAACTTCCACATGATTAGAAACACCATTGTGGTGTCATAGGTGATGTAGGAGCATTCTGCCCAAGGAAAATCATTGTAATTAGTAGACATAGGGGGTCATGTGTTTTTGGGAAATTAGTTTCCTAAGTCTCAAGTCAATTTAATATTTAGGCCTTAAGTGTGATTTAATTAGATGTTCTGAAAACAAATAAATGAGAACATGAGTAGCTCCATGATCCTAGGAGCAAGGGAGAGCTTTTAGGAATAAAAGGGAGAATAGATGTGGACCATTGAGCAATAAGGAGGCTTTTCTGTTTTAAAATAAAGAAAAGATAGAATAAAGTCTCAAGGAGGCTTTTCTGCCATGTATGCATGCATGTAGAGCTTTAGGCTTTTGTTAGAGGATTGATTGGACCTTCAACAATCCGATCCAATGTTTTCATATATATATATATATATGTATGTAAGCCTACGGGCATAGGGAGATGCCACAAGTGTTGAGAATCAGGCCTGTGAGAGAGACTGAGAGTCTCAATTGTAATCAATTACCTTTATGTGTTAATACAGAGTAGGAATTCGATTTTGAGTGTGCATATGCGTGAATTGAGTGTTTATGATTTGATTTCATGTGAATTATGAACTTGTAGGTTCTGTAATGAATTGCAAGCAAAGTTCTGTAGTACGCAAGGGCGTAACATGATCAAAGATGAATCATGAGGAATCATTGAATCCTAGTGAAAATCAGAGTTAGCTTTGGAGGGGAATTGGAGCATCAGAGTGGCACAACAGAAGTAGTGAAGGCCGGAACCTTTAAAGAATCAAATCACTGAGAAATTGAAGAAACAATGTAAAATTTCTAAGTAAAAGGAATTGAGGAGAAGTGCAAGTGACGCTCAGTAGCCATTGGATCATTTAGATCAATGACTGAGATCAAATTGCAGTGGCGGAAGACCCTTTAAAGCTATCGGGATAAACCTTGGAAGTTTGCAAAGAGTAAGCATGATTAATCATGGACTGTTGGATTATTGCCAGATCAACGGTCCCGATTAAATCGCATATCGACGATCAGAGGCACCAAGGATCAGCAGTATAGTGGAATTGCGATATCGCCGATAGCGATATCGACAATTGACGTTGGCAATATATTGGCGATTGGGCCTCAGGGTCAATCAGCATTCGGTGGAGGAACTTTACAGTGTCGGACCCGACGATACATAGATTCGGGTCTATACATTTTGAAATCCGAAAGGTATGAATGGAGGGAATTTCCTTTGTATTCCCAAATAGTTAATATTTTCGATAGTGCGGGCCTTTTCACATAAAGCATGTGTTTATGACTTCCGATAGTCATATCAGAATTGGAGGAGGGGCGATAACCACATATATGATAAGTCCTGAATATAGTGATAGCCGATTGTGATGGAGGTTTAATCTCGGAAACTGTGCGAGTCTGTACGGGAAGGCGGAAAAGCTAAGGAAAGCAGAGTTTTCCTTTGTAAAGGTATGTTTCCTTTATAAGTGGTTTTTAGAAGGGAAAAGCATGATATATGGTATATATATATATATATATATATATATATGATCCCATTTTATAAGGGAGAAAGATATGTATATGCGTGGGTGAAGGATTATAAAGGCTCTAAAGGATTTAAGTTCTGATACGAAGAATATAAAGGAAGACATTAATCAAATCCTCATTGAAGGCTTGGGGAGGATTTATGAGTCTCAATAGGAGGTTTCAGGCGGGGTGATTAAATTCCTATACTCAGGAATTGATGAATGGGCCTCTTGACCATTTATGGTTTGTAGATTTAACTCCATTGCAGAGTTAAATATCCTGGGACAGTTGTGGATGCATTTTTAATATGCATACTGTGGGTATGTGTGGGTGTAGCCCTGCACCATTAGTGGTATCAGAGCAGAATTTTGTATCAGAGCAGAATGGAGGTCAAAGTAGAATTACTATCAGAGCATATTTGTAATCTGTAAAAGGAGAACTTTTGAAGTTCTTGGAAGACTATAGCAGTTCCAGCAAAGGTTTGGAATAACAGGAATAGAAGATTCCTTGAAGGAAGGAGAAAGCAAGATTGCTTAATGAAAGTTTTGAAGGAAAGAGGACTTGGAAACCAACCAGAGGACAATCCATTCAAAGTGCAGAAGAATGGGTGAAACAAGATCATGCTGAGATCTTGAAGGTATGTTCTATTTTAAATTAAGAATGTGTGTTTTTATACTAATGCACAGGTGACAGCAAGAGAAGCTATGAGAGAAGAACCAGGTGAGTTCTTGAAGACAGAGTAAGGAGAATACTCTGATAGAAAAGTGGCAGTGAACCTGAAGAATCCAATAAGAAATTGGATAGAGAGGACAGTTGAAGTGTTCTCAAGAGAGAGTGAGAGATTGCAGAAGCCTAGAAGGAGAAAAGGTGGTGCTCAAGAAGGAGAGGTTCCAGACAGAGGACCCGTGCTTACCAAAAGATTGGGTGAGGAGAGCTTAGTGAGGTAAGGTTGCAGCCAGGAGGACTAGTTGTTGCAGAGGCTTGTTGCAAAGGAGCTCATGAAGATAGAAGAAAAGAAGATGACTATTGATAGTCATAGCAGAGATTCATAGAGAAGCCACATTAGAGGATATAAGAAAGAGGATGCCAAAGCAAATGGAAAGAAGATGAGTCAAGAAGAAATTGACAAAGAGGTTGCTGAATTAAAAGAATAACTCAATGCATTAAGCAAAATACTTGAGGAAAGCTAGAGACTAGGTTGGGTCTTGAGGAAGAAGCTAGTGGAATGAAATGAGATGCAGAGAAGGCTACAACAAAACAAAGTAAAGTGGCTGAAGGGAAAACTCAAGGAAGTTGAGTTGGAAATGGAAGAATGGATTTGTAAACTAGAACAAGGGGAACTTATGGGAGAAAGTGAAGACTTGAAGACTGAAACTTCAAGTGGGACCAAAAGGTTTGACGATTTTAAATATGACAATTTGTGTATGTTTGCAGGTGAAGGACAATTTGTTGATATTGTCATGAAGAAGGAAGAAGACCAGAAGAATCTAAATTTTGTTCTGGAAAAAGATAAGATAGATAGGTCTCATATATCGTTGGAGAAAGATATCAAGCAACCAAGTGAAGGGCTTGAGGAGATTGAAGAAGAGACTATCAAAGAATTTTTGAATCATATGAATGATTTAGAACAACAAGGAGAAATGATGGCTGAACCATCAAGTGAGACCATAGGGTCTTATATTTTTAAAACTGATAGTTTGTGTATGATGGTAGATATTACAGGAGAAAAGAAGCCAGTTGAAGATATCTTCAGAGAAGATAAACAGCCTGGGACTAAAGACAAACTTGAGGAAGAGACTATTTTAGTTGAAAACATAGTAAAGGATCATCAATTCACTATGATGATAGGCACAACAGAGATAGCAATGGAAACTGTTGAGACAAATAGTAGGGAAGAAGAACATCTACTGAAATATGTTAAGGAAGAGGAAGTCTATGGGAAAGACTTAGCAAAGAGAAAAGGAACACTAACAAAAGAGTGTTTTGAAGAGGATGGACAATCTTTTGAAGATGTTGAAAGTCTGGAGGAGTACTCTAGAAGAATAGAGTATGATGGAGAAGACCTCTTGAAGGAGGGAAGTAGTGATTTGATACAACAGAAAGACCTTGAGATTACAAGGGTCAAAGGAAGATAACATTTTAATACTGTAACACAGCATGTGAAGGATGAAGCTGGAAGAAGAGAGTATTGTGATGAAGTGCTTGCTAAGTGTGAAGAGGAAATTAAACTACTGGAGAAACTGATGAGAGAACCTAATGGTAGAACAGAAGCTGCAGTTATAGTTTCTGAAGAAGAAGATGTGTCTCAAGTAGCCATGAGGACAGGAAGGTGTAATAATTTGTTTGCAGGTTCATTAAGCAGCATGAATGAGTATGAGTATGTTATCAAAGAGATTGAGTAGAGGTTGTTTGAAGATGGTAAAGAGGAAGTAGGAAGCAAACAATTTCAAAGTGAAGATAATCAGCAGCAGGTTAAGGGAGAAGAAGTTCACTACTATGAACCCAAGCAGGAAGACATCATTAGAACCGATGATGTAGAAGAGAGATTAACTGTAAGTCTCATGAATTCTGCTGAGAATTTGAATCAACATACTAATGTGTTGACAGAGGAGAAGGAGAAAATAGAACAACAAACTAAATTGTTGCCAAAGGAAGATAAGGCACAACAACCTTATGTTTTTAATTTTAACAAGTGTTTTGAGTGTGCAGGTTTTGTTGCAGATGCTGGAGGAGATTTGGCACAAGTGAACAGTCAAATAAAAGTGAAAGAAGAGAATTCTATGGAAGAACTCAATCCATGGAATGGAGAAATTAAATTGCTGGAAAGAATGCTGAACAATCATGATTTAGTTATGAGAGAGGGTAAGGATGATAGGGAGGCAACAAGTAAAGAAAAAATGGCAGCAAGCAAACCAAAAGATGAAGCAAGTAAAAGAAAAGTCAGCATAGAAGACAACAACAATAACCTGAAACAAAGAGAAGAAGGCAGAAGTAAGAAGCAGAATATGGACCAGCCCAAAGATATGCTGGACATAGAAATTGAAGAAATATGGCAGCAGATGATGAATCAGTCCAGATGGAGGAAAATGGTAACAACAGCAAGCAAGATCAATCAGAACTTGAATCTGATTGACAGGAAAAAGAAAATGGAGCAAAAGACAGTAGAAGTGCAGCAACAGCAAAGGAATAAAGCATCTGGACAACTACAAAACAAAGTGTGGGATCCAGGAAGACCAAGACCAGAAGACACATGATCAGGAGATCATGAATATTTTCTACTTTGGGAGTCTGATGCAGGAGCATTCAGCCCAAGGAAAATCATTGTAATTAGTAGACATAGGGGGTCATGTGTTTTTGGGAAATTAGTTTCCTAAGTCTCAAGTCAATTTAATATTTAGGCCTTAAGTGTGATTTAATTAGATGCTCTCAAAACAAATAAATGAGAACATGAGTAGCTCCATGATCCTAGGAGCAAGGGAGAGCTTTTAGGCATAAAAGGGAGAATAGATGTGGACCATTGAGCGATAAGGAGGATTTTCTATTTTAAAATAGAGAAAAGATAGAATAAAGTCTCAAGGAGGCTTTTCTGCCATGTATGCATGCATGTAGAGCTTTAGGCTTTTGTTAGAGGATTGATCGGACCTTCAACGATCCGATCCAATGTTTTCATATATATATGTATGTAAGCCTATGGGCAGAGGGAGAGGCCACAAGTGTTGAGAATCAGGCCTGTGAGAGAGACCGAGAGTCTCAATTGTAATCAATTACTTTTATGTGTTAATACAGAGTAGGAATTCGATTTTGAGTGTGCATATGCGTGAATTGAGTGTTTATGATTTGATTTCATGTGAATTATGAACTCGTAGGTTCTGTAACGAATTGCAGGCAGAGTTCTGTAGTACGCAAGGGCGTAACATGCTCAGAGATGAATCACGAGGAATCATTGAATCCTAGTGAAAATCAGAGTTAGCTTTGGAGGGGAATTGGAGCATCAGAGTGGCGCAGCAGAAGTAGTGAAGGTCAAAACCTTTAAAGAAGCAAATCACCGAGAAATTGAAGAAACAATGTAAAATTTCTAAGTAAAAGGAATTGTGGAGAAGTGCAAGTGACGCTCAGGAGCCGTTGGATCATTTAGATCAACGGCCGAGTTTAAATCATAGCGGGGGAAGACCCTATAAAGCTATCAGGATAAACCTTGGAAGTTTACAAAGAGCGAGCGTGATTAATCGTGGACCATTGGACCATTTCTAAATCAACGGTCCCGATTAAATCACATATCGGCGATCAGAGGCGCCAAGGGTTAGAAGTTTAGTGGAATTGCGATATCACCGATAGTGATATCGATGATTGACGTTGGCAATATATCGGCGATCGGGCGTCGGGGTCAATCGGCATTCGACGAATGAACTTTACAGTGTCGGACCTGACGATACATAGATTCAAGTCTATACAATTTTAAATCCAGAAGGTATGAACGGAGGGAATTTCCTATGTATTCCCAAATAGTTAATATTTTTGATAGTGCGGGCCTTTTCACATAAAGCATGTGTTTACGACTTTCGATAGTCATATCGGAATCAGAGGAGGGGTGATAACCACATATATGATAAGTCCTGAATATAGTGATAGTTGATTGAGATTGAGGTTTAATCTCGAAAACTGTGCGAGTGTATATGGGAAGGCAGAAAAGCTAAGGAAAGAGGAGTTTTCCTTTGTAAAGGTATGTTTCCTTTATAAGTGGTTTTTAGAAGGGAAAAGCATGATATATGGTTTATGTGTTATATATATATATATATATATATATATATATATGATCCCATGTTATAAGGGAGAAAGATATATATATGCGTGGGTGAAGGATTATAAAGGCTTCGAAGGATTTAAGTTCCGATATGAAGAATATAAAGGAAGACTTTAATCAAAGCCTCATTGAAGGCTTGGGGATGATATATGAGTCCCGATAGGAGGTTTCAGATTGGGTGATTAAATTCCTATACTCAAGAATTGATGAATGGGCCTCTTGACCAATTATGGTCTGTAGATTTAACTCCATTGTAGAGTTAAATATCCTGGGACAATTGTGGATGCATTTTTAATATGCATACTGTGGGTATGTGCGGGTGTAGCCCTGCACCAATAGGCTTGGGCACATGAGTGAGAAGGGGATAAAAATTATTCAATCAAGAAACTTGTTACCATGCTTGAAGCACAATGATTTGGATTTTTGTGAGAATTGTGTTTACGAAAAGAAGATGGTAGTCAGATTTCTCAGAGTTGGTAAATAAAAGAATAGTGGAAAATTAGAGCTTGTGCATACAGTTGTATGGGGACCCACTCAGGTAGCATCTCTTGGTGGATCTCACTATTATGTTACTTTTATTGAAGATGCAACTACGAAAAATTAGGTATATTGTATTCAAAATAAATCTAATGTCTTTGATACTTTTAAGAAATGAAAAGCTTTGGTTGAGAATGAGTCAGGAAAGAAGTTGAAGTGTCTTAGATCATATAATGGAGGTGAATATTGTAACGATAATTTTGATACTTATTGTTCATAGCATGGAATTCGTAGAGAGAAGATAGCTCCAAGAACACCACAATAAAATGGCGTGTCAGAAAGGATGAACAGGACAATCATGGAGATTGCAAGGTGCATGAGATTCCATGCAAGATTTCCATTACAATTTTGGGTAGATTTTGTAGATATTGTTGTTTGTCTAATAAACATAGGGCCTTCAAGTTCCTTGGATGGTGGTATTCTAGAGGAGGCATGGACAGGTAAAAAGGTAAACTACTCATTTTTAAAGACTTTCATTGGTGAAACATTTGTCCACATTAATAAAGAAAACATAACAAAACTTAAGGAAAAATAAAAGTAGTGTACCTTCATTCGATATGGTGTTAATGATTTTGGTTATCGCTTCTATGATTATGAGAACCATAAAATCATCAGGAGTAGAGATGTGGTATTTAATGAAAGGGTTTTGAACAAAGATTAGTTGCAGGGAAATAAACAAGAAAAAGAAAACACAGAGCACTCAATGCTTGATGAGATCACATGAAAAGTAAATTCAAAGGTGCAAGGAAATCATAATGACCAATAGCAACAACAACAACAACAACAACAACAACAACAACCACAACAACAACAACAACAACATGGACATCAAACTCCTACTAGTTCTATTAGAAGATCAGCTAGGTTAAGTAGACCCCTTGAATGATATTCTCTTTCATTATATTATGTATTATTGACTGATTTTGTTGAACCAGAAGGATATGAATAAGCAATGTAGGTAGAAACCAGGAAGAAGTGGGAGCAAGCCATGAAAGAAGAAATGGACTCCTTGTTACATAACCAGACTTCATACTTAGTCAGGTTGTCTGCAAGTAAAACAACATTGCAAAATAAATGTGTCTATAGGGTGAAGGAAGATGGAGGAAAAAAAAGGTATAGGGCTAGACTTGTGGTGAAGGGGTTCGCACAAAAAGAAAGGTATAAAATTTGATGAAATATTTTCTCTTGATGTTAAAATCACTTCAATCATAACTATTTTAAGTCTAGTAGCAATAGAATATTTACATCTTGAACAGTTAGATGTAAAAGCAACCTTTCTCCATGGGGATTTCGAGAAAGAGTTCTATATGAAGCAGCCACAAAGGTATGAGGTCAAAGGGAAGGAGAAATTAGTGTGAAATTTGAAGAAGAAATTGTATGGATTAAAATAGGCTCCAAGGCAATGGTATCTAAATTTGATAGTTTTATGTTTGAACTAGGTTATACTAGATGTCACTTTGACCACTGTGTTTATCTTACGAAACAAAATGATGACAACCAGATTATGTTGCTATTGTACATAGTTGACATGCTTGTTGCAAGGTCTAACATGCAGGAAATAAATGTGGTAAAAGGAAAATTGACTAATTCATTTGCAATGAAGGCTTTGAGTGCTCCAAATCAAATCCTTTGTATGACAATAACTAGAGATAAAAAAAATCACAAATTAACATTGTCTCAAAATGAGTACATATAAAAGGTGTTAGAAATATTTCATATGCAAAATGTAAAACCAATTAATACACCTTTGGCTAGCCATTTCAAACTAATTAAGGAGATGTGTCTGAAGACACATGAAGAGATGGACTATATGTCTAAAGTTCGATATGCATCAATAGTGGTAAGCTTAATGTATGCAATGGTGTGCACGAGGTCAAATATTGCACATGTAGTGGGAGTTCTGAACAAGTATATGAAGAATCCATGAAAAGAGCATTGGATGGTAATGAAGTGGATTCTCAGGTATTTGAGAGGTACCACTAATCAAGCATTATGTTTTTGATGCTCAAGCATTGTTTTATAGGGATATGTTGATATGGAAGGTGATTGAGATAATAGGAGGAGCACCACATGGTATGCATTTATTGTAGGTGGAACAACTACCAGTTAAGTTTCAAAATTGCAAAAATTGTTGCACTTTCGAGAATGGAAGCAGAGTATGTTGTTGCTAAAGAGGGTAGTAAAGAAATGATTTGGTTACAAAGGTTTATGGATGGGTTGGGCAAGAAGCAGGAGATGAGCAAGTTATATAGTGACAACCAAAGTGCCATTCATCTTGTAGAGAACTCAACATTTCATTCTAAGACAAAACATATACAACTCATGTACCATTTCATACGGTCAATTCTAGAAGATGGACAATTGAAGCTGAAAAAAGATACACACTATCCAAAATCCTGCATTTATGTTGACAAAGGTAATAACCAGGGAGAAACTTAGTTTCTAGTCAATTTCAGTTGATCTTCAAGTACGATGGTGAAGATGAGAAACAACCAGGTCCAAGTGGAGGCATTGTCCAGCAAGTGAAGCAATGATGGAGTTGATATAATCAGTCTCCAAGTGGAATATTGTTGGGTGTGGAGCTTGATTATCTTCCTAATTATTAAGAAGTTTTTTGTTTTAATTATGGTTGGATCATAAAAAAAAACTAAAAAAAATCTCTTTAAAAAATGCTTGAGCAAAACAACTACAAAATTTCATATTTTAATTATATATATATATGAAACAGATTAATTATTTTATTCATAACCATGATCATTTTATTTAAAATTTATGTAAAACCACAACGCAAAGAAAAAGCCACGATAAATTAATTATCTATGTACCAAAAATTTAAAACAAGTTAAAATGTACAAAATAAACATGTCCTTCTAGATGTATACAAGACATATTTTATGAAAGTAAAAACAAATAAAGTGATCTTACTACAGCTTTACCACGCTATACTATGTGCCAAAACATTATTTCTTCACCAATTTCATGAGACTAAGATAGGGAATTGCTCTTATATTGTTTTTTAATAGTATAATTCAATAGGGCAATTCTTTTGGTCTCTTCCTTTTAAATCTGATGACATAAATCTAAATTTTGATGATATTGTAAGTTTTTGTAATTTAAAGATTTTATAAATTTAATGATTTAAAATTAGAAAAATAATAAAAATCATTTTATTTAAATATTACTTCTTAATTATATCATATAAATATTAAAATATATTATTATAAAAAATACGTAATTCATAGATCATAATATTAAATTAATTAATTAATTTAAAATTATTTAATAAAATTATTTATTCCAAAATTAAATAATTATATACGATAACAAAATCTATATTAAATATAACAAATATTTTGTAAAATAATAAAGTAATATTTTGTAAAAGAATAAAGTAAGAAAGTTTTTTTTTTTTTTCCGAAGAAATAGAGTTCATAATTTCTATTAAGAAGATAACAGAGATTACATGTTGTTGATGCCGAAGCATATGCTGAAATGTGGTGTAAACCACTTACAATAACCAATACTTCTGGGAAGTATGCAGATACAGCCCTCAGCAGGGCCTCCAGAAGATAAAGCAGATAGACCCTTAGACAGGGCAACCAGAAAGAGGGTATGTAAACCCCAACAGGAGTGAAACCCTACCCATACAAGCTAAACAAGCTAATAAAACAGTAAATAAACGAAAGCTCCTGTGTATGTGCAGAAGTAGTTCAAAAGGCAGCCCATAGACAGTGGGGAGAGGCACGAAATGGGAGGACACCTCCTCCATCCCCTCAACTCTCCACCAAAATCCGCAGAAGCCAGTGAAAGAGAGCCACCCATATACCCAGAGAAGCCAGAAAATAAACTAACCAGCAACAGCCATAGACGAGCGGCACGAATCGATGCAGAGACAGACTCTACATCTCAGTTCCCTCAACACTCTCCATAGCTGCTATGGTGACAAACAGAGGACCAAAAATGTACCCAGCCATCAGCACAGGAGCCCAATAGGACCCGGAACGAGCTGAGGCGAGTCGGTTCCGGGGGCAGAGGCGACTAGGGCAGCCACCTCGCCCCCATGAAGAAGATCAGAAGCCCAAAAAACCCTTGGCCCCTCCTGCGGCGCAGAACAAGACGCAAGGCCAAAAACCCTTGTTGAACCGCAAGACAGAAGGTCTGTCGGTGAGCAGAGAGCCGCCGATGCACCAGAGGACGCCGCCGCCGCTCAGCCCAAAGCCCGAGTCTCGCAGAGGAAGAAAACCGCGCGAGAGAAAAAGGGGAGCCGAGGTCAAGTTCACACCGCAGACAAAACTGGTCACAGAGCTTCCAGAGGCACGAATTCCTCTGCAGAAAGGCACCAGAAGTCGAGCCCCCGCACAGAAATCAGGCGAAGGTAAGAAGGAAGGTCGGCCAGAACCCCCCCAGCAAGTAGCCCTGCCGCCGCAGGCTCAGGCAGCAGCCAGAGCCGAGCAAACCCTAGGTTCGCCGCCCAAGTTCACGAACTCCCTCCACCCAATAAAGTAAGAAAGTTAAATGTACATAACATACATTTAAAAAAAAATATGAATTAAGTTAGCTATTTTCTTTATTTCCATCGATTTTAATTATATTTCTATTAATTCAAATAATAAAACAGGTTAGTAATGGACACGATAGGAAGAAAATGGATAATGTTATTGATGTATATATTTTTAAATTTTAATAATAAAATGTTTTTTAATTATATATATATATATATATATATATTTTTTTTTTTTAAATATAATTTTAATAGAGAAAATTTTAAAATAATAAATTATATATTTAAAATTTTTCATATTATTATATTTAAGTAATATAAGATAGGTGGGTAGTAATGGAAATCATAAAATTCAAATAGTAAGACATGTTAGTAGCAGTGCAAATAAGAAAGAAGAAAATGGATGATGTTATTGATTTTAAGTAAAGTTTTTTTGGTAGAAATCACATAAGAGAAATTTTTGGCGGAGGACGTTTCAAACTAACAAGTGTGGTTCATTATCAGGACTAGATGAAGAGTCAGACCATGGCAAAGGCTTAAAATCATTAATTTTATTTTTTATTTTTTAAACTTTTATCTCTCTATATATAAAATTTTATAAAGATCGTAAATTGTTATTGTTTGTAAATATATTTAATATTTTGAAATTTTCTTAAAATAATAAATTGTATATTTTAAATTTCTCAATTCATTTTTTTGGTTTAATTTTAAATAAAACTTATAAATTAAAAGAATTAAAACTATATTAAAAATTTGTCTAATTTTAAAATTAAAATCATATTAAAAAAATAATCTAATTTTAAATAAAACTACATGAAAATATAATCTGAATAAAAAAACATACAATAAATAATTTAAGCATTGTCTAATTAATATACAAAATGATTTTTCAAAATTGAAAAAAGTTATTTTATTTATTAGTTAGACTGCTCCATTAAACTATATTATAAAAAGTCATTGTAATTTTAAAAATAAAATGTAAATATTATAAATAATTTTTTGGATTAAGTATTGGGGGTTTCATGGAAATGGGATGAATAACTTACTTAACCCACTTGAACGCCCCAAAAAAAAATGATATCTAATTTTTTGCATCTCAAATAATTTTTAGGTAATTGTAATTTTAAAAATAAAATGTAAATAATTTTAGGTCATTGTAATTAAAAAAAAAAAAAATTCTAAATAAATTTTTGCATCTCAAATAATTTTATGGTAATTTTATAAAAGTGGTAGTACAATTGGCAAAAAGCATGTTGGCAAGCTCAGGTCATTGTAATTTTAAAAATAAAATGTAAATATTTTTAATATTTTTTTGCATCTCAAAATTTTTTATGGTATTTTATAAGGGTGGTAGTACAATTGGCAAAAAGCACGTTGGCAAGCTTTAAAAATAAAATGTAAATATTCTAAATAATTTTTTGCATCTCAAATAATTTTATGGTAATTTTATAAGGGTGTTAGTACAATTGGCAAAAAGCATGTTGGCAAGCTCATGTCATTGTAATTTTAAAAATAAAATGTAAATATTCTAAATAAATTTTTGCATCTCAAATAATTCTATGGTAATTTTATAAAAGTGGTAGTACAATTAGCAAAATGCATGTTGGCAAGCTCTTGTATATTTAAGTGCTTGGAAGTCCAATCCATGTGGACATGTCTCACTACCCAAATTTATTTATATATATATATATATGGTAATTTTATCATGAAAATTTATAATTCCACCTACCTGTTGAAAATTGGTGTAGTCTACTTATAGACCACCTTTTCCACTACATTTTTTTTGGTTAATTTTAAGTCGTTTAATTTGTAAAATACAGGTGCCCTAGGGATTTTCATGGTATTGAGTCTATTTATGCATAAAAATGTATTATCATGGAAGTTAGACTACAGGGTAAAAAATTACACAAATAAGACATCCATAAAATAAGATGCGGTCTAGATATTAGGTTTTTTGGTCCGTGAATGTTTTTTGGTCAAATATTAATCTTTATTGTTTAAACTAGGTTTTTAACTACATAGGATGCTGAAAGACTATTAAAACACTTGAAATTGTAGAAAGTTCACAACTAAAACTTGTAATTGTAATTTCAGGGAACTCCCATCTAATTTTAAGCCATTTTGGTTTAAAAAAAAACAAAAACCGCCCCCAAAAAATCTAACAGATAAATTAGAAGATCCTTCTGCATTCGATGGCCAAAGTGATTAATCACATCATGCAGACTGTATATTCACGACTGTCGGCAAAAAGAAAGGCAAACGAGTAGATCAGAATTAAAAAAATGACGGAGGCAATCAGGTTGCAGAACGGTTAGCCGTATTTTGAGCGGACGATCGAATGAGACAAGGTGGCTCCAGCAGCGGCACCTGTGGGCCGTGGCCCACCAAACCACGGGGCCCCTATTCCCACACCGAATCACAGGGACTCGGGTACCAACCCCCACTCTGGATCTCTGGCCCCACCACCATGAGACAAAGCCACTGCCCGACTACAAATTTTCTTCCAATTTTGCATTTGTGGATTCATCATTTTGAAGCTCAAGTTGCAGGCCTCGGTTCAGGTGAACTCTGCACCACCATGGCGGGGACGGTGAATCCAGGCGCGGCGTCGAGCCACTGGCACCTGCACGAGAACGGCGGAAGCAGCGGTCGGGGTAAAAGGGGATCCGGCGTTCTCGATGAAACTGAAGGCGCACGCGCAGGAGATCAGGAAATTGAAATTGGCCACCGGAGATCCAGAGGAAGGCCCGCCGGTTCCAGGAACAAGCCGAAGCCCTCGGTGATCATAAACAAAGAAAGCCCTCGGGCGCTCCGCGCCCATGTGCTCGAGATCTCCAATGGCTGCGACGTGGCTGAGAGCGTTGCCACCTTCGCCAGCCGGAGGCAGCAGGGAATCTGCGTTTTGAGCGGCAGCGGAACCGTGACCAATGTCACCCTCCGCCAACCCGCGGCGCCGGGTGCAATCGTGTCTCTGCATGGCCACTTTGAGATTATTTCATTGTCCGGAGTCTTTCTGCCGCCTCCGGTTCCACCCGACGCAACGGGGCTCACCATTTACTTAGCCGGTGGGCAGGGACAGGTCATGGGAGGCAGCGTTGTGCGCGCGCTCGTTGCCTCTGGTTCTGTTGTCGTCACAGCGGCTTCATTCATGAATGCTGGTTATGATCGGCTGCCCCTAGATGAAGATGAGGAGCCAGCCCCTTTACAGGTACAAGACGATTCCTTGCCCCTCACGGTTCCACCACAGTTACAGAGTGATGTACCCATCATGTATAACTTGCCTTCAAATCTTCTACGTGGTGGTGATGGGTATACATCATGGGCATCTGCAAGGCCGCCTTTTCTTCCCATGGAAGAAATTATATCTGGAGCATTTCGTGTCGGTTCAGGATTGGATCACGAGACTTGTGGAGACCAAACTTCTCTACATAACCGCTGGAGACCAAACTTCTCTACATAACCGTTGCACTACAGCAGCTAGACTAATTATGTGGGACCAAACCTCTCCACATAACCGTTAGACCAGAACAACAAGACTAAATATTTGCAAGGCCTCCTTATTATTTAGCAAGATCAAGAAAAAAGAACCCACCACTGACCCTAAGTCATGTACACCATTTAGATTTTTGTACAGGCTTGTATCCTCAAGAGTTTCATTATGGTTTATGGCAGAATAGTGGTGACATCCTCCTCATTATTGAGCAAGATCAAGAAAAAAAGAACCCACTGACCCTAAGTCATGTACACCATTTAGATTTTTGTACAGGCTTGTATCCCTCAAGAGTTTCATTATGGTTTATGGAAGAATAGTGGTGGGCTGTCACCAGAAAGAAAGAAACTGCAAATTTCAGAAACAATTGAGACACACAGGCTGCTCATCCTCATCAAAGTTGAGTGAGCTTCTGATTTTTTTTTCAACGCTGAATGCTGTATTTTTTGATTTTTGGGGGACTTCAATGTCAATTCAATGTCCTACAGACCATCCCAGTTAGGCTGAAATTTGATCTGGTACTTGGATCTATCATCTAGGAGAGTTTGAGTCTAGGTTTATTTCTCATTGTAACTTGAACTAAGTTTTGCAAGAATAACAAATAAGAAAGGAAAGTTTGCTTTGTATTTGGAGTTAATTGTTTTCAAGCTTGGCTACTTTTTCACTTTCATGGATTTAAACTTTGTGTTAGATTGTACTTCAGATTTTTATTCATTTTCATTTTCACAGTCTATCTGTGACACCTTAGCACTCATCTTACTTTTAAAATTTAATTTTAAATATTTAACTTCAATCTTAAATTTTAAATTTTAATTCTTTAAACATATTCTTAATTCTCAAAGTTTTGAATTTTATTAACTATGTAAGTCTATATTTAACTTTAACCTTAAATTTTAAATTTTGATTCTTTAAGCATATTCTTAACTTTCAAAGTTTTGACTTTGATTATTAACTCTGTAACTCTTATCTATCAACTTTTTCTAAACTTGTTTTATGATTCTCAATTAATTAAATTTGAAGCTTTCTGGTTAGAAAAGCTTCCTGCTTGTCTGAGAAACTATGTTACTCATAACAAACAAATTTGCAAGAAGCTAAATACTCTGAAAATAAATTTAAATGAAGGGAGAAAAACACATTTATTCAAATTATTTTTTATTTTGTTTTTTCATTTCAGTTAATATTAATGGTAACGTTTATGAAAAACACACATATGAATGATGAGTCTGGTGTCAAATTCTTAAGTAACATCACATTATAATGCTTTTTTTAAACTCCTTTGGTTTGGAAAATTTCAATAGGTTTTATGAAATGTTTTTGAAAATACAGACCCATGGCTGATTATTCCGCAGTCAATTTGTGTGTAAAAATAGTTGTTCTCAACATCATAGTGTGTAAATACATCGTACCTTTTTTTTAATAATATTTTACGAAGTTTTTATAAATGATTTGTTAACAAAGTTTCTATGAATAATGATCTGGTTTGAATCCTTATGAAGCATCACAAACTTGTTTTACATGTATATGTGTATTTGTTATATTTTTCAAATTATTTCCTAAATTTGTAGGTGTACTATTATAAATTGATTTCCAAATATAATTTTTTTTTATTTCTTTATTATTATTATTTTTATATACCAATTTAATATTTAGTTTAGTTATGATTTCTAAATTAGATACTTATTCATTATTATTAAGTTTATATATATATATATATATATATATATTCATTTTTAATGTACATTTAAAATAATAAATTTATAAAATTTGAAAAGGTTTAATGACTAAAAATATGTGTTTTGTATTAAGAAGTTATAAGTTCAATTCTAAAGGAGATATGGTATGTATACCAACCGGTTTTATTCTAAAGGAGATATGACATGTACAACTTAGTGCTTACATTATGTATATATTTTAATTTTTACAATCTATTATTTATATGATGATGATAATGATAATAACTATACATATATTGGGTCTATTTGTTTGTCACGATGGAAACTAGATAAACAACTAAAAAAAAGTCCTTCAACCATCTTATCTATAGCAAATTATCTATCAAAGATACAAGAGGAGATTGTTCAAGTAATTAGTGCATAATTACATATAATTTTTGGATGTTAGAAATTTTTTCGAGGGGATGCTAATTGGTGCAATGGAAGTTTAGCTTGGAGTATGCTTTGACCCTTCAAACTCCAATTCATGAGAATTTTTTACTAAGGCTATAATCTTGGCATCCATAGTTTTTGACTTAAAGCTACAATTCATATACTTGTGACACAATTTTATGGTAGGCCCCATCCCATTCTAGTAACAACTTGCCTACTACTATTTTTTTCTATCAATGTATATAAATTGTCCGAGGTACTTGGTATCCCAATATCTGTTGTTTCCAGTATGCGGTATCCATTTCCCCATCTCAGTGTCTATTCCCTCATTATGGATGAATATGCATTCCATTCTCACAACCTCCTCCATGGTCTTCATTTCCTCTTGGATGTTTGGTGGAGTTTTTTTCCCAGTATATCTATGTTGACTCCCTTGCCCCTTTGTTGAGCTCTAGCGTCAGTTGTGTTGAGAAATCATGAGGCTTGCATATTAAATTAGAAGTTTCTTTTTCTTTGATAATTACTTGTGAAATTTGTTGGCTTCTTAATAATTGAATTATGTTCTTCTTCATCAAACAATTATCAAATGTAAAAACATGAATATCATAGTACACAAGAAACACAAGATATTGGGTCCAAGCCCGAGCAAAACACCTCCAAGGGGAAAACCTAGAAAAATTCTCTTCTTATAGATTCAGTTCAAACTGAGATATCCATGACCAATGACCCTTATAGATGCCACGTCAAACCCTCCCTTTTGCACAAAAAATCCATCAACAAGAGACCAACAACAAATCTTCAACAAAAGATGTAATAAGGCAGAAATTCCACAAATCAGACTTCAAGAGAAACTCTCTTCCACAAATCAGACTTCAAGAGAAACTCTTCTTCAGTCATAGTCTTCAACCCTCCTTCTGCGAAATTTTAGAACCAGCGAATTATGTGTGTGTCTAAATGAACTCAAATCATCCTCTATTTATACTGTCTAGAGGGGTACGAATAGCATGCCTTCTGGGGCAGGGCCAACTTGACAAGTAGGCAGACTGTTAAAAAAAATGTAGCAAGAAAGGCTCAATTTGACTTTAGCCTTAGTCAAATTGAGTAAATCAAATTTGCACATCAACTCGACAACTTGGAGGCAGTTAACTAGTGTGACATGGCTCTTGTCACTTAGTTAACTTAGTAAATTTGAGTTAGAGGCGTTAGAGCTCAATTATGCATGTGTGATTGCTAAATTTTAGCAATCCAGTTCAGTTATTTTAAGTGGTATTAAGTTAACTGACCTCTAATTATTGATAGAGTCAGTGGAAGGTCAGTTGTGCAGTGGGACAACAATTTAACTCAGAGATGTGTCAGTTAACTGATCAATCAACCCAAAATAGTTAGTGCATGCAAGGAATTTGAATTCCTCAGCTAAAGTGGAGATGACAAGGCAATGTAACATCAATTGTAGATTAGTTTTGAGTGTACACATGTTGCATGCATTAGGAGATCAATCCTTCGAATTGCATAATCAATTTGGAGGAAATTCCTATCTTTTAGGGGCTAATTTCCTCAGGATTTGTGCAAGGAAATAAGAGGTTAGGTGAGAAAATAATTGGCTAAGTGTTGGCTAGAGTTTCTCATTCAGCAGAGAGAACAATTATTCTTTTGTAGGTGGTGCTCAAAGGAATATGAAGAGTCATGTAAAGTCGAAAAGTCATGAGGGTAGCCAAAGAGTCACAAGGAAGGTGAAGCATCACCTCATTGGTTATATATACACCCTCATTGTATGAGAAAATGATTTTTCACCTTAGATCCTCCCACAAAGCACTAGAGAGACACACTAGTTCTTTTGAGGAGTAAGAAGTGGCTCCAACACTCCACTATTGGAGTTAGTGGTGTTCATTGTACACATGTGTCTTGGAACTTTTACTTAATATAAGAAGCCTTATGGCCAACACGTTCTTCATGCTTGGATTATGGATATTTGTAATACTATTTTGTGAATGTTTGTAATTCATATTTGCTTTCATATGTGCTAAACTAGTTGAACTATTTCGGTTATTTTGGTACTTATCTTATTGAGAATGTGTTGTAATTATTATTATCGCTATCACATCCTCATGGACTATTTTACTGGATATTAGACAAATCTTCCTTGTTACATTGGTTGCAGAGACTGTTGCACCTCTGTGGAGTATTCCTCTTGATGTTGTATAGATTCTTCTTGTTTATGTGTGTCTCTAGTAGGGTGGTACTACTACCTCTCTCTTAGAGGCTCACTTCTCCTCCCCCTACACAGTGAAAGAACTTTGACACACATACGACCGAACGCTCACCAGGCACACCCCCTTTCTTTTTGAAGGCACATTTGCACTCCTCTCTCTTAATGAGATTTAGTGCCAACAAATATATTTGAGACAACCAATAACAGGGCCATATTTCGGATGGAGCTCCTATCCCAAACAATGCAAGATCTAATTGGGACCATATATCGAGGAGACCCCTTGAATGTTGGTGGGTCCAACACCATCAACAAGTACAAAGATAGCTTATATCTTTGTAAGACTTCCCAACTCAAGAAAAATATTCTTTTGTAATTGCACACCTTTCTCTTATGAGGGAACTCAGGATTTCTAAAAACTTACCACATGGTCAAGAGGGAAATTTTTTGGGATGACCTTAAATTTGATATTTAGATGTTTGTGGTAGAATGCTTGGTTTGCCAACAAAATAAAGTTGAGACAATTAAGACCACTATTCTATTACAACCTTTAGTCATTCCAAGTCAGAGTTGGGAGGAGGTCTCAATGGATTTTATCACATGTTTACCCAAGTCTGAAGGAAAGAGTGTCATCATGGTGGTAGTTCATAGACTTACTAAGTATGCACACTTTTGTGCATTATCTCATCCTTTTAAAGAAAGTACAATTGCTACTGAATTTATTGAAACGATTCAAAATCTACATGGAAACCCAAAGATTATTGTAAGTGACAGAGATCCCATTTTCATTAGAAATTTTTGGATGGGATTATTTTCTTGTCTTAGTACTCAATTAGCTCATAGCACATCTTATCATCCTCAATTTGATGAGAAAACGAAGATAGTGAACAAATGTTTGGAAGGATATCTTTGTTTCTTTGTATCAGATAAAGAAACATAATGTGTCAAGTGGTTATCTCTAGCTGAATGGTGGTATAACACTTCCTTCCATACTGCAACAAAAATGACCCCATTTATGGCACTTTATGGATATCACCCACCATCCATCACATTATCTTTAAGAGAAAATTATAAGGTTCAAGGAGTGGAAGATCAGATCGAGTGTCAACAACAAGTTCAACTCTTAAAGGGTAACCTCAATCTAGCGCAAAATCATATGAAACAACAGGCATATCAACATCGTAGTGAAAGAAGTTTTCATGCAGGTGACTAGGTATTTTGACGAATTATTGTAGTGGCTGCAACACTCTCCAAAATTTTGGCTTGTATCCAATTTCAAAGCCTTCCTTAGGTTCTTTCCTTGATTTTTGCAAGCACTCGTACTCATCCCACTGCTCGCGGTGAGTCTTTTCATCCTCCTCTCTTGACTGTTTACTGTACATCTTTTATCATGTTGGTCACAATGTCATGCTTGCAACCATGTTCTGGCTATGCACAAAGTCCATCTTCGTGTGTACAAGTTGTATTCGCTATGTAAGCATCTGCCGCACTCACACACGAAGTTGCATGCAATGTCATGCAAGTGTCGTCACGGTCATTCAACGATCTATCATAAGTGTCACGCTTGCCACTTACACCGTGGGCCAGTCACACTGAGTGCATGTTGTCTTGTTGAGTTGAGGTGTCTTGTTGTCGAGTCATGTTGAGTGTGTGTTCGCAAGGTCATGTATGCACAAGTTCACGCGCTCACACACTTAGTCATTTTGCTGAATCTCTGTCGACTAGACCACCCCCAAACAACCGGACCTTCCTTGAGATGCACTGCGTAGTCTTAGCCCTCAATGATCATTTACTACTGCCCATATTTGCATAGAGCTTGAGGCTGCCTCCCAGGTAGTTTGCACTGCGCAATCCTGGAGTCGATTTGATTGACTGTCACCCAAAACAACATAGAAGTTTCTTAGCAAACCATCTCAATCTACGTTTCCTGCAAGCAAAGCCATCAAGCCTCCAGCTAGTCAACTGGAGAGTTTGACTGGGCAGTGACCCCGGGCCTCACTCCTCCAAAAAATTGCACAGAAGCTGCCAAGCATGATTTCTTTCGCTGAATGAAGAAATTTCATAGACATGCCGGACAAACACCCACTTCCTGTCACTGTACTATCCTAAAAAATTGCACATTTCTATCAGCTAGTCACCCTCTTAGCCGTCCTGCTACTCCTCCTAAAAATTGTGCAGTTTTCATGGGCTACCTCCCAGTTGCCCAAAATCTTGCTCAGCCTAGAAAATGCACAAGGATGTCCTATAGTCCAGCCTCCCAGATCTGCACAGTTTTGGCCAGCAACCTCCCATAGCCCGTTGCTAGCCTCCCTGGAGAACTTGTGCAGTTTTCATTGATAGTGTCACCATGCTGCCTGCACTGTCTCCGTGGAAAAATTGTGCAGATCTTCCCTTCACATGAGCTAGATCCCACAGACAGTCACTGTTGATCCAGACTGCCCACCTTAGCCTCCCGTGACCTTTGCGCAATTTTCATTGGCAATGCCTGGAGCCTGCATCTCGGCCTGAAATGTGCTTTGCATAGTTCTAGAGCCTTGTCCTCTCTCTCGGTCACCTGCACCTAAAAGCGTAAGATAATGCATCATGGTAGACTAGGATATTTCTAGATTTGATGTCGTCTCATCATGATTGATTGCAGATATAGGTACACGGATGAGACATGGTGCGACGACGAATGTGATGAACATGGAGAGCATGCTAAGAGACTTGTTCATGAATGGATGAACACATGGAGTATGCCAAGTACAAGTGAAGGAGACACATGCACGTGCAACATTAACTGAACACCAAGACCATCTAAGACTCCACCCACCTTGCCATGCAAAGGTGAAGCTATGATACACCAAGAGCACATTTATCACTCAACAACATTGCAGCTCGACATGGACACTAGCAGCAACATGAACATACCAGCACTGTCGTGTCGAGTCATGTCATGAGTCATCTCGGCCACATCACTACTATGGGCCTAATTGTTGTAATCGATGTAATGTAACGTGGAAGCCTAAGAGACTAACATGTAAAGTTGAAGATTCATGTAAAGTTGAAGAGTCATGTAAGTCAAATAGTCATGAGGGAAGTCGAACAATCACAAGGGTCAGTTTCACCCTTGGCTATGTATACCCCTCATTTGTACATGAAAAAGAATTTTCACCTTGCCTCCTCCCACATAGCCTTAAGAGTCTGTAGTCTTTTCTTTTAGGAGCAAGTAGTGGCTCCAACGCCCCGCTATCATAGTTAGTGATGTAATGGTGTACCGATGTGTCTTGGAACTTTCGTTTAACTCAGAAGCCTGATAACAGGCCAGCACATTTTCACACATGTATTGTATTTGTTTGTAAGACTATTCTTTGGACACTTGTAATGCATGTTTCTTTAACTTGTATTAAGATAGTTGAGCTATTTCGGTTGTTCTAATACATATGCTTATGAAAATGTGTTGTATAAGTTGTCAACTTTGTCTTGCCCATGTGGACTATTCCACTAAACACTCGACAGAACCATTCTCATAAACTTGTTACAACGACCGTTGCACATGTGTGGACTATTCCACTGGGTGTTGTAGATGCTATCCATTCAATGTGTGTTTTGTGACTGTCGCATCTATGTGGACTACTCTGTCGGAAGTTGCACATGTCCTGTTGTGTTATGTGTCTCTGATAGAGTTGGGACTATTCCCTTTTGACTTGAGACTCACTTCCACCATCTCCCTCTGTGGTGAAAGAACCTTGAAACAAGTAACACTAACCACTCACCAGGCATATGAACCTCGGTTTTCGAAGACAAATCAGACCACTCTCATGTATTGACAAGCAAGATCTAAGGCAAACCTTTAATACAATGGCAACTAGGCCATCATACTGAATGGGACTCCTACACCAAACGGTGTGAGGTCTAGTTGGGACTTCATACCAGGGAGATCCCCTAAGTGTTGGTAGGTCCAGCACTGTTAACATTTCTGGTACTAAAAGGAGGGTTTCTATTTGTTTATGGCGAATGTTCTCTCACACCCAATCATCAATCATCTGGTCAAGGCAGTAACTCGCACTCCCTCTAACCTACGTGAAACTCTGAAGTTGGTTACTGCTCACTTCCCAGATGTGAAAACAAAATTTCGTATCAGCACCACCGCTTTGTCCATCCCATCACCCATCATTTCACAAAAGTAGTTGGACTAATCCCAAGAATACAAGATCTTCCATACGCATCAAGAAAGCCAAAGACCACTCCCACAGGAGTTGTTGTATCATCGGTGGAAGAAGCAGTTCTTGCCACACTCGAAGGTTTGGCAAAAGTTGTTGAGAATGGAGAGGAACCTCTAGTCTTCCAACAGGGAGAACAAGACACCCTCGTGATCTTGGGCTCAGATTCTGGTACAGGAGGTGGAGGGAAGGTAACAAAGGAGATGGAGGTGAAGACGAACCAACAGACTCAGAGCTGGAACCATCAAATTCTGAAGAAGAGGAGGAGGACAAAGAAGAAGAAGACATGGTTAAAAAAATATTGGAATGGATGACTTAGGACCATTGGCTCTCCCAGGTGATTTGCCCAAGATGCCAAAGTTTTCAGAGAGAATTCTCACAAAGTATGACCCTGACAGAGCAGTGAGGGCAGAAGATCACTTAGACAACTTCTACCTACAACTACAAACACTCGAGGTACGATATGACGATGTGGCATGCAGATTGTTTCTATGTACCTTGGATGGCCGCACAATAGTATGGTATCAATCAGTCCTATCAACTCCATCCATAATTGGGGTATGTTCAAACAAATGTTTCTGGAAAAAATTGCTATCGTAAGACCCTGACCATGTTTCTCAAAGAATTGGGCAGTCTGAAGATGGAGGCAAAAGAAAAGGTAAAAGGTTTGAATCATAAGTTTTTGCGCACATTGAAAAAGTTTGCAGTAGACACAAAACCTCATGAATCCATCACTGTCGACTACTATACATCCGCACTGCCAACCAACATTACACAGTTCATCAAGCGAGATGCAAAACCAACACTAGAAGAAAATTGCGAAGAGGCAATCGCTGTAGAGAAATACTTGTGCATGATTGGAGTCATCAAGGATGATGAACCTGCAAAAGACACTAGATATACAAGCGGGAAGCCCCATGCTGCGATGAGCAAGGGTAAAGACAAGGAAGCATGTGACATTGAGACCCTTACTCGTCTTTTCAAGAACCCGACAACAGAGGTGTCTGAGCTAAAACAATGAACCATCGACACATCTGTGAGAAGTCAGCCTCCCAGAAAATAAAAAGGAAGCATGTCATTATGCAGCAACCACTTCCTGGCTAAAACTGCACAGAGCTCCAGCTCAGTGTTCCAGATAAAACAATGCAAGAATGATGAATTTTTATCATTCCATAGAGATGATCACCCGAAAGTGTCTTGTTTGGATTGGAAACGAGTTGCATACTTAGTATGCAATCGCGCACTAAACGTAGTGAGAAGTACGCAATGCCAGCCAAGAGATACACATGACAACGGAAATGCTGCACCTGATGAGGCACCCAACACTGGGTAGGTAATTAATATGTATCAGTGCTCACAAGGAACGCACAACATGAACATCGAGAAGCATCCCCAAAAGAAAAATGGTTGATACAATCTCAGAAGTCAAGGGGCTCCCCCTACATTTGGGGAAATGCAAGAAAAGCTTGAACTATTGAGGAAGGTTGATCCACCAACTGTCCAAAAGAAAAAAACACAAAGCAAGCCTGGGAACAGAGCGACAGAAAAGTGTACATCCATGAGCAGCAAACTACAGAACACTCTGCTGGACAATACAAACATGATTCCAACCCCGAACATCTCGGTGAGTCTACCCGCTTTTGACTACATCGTTATGGAAGACATGAAGAAAACTTGTGCAAACATCGCTTTTCTCAATTTGGATAAGATTCAAATTTAGTGGGATATTATGCTACATGCACTGGGGCAAACATATGTAGACAACACAACCTCTACTAGAAAGGGAGCAAGCACATCTCCTGATTCACTTACAAGTGTGCTTAACACACTCTGAATGGAAGAAGCAAACTCGGTTTGCCCTCTGTTATTTCTTTCATTAGAAACATTTAAATGCAATGTTCACAATTGTTTGGTTGATTCTGGCACATCATCCAACATCATGCCACTCTCCATTGCCAAGAAGATCAATGCGCAATGGAGCACGACATATTCATAGATCATCCAACTTGATTGGACATGCGTACCAACCATTGGTGAACTTTGGGATGTGATCATCCGTCTATCTATTGATGACTGAGTTCACCAGTGCATCAACACCATTGTTGTGGACATACCAGAAGCATATGGATTACTACTCAACAAAGACTGGACCAACAAGTTGAATGGGTACTTTGCTACAAACTGGTTACACTTGTGGCTTTTGTACCAAGGAAAAAGCAATCAGATTCGGGTGTTGTCCGAGAGATACATGAGACACAACATCACTCCCATCAATGGTGAGAATGAACCATTGACTTTCGTAGAGCTTATGTTCAGCAACTGCCTCTTAGAAACAATGCTGGGGTGTTATCTTGCACAACCAGCTCCAACCTCACCAGACACACAATTAGGTCTCCTCCTTGCCCAACTGATGGAAATGAAACCTGTACAACACATAGTAACACTAGTAGCAGTAGAAGTAGTACAAGTGCGTCAAACGGTTAGTGCATAGATGAGTTGTGGACCATGTACTTTGTCGTATCAGAGACACAGGATGGCTCTGGAGTGGGGTGTGTCTTGATTGACACAAAACACAAGAAACATTTGATCTCAAGCCACTTGGAGTTCGAGTGCATGAAAAACATTGTTGAATACGAAGCACTCATGTTGAGCTTGCAAAAGGCCATCAACCTCAACATTGCTTCGCTCAAAGTGGTAGGTGATTCAAAATAACGGTACGATAGGTACGTAACACCATACACTGTTTATCACCTGATCTCAAAATTTACCAGCAAGGGCTATGGTGACTAATCTCAAATTTCCAAGCATTCAATATCGCTATTGTGCTAAGAACGCGTAATGCAGCTGCCAATGCTTTAGCAAACACAACTTCTATCCCTGATAACATAACTAATCTACGTGTTTTTGACGATGAACAACAAATACTGCTATTTATGGCCAACACTGATGTCTTCAAGGACACAACGATTTATGAAGATGAGCATGAGCAGTCTCTACAAGCTGGGGCTAATGAGAAGAAAGGAAACCACATCCCCAAGGGTGTGGTATATCTAGAAAATCTCTATGACTTGCAGAACTGCTTTCAGGGGCCAAGGAACAACAAAACCCACAATTCCACCATGATGCATGAACGGATAAACTTTGGAACATAACAAGATCTGAAGTTCGTTAATCTCGGTACATGTTACACATAGCAAGAGTGGAAATCCTTTGTTCGCTTGTTCAAGAAGTACCGGGATGTGTTCAGATGTACATATGATGATCTGAAAACGTATGACACACAAATAATCCAACATGTGATTCCAATCAAAGAAGGGGTCAAGACATTTCAGGAGAAGTTGAGGAAAGTACATCCATCACTTGAACACCTCATACAGAAAGAGATGACCAAGCTGTTGGATGCACAAATCATATACAGAGTTCATCATTTCACATGGGCTTCCATCCTTGTTCTTGTACATAAGAATTCTGGGGAGATCTGCTTGTGTGTTGATTTCCGAAACTTGAACTGCACCTTGGACAAAGACAATTACCCCATGCTGTCTATGGAGAATATTTTACAGACATTATCTGGGGCATAGATGTTTTCCTTACTTGATGGGTTTGTGGGATATAACTAGGTTCTGGTAGCGGAACCTGATCAACTCAAAACTACCTTCTGTACCAAGCGGGGTATGTTCACATATAGATGAATGCGATTTGGGCTCATGAATGCAGGTGAAACCTTTCAACACACCATGGAAATTGCCTTTCGCGGACTCATCGGACAGAACGTAGTGGTGTACCTTGATGACAAGACTATCTTTACAAGAAAATGGTCAGAACATATACGCCATCTGAATAAGATATTCGAGTGATGCCGAAAATACAAGATTTCCTTCAATCCCAAAAAGAGTGTGTTTTTAGTGTCTGAGGGGAACCTCCTTGGTCACATCATTTCCAGAATTGGAATCAAGGATGATCCAAACTGAGTTCGGACCATTACACAAATCCCTCACTTAGCCAACAAGAAAGAAATGCAGTCCTTCTTGGGAAAGATAAACTTCCTCCGGAAGTTCATCTGGGACGATGCATAGATAGTAAAACCAATGCAATATATGATCAAGAAGGATGCAATCTACAGCTAGGGCAAGAGGGAAAATAACTCATTCACCCATATAAAGCAAGCTATAATAGAAGCACCTGCACTTTACAACCTAGATTTTAATAAAGATTTCTTGCTATACACCTTTGCCTTCGACAACTCGCATGCTACAATACTCACTCAGAAGGATGAGTTGAACGACGAACGTTCCATATTCTTCATGAGAACAATCATGGAGGGACCCGAACTCAAATACCCCATCATTGACAAACAAGCATATGCAGTATACAAGGCGGTGAAACACTTCAGACCCTACTTGCTGAAGAACCACTACATTATCTATGTGCCTCACCCAGTAGTCCACGCACTGCTTGTACAACAAGAGATTGGTGAATGATGTGCGAACTGGATGATAGAATTGCAAGAGTATGATCTTGACATCAATCTAGCTCACACTATCAAGGATCATGGTCTCTACAGACTTGCAGCTGAGGCAGTCCATGCATAGGAGGAAGAGAAAGAGCTCGCTGGTTGGGAGTAAGAAATTGAGATGTATGATGTAGAGTGAGCACCATCCATCGCATGTGGAAACTCTTGGTATGAAGATGTGCACTAGTACCTTGAGCATGGCACCATACCCTCTCACTTCTCCACGAGATAGAAGAGGCCACTACACCTTAAAGCTTTATCCTATAAGTTGGTGCACAGAGTGCTTTACAGTAAGCATAGTAACAAAATCTTGCTCAGGTGCCTGGAGGCATGTGATTCAGAGAAGGTTTTGCATAATGTGCATGATGGATCATTTGGGGGCTACTTCACGAGAAATAAGATTGCACACAAAGTTATGTGAGCTGGTTTCTACTGGCTCAAATTGTTCAAGGATGCACACGCTTACGCTCGCAAGTTCCTAGTCTGTTAGTAATGCGCCAGCAGAACACGAAGGTCAATAGCCCCACTGCACTCTGTTGCAGTGACTGAATCATTCCAACAATGGGGCTAGACATCATCGGGGAAATTTTCCCACATTTGTCAAAAAACACCGCTATATCTTGACAGCTACTCGTTACTTCACACAGTGGACACAAGTAGTTCCGCTCAAGCAAGTGAATGACCAGGAAGTCATCAGCTTCCTCCAACAGAACATCATCTCACGATTTGGAGTTCTGGTATCACTTGTGTTTGAAAATGCAACTTACTTTTCAACTTTGAAGCTTTATGATTTTTCATTTCAGTATGGTATTGTGCTGAAACACTAATCTAACTACTACCTGCAGGGAAATGGTTTGGCAGAATCCACAAATAAAAATCTTATCCACATAATCAAGAACACCATTTACTCTAAACATTGTATCTGGCACTCCACCTTGATGAATGCCTTATGGGATGACTGCGTAAAACCCGAACCCTCTTTGAACACTTTGCCATACTTGCTGGTTTATGGTAAAGAAGCCATCCTACTGCTAAACATCTACTTTCCTGCGCTCCAATTGTCCCAAGAATCCCAAGGCAAGCCTTGTCTACTAGTTCAGCGTAGGATGGATACGCTTCACGAGATATAGGAAGAAAGGATGAAAGCAAAAGAAAAATTTACACTCTACCAGAACCATATCAAGAGATGGTTCGATAAGAAGTCGGCAGGGAACACTAACTTCGATGTTGGTGACTTAGTCTTGAAATGGGACAAACCCCATGAAGACAAAGGAAAACATACGAATTTCCATTCCCTGTGGATTGGTCCATACACTTTCCATGAGAATCTTGGCCCAAACACATACCATTTACAATCACTTGACAGGAGGATTGATAACCTTTCTGTCAACGACCAAGATCTCAAACACTATTTTCAGTAGGCCGGGGCTACACTCTGCGCCATGTACATAGTCTATTGACTACTTATTGTCTTTTTGATTTTATTACTATTTTTGTTTCATTTTGTTTGTTTGCTTAGTATCATGCTATTTTTGGCTTTGTAAATAAGTGATGCCCTACTGAGTTCTGACTTTTGAATGAGTATGTGGCTAAGATCTAAAGAACCTTGTGACACTGAAGCACTTGGCCAGTGTTCTGTCTGTCTTCTCTGCGCTTGGTTATAACCTTCAAACGATGAAGTCTTGATGGAAAATATGATCCGTATGCAAGGGAAGCTTCGGTCCAACCATGAACCTGTGTCCACACTGGGAAACCCCATGCATATACTCAGCCTTCTGCTCTGTGTGTTCAAGCTCATCCAACTAGTAGAAACAAAGAAGGGGAAAATCTAAATGAGTAAACCTATGTCAGAGGTCTTACATGGTTCTCAAAAGGAACAACCTCTTCTACTCTAAATAAGTTGGGATCCATCTTCCACCCCAAAAATAAATAAGTGCATATGCATAGTCCTCTTAAAAAATACAAAGGTGAAAGAAGAGAAAGGCTTCCTGCGCAGAGAGGTGAAACATGCAACTCCAACAGGGTACTGACTAGGCTCGTTGGCAATGGAGCAATGCATGTGTTCCTGCATGACTCTGTCGAGGTACTGTCCAGGCCTGCTGGTAGCGGAGCAACACCAAAGATGAAAACTTATACTCTGAAAATTTATAACTCGCGAGCCAAACTACCCTTCTCGATTTCGAAACACTGTGATCAAAATGAAACTTGTTGTTGTGTTTGACTGAGTTGGCGAAAGGTGAACATTTTCTGTCCATGGGGTAAGTGGGGAAGCTGAAGTAACCCACACATTGATTCAATACTCCCTGAAAGACCAAGGCCATGTGCTGTCAAGGGACCAAAAGAAAGAAGTTGGAATTCAACTAGTGTGTTGCCAAGTGTTGTAGCTGCTGCAACACCCTCCAAAATTTTGGCTTGCATCCAATTTCAGAGCCTTCCTTGGGTTCTTTCCTTGATGTTTGCAAGCACTCATGCTCATCCCATGAGCTCCTTTTGAGTCTTTTCACCCTCCTCACTTGACCATTTACCAGACATCTTTTATCATGTTGTTCACAATGTCATGCTTGTAGCCATGTTCTAGCTAAGCACAAAGTCTGTCTTCGTGTGTACAAATTGTATTCATTATGTAAAAATTTGTCACACTCACATACAAAGTTGTATGCAATGTCGCGCAAGTGTTGTCGCGGTTGTTCAACGATCTATCACAAGTGTCACACTTGTCACTTACACTATTGATCAGTCACACTTATTGTATGTTGTCTTGTTGAGTTGAGGTGTCTTGTTGTCGAGTCATGTTGAGTGTGTGTTTGCAAGGTCGTGTATGCACAAGTTCACTTGCTCACACACTTAGTCATTTTGTTGAACCTCTGTTGACCAGACCATCCCAAAACAACCAAACCTTCCCTGAGCTGCACTACGCAGTCTCAGTCCTCAGTGGTCATGTAATGCTGCCCAAAATTGCACAGATCTCGAGGCTGCATCCCAGGCATTCTACGCTGCGCAATCCTGGAGTTGAGCCGATTGAATGTCACTCAAAACAATGCAAAAGTTTCTTAGCAAACCATCTTAATCTGTGCTACCCGCAAGAAAAGCCATCAAGCCTCCAGCTGGTCAACCGGAGAGTTTGTCTAGGTAGTAACCCCAGGCCTCACTCCAAAAAATTGCGTAGAAGTTGCCAAGCATGCTTGCTTCCGCTGATTGAAGAAATTGTGCAGACATGTCGGACAACCACAGACTACTTGTCACTACACTGTCCTAAAAAATTACGCATTTCTGTTAGCTAGTGAGCCTGTCAGCTAGCTTGTTGCGAAAAATGCATATTTTTCATGGGTTGCCTCCTAGCTGCCTAGCATCCCGCTCAACCCAGAATCTGCATAGGGATGTCCTACAGGACAACCTCCCAACTTTGCACATTTTTGGCCAGCAACCTCTTGCAGCTCACTTCCAGCCTCCCCAGAGAATCTGCGCATTTTTCATTGCCAGTGTATACTTGCTTCCTGCACTATCTGCTTTGAAAAATTACGCAGATCTCCTCTTCAGCTGAGCTAGATCCCATAGATAGTCACTACTAATCCAGACTTCCCACCTCAGCCTCCCAGTGACCTTTGTGCAATTTTCATTGGCAGTGCCTGGAGCCCACATCCCGGCCTGAAATGTGCTTTGCGTAGTTCCAGAGCCTTGTCCTCTCTCTCGGACACCTGCACCCGAAAGCAAAAGATAATGCATCATGGTGGACTAGGAGATTTATGGATTTGATGTCGTCTCATCATGAGTGATTGCAGATATAGGTACACGTATGAGACATGGTGTGACGATGAATGGGTTGAACATGGAGCACATGCTAGGATACTTGTTCACGAACGGATGAACACATGGAGTATGCCAAGTATAAGTGAAGGAGAGACATGCACGTGCAACATCAAGAAAACACTAAAACCATCAAAGAATCTACACACCTTGCCATGCAGAGGTGAAGTTATGATACACCAAGAGCACATTCATCACTTAGCAACATTGTAGCTCGACATGGACACCGCCACTAGCATGAACATACCAGCACTGTTGTGTCGAGTCATGTCATGAGTCATCTCAACCACATCACTACTATGGGCCATAATGTTGTAATCGATGTAATGTAACGTGGAAGTCCAAGAGACCCACATGTAAACTTGAATGTAAGTCAAATATTCATGAGGGGAGTCGAATAGTCACAAGGGTTAGTTTCACCCTTGGCTATATATACCCCTCATTTGTACATGCAAAATAATTTTCACCTTGGCTCCTCCCACATATCCTTGAGAGTCTGTAGTCTTTTATTTGAGGAGAGAGTAGTGGCTCCAATGCCTTGCTATGGGGGTCTTCACCCAATGAACCTCTGAAATATCACACGCGTTCATGGCATATTAAATAATACCCTTAATTTGACTACATATTGGAAAATACCTCTAAAAATCAGATTATTTAACCCCTTACCAATACAAACCCAAAAAACCTTCTCAATTTTAAAACCCCTACTTTCACTAGATATTGTAGGTATCCATTTTTTCATTAACATTTTTTATACCCCTTTATATTTTTCCATTAACTTTGGGCTCCATTTTTTATACCTACCAATATAAAAACCCTCTACTCCCTATATATCCCCCAATATGAACCCACGTGGTATGGTATTGCTCCCCAAGTGAAGCCCCCGTGTGCTATCGGGGTTAGTGATGTAATGGTGTATCGATGTGTCTTGGAACTTTCACTTAATTCAGAAGGCTGATAACAGGCCAACACATTTACACACATGTATTGTATTTGTTTGTAAGACTATTCTTTGGACACTTGTAATGCATGTTACTTTAACCTGTATTAAGACAGTTGAGGTATTTCAGTTGTTCTAATACATATGCTTACAAAAATGTGTTGTATAATTTTTTAACGTTGTCTCACTGGTGTGGAATATTCCATCGGACACTCGACAAAACCATTCTCATAAACTTGTTACAACGACCATCACACTTGTGTGGACTATTCCACTGGGTGTTGTACATGCTATCCATTCATTGTGTGTTTTGTGACTGCCGCATTCGTGTGGACTATTCCATCGAAATCTGCGTAATATCCTGCTATGTTGTGTGTCTCTGATAGAGTTGGGACTATTCCCTTTTGACTAGAGACTCATTTCCACCCTCTCCCTCTGTGGTGAGAGAACCTTGACACAAGTAACACTAAGCACTCACCAGGCACACGAACCTTGATGTTTGAAGACAAAGCAGACCACTCTCATGTGCTGACAAGCAAGATCTAATGCAAACCTTTAAGACAATGGCATCCGAGCCATCATACTGGATGGGAATCCTACACCAAATGGTTTGAGGTCTAGTTGGGACATCATACCAGCGAGATCCCCTGAATGTTGGCGGGTCCGGCACCATCAACACGGCTACAACCATACAAACACATGCCCCTCAAGCAAGCTAAGAAGGATAATAAATTATCACCCAAGTACTATGGTCCTTACAAGGTTTTGCAAAATATTGGCACAATTACATACAAATTGGAGCTACCTGCATCTTCCTGAGTACACCCAGTTTTCCATGTTTCATGCTTAAAGAAGGTTATCGAAGACAAGCTCCAAGTTCAAAAAGTGTTTCTAGAACTTGACGAAGAAGTAAAAATCATATTTGAGCATAAAGTAGTCATAGAAACAAGAACCTGGCAACTACGAAATCAATTAATTTCAGAGTATCTCATTAAGTGGAAGAACTTATCTGCTGAAGATTCCATATGGGAGAATGAGAATTTTATACATAAGCATCCATAACTACTCAAGCGTTTAGGACAACACTTTTTTTAAGGAGAGAGGCATGTTAGGTACCTATAACACTAGTGTATTCCCCTTATTGTTATTATTAGTGTATCCCCCTAATGTTATTGGTGTGCCCATGTATCCCCCATGTTATCATTGTGCCCCATAGACTCCCACTATTATTATTGTTGTTCCCTTACATTATTATTGTTATGTAGGATCTAATTATATTTTGACCTCTTAGACTCTTATATATACCAACGGGATATTATCATTTGTATCATTCAAGAATTATTCATTTATGCAATGTAAATGAGGTTTCCCCCTCAAAGAGGATTAGCTTTTAAGTCATTGATATATCTTTTATATTGTTTTGTGAGTTGGTTGCATAACTTTCTGAGTGGTAAAAATTTGTTGTTCATTATCTACTGTTTATTGAGTTCCCACCTAAATTTGACAAAGTAAAATATAAATATCTAAGGCTACAATCACAAAGGTTCATCATCTCCAATGGTCAGTTGTAATGGAAGGACCCTATGGGAATCTTGTTATTATTCTTGGTGGAAGAATAAATTTCCAACGTAATAGATGAATTTCATAGCTATGTTTATGGGGGACACTATAGTTGGAAGGTCACAACACATAAAATCCTGAAGGATGGTTTCTATTGGCCCAAGTTATTTAGTGATGCCCATGCACAAGTGAAAGCCTGTAAAAAGTTCCAAATTGTTGCTAAAAAATAGAAGCTAACACCCCTTCCTCTGATCCATGTTTTTGTAGATGAACTATTTAGGGAATGGGGCCTATATTTTATTGGGGAAATTCATCCACCGTCTAGTGGAAAACATAAATGGATACTTACAACAACATATTAGTTCACCAAGTGGGTAGAGGCGATTCCATCCAAGAATGCAACCAATACAATGGTTATTAAGTTCATGGAGGAGAACATTCGAGCTAGCTTCGGTTGTCCAAGAAAAATAGCCACTGATAATGCACAAGTGTTTAAATCGACCAATTTTTTTAGTTTTTGTCAGAACTATAATATTATCTTGGGGCATTTCACTACTTATTACCCATGGGGGAATGGACTAGAAAAATTATCTAGTAAAGCCTTAGTTAGAATTCTTAAGAAGGTCATAGCACAAAATCAGAAGAATTGGGATCCTCAGCTTAATCTTGCACTGTGGGATAACAGAGTCACTACTAGGAGGTCAACTAGAAAATCCCAATTTGAGTTGGTATATGGGACCATTGTAGTATTTCCTACCCAACTAGCTATGCCAGTGGCAAAGCACATCCAGGATGCAGAGGAGAAGCCCAATCTTTTGACTAGGAGGATAAATATGTTGGTCAAATTACAAGAAAGCAGAGATCAACTAACTCAGTGCCTAATCGAATACTAGGATAAGATGAAAGCTTATTTGATATGAAATCTAAAGAAAAACGTTTTTAGCTAGGCAACCTCGTGCTCAAATGGGATGCCCAAAGAGAGGACAAGGGAAAACGTGAGAAATTTGATCCTCTGTGCTTCAAGCCCTTCAAGATAGCTGACTTCAAAGGGAATAATACGTTTTTGTTGGAGAACCTTGATGGTGAAGTGTTTGAGATGCCTATAAATGGGAGGTACCTCAAGCACTACTTTCAACATTGAAGAATTTCATTCTCTCCCATTGTAAATACCCATGAGCCATTGTAAATACCAGTGTGTTTATTTTTCTCTCAATTTTGTATATGGAATGTTTAATTTGACTCTATGCCCAAGTTCAAGGCATTAAAATGTAGGTTCTAAGTTCCCTGAGTGCAAGGCACGGTCCCCAGTAGGATTTGATGTTGTTCTCTATATGTTCCCTTAAATGGTTGAATTTCAAAGGAGTTTGATCTAAAAGCCCAAAGACATAAAAAATCTTGGAGGCAAAACATTGGAGAAGGAGTAGAAAAGATAAGCAAGGGAGTATGGGGTAAATTAAAAATATAATGGACCCCATCCCTGCCTCTTGTACACAACAGTTAACCGACGAACATTTATTAGGCAGATCATAGTTTATCCTGAAGCCGCCTAGTCTTGGAAGCATTTCAGTGTGGTAACTAGCGTAGAAAATAAGCTAACACTAGCCCCTAGAAGGTCAAAGTGAACCGGGCGGGTGTGGCCAATCAACGACTAGGATCAACTCTGGGGGGTCAAATCCTACTCCTGACCCTGTTCAATCACCCCGCCGGAGAGTGGGGACCATACCTGCCAACAAGCATGCCAACACATCATTGATGTTAGCAGGAGCATTAGGAGAATTTTAAGGTCTAAAATGGGCCTCCTAAGGAGATTATAAAATAATAGTGGAAATAATAAAATAAGATTAGATGACATCATCAAATTTTAGAGGGAAAAAAGAAAAAACTATTTTTTCAACTCATATTTTCAACTTATCTCCCTATGATTTTACTCAAACTTTGAGAAAAAACACTCGTTGGATGCATAATTTGATTCCTCATCCAAGGAGTACCCATGTTGCATACTTTCGATGGACCCCGCTACATGAAAAATGAGAAATACATGAAAAACATGATTGCAATCATGTTTTTTCTCTCATTTTTCGTGCAGGAGGGTCCATCGAAAGTGTGCAACATGGGTACTCTTTGGATGAGGAATTAAATTTTTCATCCAATGAGTACTCTCGCTAAATATTTGAGTAAAACCTTAGGGAGATAAGTTGAAGATACGATTTGAAAAAGTAGTTTTATTATTTTATTATTCTTTTAATCTTTTTACTTTTTTACTCCAAAAATAGTGAATCATCCCCCTGGTTGACATCATCATCTTGAATCCTATTGGTTCTTATAAAGTTTATTTTGTTTGTACATTTTTCTTAGGAGGCCCATTTTAGACCTCAAAAGTCCCCTAATGAGTGTGGTACTCATAGAACCGCACAACCCTCCCTCTCACCTCTTGCCGAGCTTGGAGGTACCACTTGTCCCTCCCACGTGTCTCCTCATTTTCTCCCTATGTCTCACTCCACCATGTTTCCTGCCTATAAATCCACAACACATTAGTTAATGTATTTCAAATTTATTTCATTCAAATCGGATTTCCTCACCACTTCGTCTGTTAGCAACACCATTCGACTATCAACCAGCGTAGTGCCATTCCAATGGCACTACACCCAAATTCTTCTGGTCACCAGGTAATCTATAGTCCCCCGCTAATTAATCATTCTTTTTTTATTATTAAAATGAAAAATTTATGTGCCCAAAATTCCCAAATCTTGAGAGGTGAAATCCTCTGGCCATACTAAGCCTCTCATGGACATAGAGGCTGAAATTCATGACCCTATCTGTTCCTACCATCTATAAGATATCTGCTTCGACATGTATGATCGTCACCTTAAAAAGGATGACCCATTTTCAGTTGTAGAGTTAAGGTTGTACCACCTAATCACCCCCATAGTTTATCCTTTTCTAGAGTTTGTTTCCTGGTTTGCGACATCCTACGTTAAAGAGAGGAATTGTTTCATATCTTCCACAGGGGTGATAATTCTGCAAGTGACCTCAGAATTAGTCTAAAATGATTTCATTTACCCAAAATATCCAAATATTGTGAGATTCACAAAAACCACCATTTTTTTACAGTTATAATGGGCTCTCAGTCAGAGAACAAAATTCCTTCCTCTAGTTTATTTTATCACCTGGTAATCAAACCCTCCCCATTGTAGACAAATTCCCTATTTCCATGTTTTCTGAAAATGTACAGCCCATTCTGACCATTATTGCCTCGCTCTTTCGGAAGAAGAAACCGCTAATGTAATGTTACTAAAGCATCCATAGGATTCTTTCACACAATTATGCAACCTGACATCATCTTTAACATTCCCTCATTCCTTGTAGAATCCGTAAAATTCCAGATTAACCATTTTCCTGTTACCTCTTATTTCATATACTATTCCATACTATTCTACCTTTTCTTGTACACTCACATAGAAGAATTTGAGTATTTGGTTCTTTACATCATTGATTCTTGCAAGCAAAGGAAGTTTGTGTTTGATTGGGATAGTGCCCTAAAGGAAAAGCCTGATAATGAGGGTTTCTTTGAGTTCATTTCCACTTATATGTCCACTAGCTACAAAATTATAAATGACATTTCCCCTCCTAGAATCCCGCCCTAGTAAAAAAATCCTTCAACTAATTAAACATCCCATGGTGGGTGATTACTTCTTATTTGAAGACTACACCAAGATTAGGGTCTATGGGTCAAATCTTTCCCCGTATAGTTTGCATGTTTTTATGCCTATGAGAATATTTTCTCTAGAATTTATTAGACAGAGCCTAAATGCTGATCAAATTCACTTTGTTCCTTCTAAGAAGGGTTACATGTTTAAGCTGGGTAGGGTCATAGGCCCATTCATTTTTAATACCATACAAGCCTTTCAACAAGTAGAAGACATGTTTAAGGAGCTTAATTTTGAAATGGGAGATGTATGGCACTATTATCCCCATGGTTTCATATTAAAGAGGAGAAGGGATATTAATGATTCAATTTATGAGCATGAGTATAGATATGAACTTGAATGGAAGGCTAATTTGGATTTGTGGCCTACTTATACATAACTAAAAATTGAAACACCTACTTCAAAGGAAACAACTCAAAAGAGAAGCGTGGATGAAGCTGGAGACAAAGAAATGGATGAGGCATCATCCAACAAGAAGGATAAAATCTAGGGGCAGACTAGGGAAGAGATTGAGACCAAGTTGATCAAGAGGAACCTGGACCAACCATGCTTCCAAGTACTCCTAGAAGACTCTCAGTTGGCTTCCACTTCTACTTCCACAAAGGTACCAATCCTAAGATCTTTGGGAAGTGCATCAACTTCAGACCTTAAATGGGAAGAAGAGAAAAAAAAAGAGGAGAAAAAAAAGGGTGAGGGACAAAATGATGCAGCAGCTAGCATCACATTTGATTCCTTATCAGACTAGGCTCCTAGTTGCCATGGAAATGGAGAGAAACAACATGAAATTCTCTCTGTATCACCCTTCAACATAGTCCCTTCCATCAAGATCACAATTCAAGATTGTGGGCTTGTCACTAGATATGGCTAGTATCCCTCTGTACGATAAAATCAATTGTCATATGCATGCTATAGAAATGCTCTACATTGAGTTGAGTAAAAGTTCCTTGACTATCGGTAAGGCTGAGAAATTATTAGGAAAAACTGCCACTAGGGTAAACCAAGAAAATGACAACTCTAGAGCCCTTCACTTATTAAATGAAAGCTTCAAATAATTAATTATCAAATTAGGGGTGAACCCAAATGATGAAGTTATTGTGGAAGCCATCATTCAGGGCCCAAAATTCAAAATCCAGGAGTTGAGACAAAAGTTGAGGATGCCTACATATGAACATGTGCAGTCCAAAGAGTTGGTCCAGGTAGAGAGTGAAAAAGAAATCCTAGCTAAGGAACTAATAGACAAAAAAAGTGAGGTGGTGGCCTTTAAACAGTAGGTGGAAAAACTCTAGTAGAAAATTGATTCTCACATTTGTGAAGTGATTGTACAAGAAAATCCATAGTATCCCACCGAACAACTAACTAAGGCTCTCATTGAATTACAATCATGATAGGGTGAGCTCAAAAGTATGAAAATTGATTTGGAGAACTCCAAACATGTGCTCACACAAAAGGAGAAGCAACTTGAGTCAACCAAGAAAAAGGTGGAGAAAATCAATAAAAACTTGGAGACTTCAAATGAGGAGATCAAAGAACTAAAAAATAAGTTGAAAGATAATATGTCTCTCAACTAGGCTAGGCATATTATTTGGGATGAAATTATTTTCGAATTGAAAAGCATTTGGGAGCATATGATCCTAGTTGCAGAGAAAAAAATTGTAATCAAGGAGACTGAGTTCTTTATCCTCTCACCCAAAGAAGAAGATGGTAAAAACGCCAGACAACAAAGAAATTTACCAGGTATCTCAACGAGAAAGTGACCAGTGAATTGAGGCAATGGATATTGTTGATAGGACAAGAATGATTGTTGAGATCTCTAACATGATCCATTGAGAAACAACCAAGGCCAAAGATGAGGAATATTTAGGTGACTTATTGGAATTTGTAGCTGCATTTAATTCAAGCTTTGATCAAAGGATTAGAGCAGGGTTTCCTAGATGTTGGGATTTTCAAGGGAGTTTTCTTCCATGGGAACAATATCAATAGTTGTTAGTAGAAGCTAAGAGTAAGGTGGATGCTTCTCATGAGAAGACTTCCACCCTCAAGGGAAAAACCATAGTCAACTATTTGCAAAGGGATTTCCAGCTACTCTGGTTGGTAAAGAATTTGTTTGCTGACAATCTGAATTACACCGAGCTCACCAATTTGAAGATAGCCTCTCAAGATTTCTTTCACTCTCCTGCACTGAATCCAACATTGTGGCAAAGATGTGACTAATTAATTAATTCACCAAAAATACTAATCATAGAGACGGTGCCCTACCAATAGAAATAGCTAACCAACAATGAAGATATTTTGATATGTTAATCATGTCAATCCATGCAATTTTAAAACTTTTTGTAAATTTTTTGTTTCAAGAAAGGAATCTAGACTCTAATGTAATCATTAGAACAATTGTGTTAGGAGCACGATTAGACAGTGGAGTGGTTATACGTTTATAAGATTTTTAAGAGAAAATATTTTGTAAGCTATTCTATCTTTTGGGAAAAACCCTATGTAGGGGATAAGGAACTCATTAGTAAGGTTTCACATTTTTTTGTTCAAGAGGCAGTTCTTACCTGCAAGTTTTGCAAGTGTTTGAATATCTGTGAGATGTATGCTCTCAAATACTAATAGAAAGTTCCGGTGATTCTAAACACTGAAATGTGTAGTGTATGATTCTTTCTTTGTTCATCCTTTCGTACGTGTTTCTTTCCTCTCTGAAGACATGTAATTGTAGTTGTTGGACTTAATCTCAAAGTTGTAGATTCATCTATTTCATGTTTTGATAAATGGTGTCTATGATGTATGAGATAGAATGTCCTTAAAATGCACTCCACATTTTTTGAATTTCATTTACATCATTAGTTCCATATTTCTACTGGAATTTAATGCATATGATTATGATATCATCCCTCTATGCTAATTTCCTTTCTTTATGTTCTACTTTCCATCTATACTGCAACAACCAATAGAGCTGCACTTTCTATGGTTATGCCTCCAGATCTGATAGTTAATTCTTTTAAAAAGAGTTCTCACTATACATGTTAATTAAATATTCCTTTGGATAGGATATCTGAACTGGTTTAAATAATTTTATTTTAAAAATCTTGACTAAAGCAGGTATATCATTAATAAACTTTAAGATGTCATAGGAACTAATCTCTTTCTCAACCCAAAGGTTGTCTCTAGGAACCACAAAAGGCTCCATGAACCATTCCAAGGTTTCCTCCATTAGATCTGAATCATGAGAGGTGGATGAAGGTTGAAGAGATGGATCAACAATCTGATTTTCATATTTTATGATTTGAATAGGTTAAACACAAGGCACAAAAAAAGGAGGATAAGAAATGAAAGGAATAGTAGGTTTCTCGTCTGAAATTAATGATGTCACATGTATTTGAAATGTTGGGAGAGCCTAATCATCAGAGTGTAAAGAGATATGAACCAAATGCTCAAACTTTTGTTTCAACGAATACCTATATGTATCTTCTTTAGGAAATTCATAACAAAGGTGAATGAGTCAATTATAAAAATCCTCAATTGATTCATTAGGCTTCATTCTTAGGCTATTAACTATTTTAAGGACATCTTGGTAATAACACCTATCAAATGCTAAATGAATCTCCTTGATGGGGTGATCAAATGAATGGATGGAAGAAGATGGCAAGGTATGACACCATTGGTTAACTCGACCTTCAAGGGTGAGGAAGAAAAGTATAAGAGCATAATATTCACATTCGATTTCATAAAATTCACAAAAATAGAGAAAATTAGAGATGTGCTCGGTTATGGATATTTCACCCTCACCATCAAATTTCAATTGAGACAAGTTATAAAGAGACTCATCGGGGATTGAAATTTTACCATTGGATTTATTAATGAAACACCCCAGGAGTATGATTTGGGGAAGAGACATTTAAGATAACAGGTTTAAAACATACTCAATGGGCCCAACTTGTCATCTAACCCTCCTAGCACCATTTTTTGACAGTGCTAGAAATCTGTTAGCCAAGGGGGTCTCCCCAATGAAAATTCCCAATTAGACTTCACCCTGTTTGGTGTGGGAGCCCTTCTGGAAATAAGGCTCGACTACCATATATTCTTAGATATTTTCCTTGTCTACGATGGTTAGCACAAAAGAGTAATGTACGTGTACTTTAAGATGAACAAGTGAGTATGCCTTGTGGAATGCTCAGTTTCAACATGTATCAAGGTTCTTCTACTAAAACAGAGATAAAAGTGAGCCCTTAAAAGAAAATTAATAATACTAATCTAGTAAATACACATGAACATATACATATGGATGAATCGTTGATCAACTAGAGAAATAATTCACATAGTAGTGATGATTGTTGAAACACATACAACACACCTTCAACAAGATAAGTACCAAAGCTACTGAAATATTTCAATTTCCTTAATATAGATGAAAAACAACATACATCGCAAACATTCAAAGAATAGTCTTAAAATATTTATGACATATGCATGAAATTGTGTTGGCTCAACGAGCTTCCAAAATTAAGCAAAATCTCCATGATACATCAGTACAATGAACACCACTAGCTCCAATAGTGAAGCGTTAGAGCAACCAATTGCTCCTCCAAAAGGGCTATATTCCTCTCTAATGCTTGGTAGGAGGAGCCAAGGTGAAAAGTCCTTTGTATGAGCTATGAGGGGGTATATATAATAAATGGGGCAACACTTCACCTCCCTTGTGACTCTTGGACTACCCTCATGACTCTTTGACTTCCATATGAACTTTCGACTCCATGAATTTTCACATTCTATAGATGGCTCTTGGACTTCCAATTTACATTACATTTCTGATATATGAAAATTACATAATCATTTCCAAAAATGATATGGCAAAAGATGACTCATATAACATCTTGACATGAAACCTTGATAAGACATGACATGACATTGATCACATGGACTGCATGATTATATGGAAATGTCAAGCCATTCTTTCTGATGTTATCTTTGTGTCTTCATGAAAGATGGTGCATTTTCTTCTTCTTTATCCTACATAAATCTTGAAAGTAGGGAGTCTTCACTACGATCTTGTTCTTCAACTATTGTTGCAATCTGGTGCCCTTTCATCTCTGGTTCAATGATCAACCTATCTTTACAGATACATGGGTGTATTGTCGCATGATCTCCTTATCCTTACCCTTCTTCATCATCCTGTCATGACATGATGTAATACTTACAACTGGAAACCGCTCATGACAAGACGATATCAGTCTGATAAATCCCTAGTATAACATGTTTCATGAGAACCACTAACTGAGCTATAATTGGGTGCTGGAATGAGGAATTATATTAGATATTGCGCAATGCATAGTTATATAGGTCAAGGGTCAATATTGAGGCTTGATATTGTGTAGTGCACGATTTAGGAAGGCTAGGGTAAGCTGGCTGCACAATTGAGGGGCTCAAAGAGGCAGTCTTGAGGCTTTAATTTTCCCACTGCACAATGTTGGAGAGAGAGAGAGGCCTAGGGATTCTAGAGTTATGTAGTTCAAGGAGGTAGATTGAGAGCTTGAGGCTTGAAACTGCAAAATGAGCAGAAGGAGCCAATCAGGAGGCTGAATTGCATAGTTTTGGAGCTCAAGGGGTCAGGGTTGAGCACTGAGACTACACGATGTGCATTTGTGGGAAGCAGGAATTGCACATTGTGTAGTTCCAAGAGGCATGGTGTAAGCTTGAGCGTTGAGACTGTGCGTTGCTAAGTGTGGGATCAATGAGGTCAAAATGAACAAGGGGAAAACTTTAACATGATCACACACTCAAATCAATCGATGACTATTTAGTCAATTTATTGTTCTTAAATTGTAAGGATAAATTATCGAACATGGCAGGTAAACTGATGAAGTACAAGTGCACTGTATGTGCTAGAAGTTACTTATTTCGTTAAGGTGTTTATGTTATGGTTAATGTCTAAATCTATAATCAATATGGAGATGATGTTACTGTCTATATTAGAGTATTATCTTTGAGATTTTTTAATTTGTTATTCTAAAATTAATCCTAATTGAATTGAATTTTGTGGGATGGTTGAGCAATGATCCTAACTCCACTCTGTTAAACTGTTTTTGATTATTTTTGGATTTTTATGCTACAGCTAAACTAGGCTAATTATGAAAGCATGAAAAGATGTGAAGGAGATCCTATTTTATCAAATTGGAAAATGTAAGATGCTTGAAATCAGATGTTGAGAAAAGACTGTCACTCTTAACTATTGCAACTTCATTCAATGCAAAAGTAAAACAAGCATGAGATTGATAAGCTATGAAATAACTAAACTATGAAATAAAATGACTGAATTGTACTAGGTAGAAAGCAAATGAAATGATTGAGTTATGCTAGGTATAAAGAAAATGAAATGGTTGATTTATGCTAGGTATAAAGAAAACAAATTTACTAATGCATATATCAATTTAATCACGAACTCCATTGGACTGCATCCTAAAAATATAAAACAAAGCATCCACAAATTAATTCTAAGAAACAAAAGAAAATCTACTTGCAGTGAGTCAAAGACCTGATCTGCATGCAGGGGCCCTCCACAAGGTAGTCAACAACTTTAATCAATGCAACATAAAATGTATGAACCAAGATCTATTAATCAGAAAATAGTTTCAACAGGATACTTTCAAAATTACATAGTGGCATGCCAAAAACATAGAGTGATCATTGTTCTTATAGCGTTTTCTTAATTAACAACATGAGAAATTCAAGCCTAAATATCTTCGCTAAAATACTTATCAAACCAAATCATATTGCTTATTCATCGATTTTCTATTTGAAAAAAGAAATTGATAACATCTCTTGAAACTTAGACTCTGTTCCAGCACATTATCTTGTGGTTGACTGTCATGGTTGATCGTGTTGCAGTGCGATTATATTGATGGATTGGTTCGAGTAAATAGGAAGAAATACATGAGAGGATAATTCTCTATCTACCCATACACTCCTTCGCTGAGTTGGCACACTCAAACCCTGTTAACAATGGAAGTAGATGCAGATATGTGGATTAGCTATAGAATCAGGTCAATTTTGTAGTTGAATGAAAACTTTAATAAAGCAATAAGGAATATGGACAAAATATGAAAAATAGAACATATTTGTGCTTACCTTAACAAAACCTTATAATTATTGCATTTCTTTGCATGATAGCAATAGGAGAAAGGAGGAAATAAGAGAAAAAAGGGTGTCAAGGTAAAGCAGTTCTTAGACACTACATTCCCCCACATTGGAGGTTTTGTATGTCCTCATACAACACAACATTGTCATTCTCATGTACATTCTTGCTATCACATCCAGATTCACTTTCTTCTTCTTTTTGGCAGCCACTTCCATTCTTGGTTTCTTCATGAGGATCTTATACTTTAGGTTGATGATTTCTCTTTGCATTTCCCTATTTTCTTTCTTCAACCTCTTGTTCTTTTTGTACCATAGACTTAAGTGAAGAATAAGGTTGTCACTCTTGGAAATTTGAATTCCATTATGTGCCTTCAATGTTTGATTTTCATTTTTGAGGTATCTATTTAATGTCTCCAACTCAAATATTTCTTGTTTCAAAATATTAGATGCTGAAGGTTCTTGTGGCTCATTAAAATGATTACTTCCTTCTCCTGGACTTTGGATTAATCCTTTGGTTGCTGCTTCCTTTCTCTCTAATGATTATATGTAATCATAAATTTCTTGTTGAATAGGATCAATGCCTAGACTTTGTACTAGACTTGTTGGAGGTCAACTGAAGGGAGGTGGTGACACCCTTGGTGACAATCTCAGTGACTCTCTTGGAGAGTCGTCAAGAATTTCAGTTTGCTCTTTCAACTCAAGATTGATATATTCTACAACTCTTGAGGCTGCTTTTTGTATTGTGTTCAATCTGGTACTTCTTTTTAAACCCGTGGTTGGCAATCTCTGAGTTCTTTTTTCTTTAGCTTTTGGATTTTCTTTTGAGGAAGGATCTTGGCTTGGGGTAAAACCTCTACTTTCTTGCCAGCTTTCTTTCCTCTAAAATTCCCTTTTTTGATTTTCTGCAAAATATCTACAATGGTTAGTTCATCCTCTGATAATTCTTGTTGGGACTGGGGTTCATGTTCTATTATTGTTTCCATTTTTCTCTTCCTTCCCCTGAGGGTTCTACTACCACTTGGGAATTCAGGGGTTTTCTCTTCAAAATGATTTCTTACTAGAAAATTTTCCCAATTGTCACATATTCTTTGAAGATGAAATTCAATCAAAATTTTTATCAATCCATGATGGTACATTGTATTGTCTATAGACTAGATTTTATTTTGAACAGTCACTAACATTTTCTTAAGGCTATGCAAGAGAAAGTATGGAAGATTCATTTGATGTTCTTCAAGGAAATTCATCATTATCCTAATGTGGTAGAAAAACATACATCCAAATCGACCTTCACAAGTAATAAATTTTTGAAGTACAAGGAGAAAATTTCTCCATTTACTTTTGAGGGTAGAACTAGGAATACCTTTTCTGAAGATGGTAGTCTCCATGTTTGGGTTTTCCAAGAATATTTTCCAATCTTCCCCTTCGATTCCTCTCTTTTTGAACCACTTTTATCCATCTCTAGGAAATTCAGTGGCTTCTGCAATAAGGGAATCTGTTACTACGAACTTGACATCACCTATTTCAACCTCTGTTCCATCAAAAGGTCACGCAAAAGTATTTGTTACCTCCCTGTGGAAACCATCAATTTTTTCTATGAATTTTAACCATTGTACTTTTTGTGACAGTTCCCTAGTCTAAGGGTATCCTTCCAAGAACTTCTTTCTTGTTGGTTCTGTTCGGACAATAACGTCCATGGTGAGAGATGTTTTGTCTCAAGAGCTATTTACTTAACAAGGAAAAATGGTGTTGATATGGCTTTGTTGGGTGATGGAGAGAGATGGAGAGGTTGTATGAATTGGAGGAATGAGAATGAGTGAATATAATGAAGGTGTGCGGAAATGAGTTAGCCATTGGAACACATTCAATTCAATAATTTGGTGATCAAATCGATGGATTCAAAGTGAGGACAAGACATGAGTTAAAATGGTGGAATATAATGGATTTGACAAGGGACTATCACCCATGATTTGCAATGATTTCATATTATTTCGGTAGTGCTATGTCCACATAATTCATATATGCAATATGTTAACCCTTATTGTAAAATTAAAGTATCACATACCTTCGATTGATTTGCTAACCTTTATTTGTCCTTTGATATCTTCTGTAGGTACTTTGCACTTAAAAGGAGTCAATTATTCTTCAATTTGAGCCACCAAGTGTTCCTGTCAAATTGGCTACAAAAATCTTATTAGAGCTACAGAAAGTCACTAATTCTGTAGCTGAGAGATTTTTCTTTTAAAAGAAAGGGATGCTTAGGAAAATGGAATTTTCTTTTTGGAAGAAATGGTAAAGAGAGAAAATTTAAGGTGCCAACAAAAGTTGGTTTTCACTTTAAATTTTTTGTATAAGCATGCCAACAACTTGTTGGTTTTCATGTTTATATATATATATATATATATATATATATATATATATATATATATATATATATATATATATATATATATATATATATATATATATATATATATATCTAGTTTTCTTTGATAGAGAAAAATAAAATTTCTAAGGTGGAAAAGAAGAAGAATTCTTCTCAACCATCTTCAATTCTGAATTGTCTTGGAAAATTTTGAGATGTCTTCTTTTGTCAATGGCTTTTGATAAAGTCTAAGTCGATTTCCATTCACTAAAAGAGGAATTTTCTCTTCATCAATAGTCTTGATTCTAACTACACCATTGTTAAAGACATTTTCAACTTCATAAGGTCCAAGCCAGTGAGTTCAGAATTTTCCTTGGAAATTTTTGAACTTTGAATCAAAGAGTAATGCCGAATCTAGTGGATGAAATTTTGTTTCTTTAATGTACTTTTCATGCCATTTGGATCTCTGTTGCTAAACTAGGCTGGTTTTCTGGAAGGCTTCTTGTCTTATTTCATCAAGCTCATTGAGTTTCCCCATCCTTTGCTTTTGTGCTACTGATAAGTCAAGATCCAACTAGATTTTTGTTTTATAGGTATGGATCTAGAAGTCTATTGGAAGTAAGACCTGCTTTCCATAAAGAAGTTCATAGGGAGTATGTCTTGTAGTACTTCTCCATGTAGTTTTATAAGCCCACAAAGATTTTGGAAGCTTTTCTGCCCAGTCCTTCCTATGTAAGTGTATAATCTTAGTAAGAATTTCTTTAATCACCTTGTTTGTAGACTCAAATTTTCCATTAGCTTGTGGATGGTATGGAGTGGACTTCCGATTCTTGATTTTGTACTGCTCCACAAGCTTCTGCACTAATCTGGATGTAAACTGTGTTCCTTGATTTGTTACAATTTCTCTTGTACCACCAAAACGAGTGAAAATATATTCAAAAATAAATGAAACTACAACTTTTTCATAGCAAAAGGAAGTGCCTTAGCTTCTACCCATTTATTGATATAATTAGTACATACCAGAATATACCTTTTTCTCTTTGAAGGTGGATTGATTGGACCAACAAAATCTAGTGCCCATTTTTCAAATGGTTCAATGAGTACCTGAGGCTACAATGGAATTTCATTTGAAAGAGTAGGTTTTCCCATTCTCTGACAATTGTCACATCTTTTAACATATTTCTTGGTATCCTTGAAAATGGAAGGCCAATAATATCCTAAAAGTAGGACCTTATAAGCTGTTATTTTTTCAGAAAGATGTCTTCCACATGGTCCATCATGGCATGCTTTAAGTATTTCCGGTATCTCATCTTCTCGAACACATCTTCTGATGATGAGATCTGGTCCTGTTTCATATAATTCTTCGTTTATCCATGAATAAGATGTGTTGTTGTGAGCTATCCTCCTCTTTTCTCTAGGAGACAAATGAAATGATATTTTTCCTGTAGCTAAGTAGTTAGCAATATCTGCATACCAAGGTGATTTAGTAGATACTAAAAAAAGATATGCATCAGGAAATCCATAGGTTGATCATTATTATCATTCTCAATTCTAGATAAAAGGTTAGAAATTGTATTATGTTTTCTGGGTCTATCTAGAATGGTGATGTTGAATTATTGTAACAATAAGATCCATCTGGTTATTCTTCCATTAGTGATTGGTTTATTCATGCGGTATCTAATGGCAGAATGGTCTATGTTAATGAAAGTTTCATACCCAGTTATATAATGTTTGAATTTGTTAATGGCATGAACTACAACTTAGAAAACTCCTCATTTATAATATAATTTAGTTCTATTGGAGTTAAATTTTTACTGGTGTAATAGGTTGCATAAGAAGTAATGTTTTTTGTCCTAACACAGCTCCTAAGGTTGTATCTAAAGCATCAGTTGATATATGGAAAGGCAATTTCCAATTAGGTCCTTTTAAGATAGGTGCTTCAGAAATTTTCTTTTTCAAAGTTTCAAAGGCAGCTTGACAATCAGAATTCCAAATGAATTTACAGTCTTTGGTAAGTAGTTTAAAGAGTGGAGATGCAATTTTTGTGAATTTTTCTATAAATCTTCTATAATATCCAGTAAAACAAGAAAACTCCTAACATCTTGTTGACAACTTGGCACTAATAATTTAGAAATGACCTCAACCTTAGATGAGTCTACGTTAATTCCATCTCCTGAAATATGGTGACATAAAACAATTCTTTCATTAAACATCATAAAATATTGCTCATGACTTAACGAAATACTTGTTTCTTTACATCTTATTAGAACTTTTTCTAAATTTTCAAGTGCTTCTTTAAAAGAATCTCCATAAATTGTGAAATCATCCGTATACACTTCCACACAATCATGAATAAGGTCAAAGAAAATTCCAAGGACTACTCTTTGGAATGTTGCCGAAGCATTTCATAATCCAAAGGGAAGTACTCGGTAAGCATAAGTTCCCCATGGACAGGTAAATGTGGTTTTATCTTGATCTTCAGGTGCTACCTAAATCTAATTATATAAACTAAAAGTGTCCAAACATGAAAAATAATTTTTCCTTGCTAATGTGTCCAAGACTTCATCTATGAAAGGAAATGGAAAATGATCTTTTAATGTTGCTTTATTTAATTCCATGTAATTGATACATACTCTCCATTTCCCATTTTTCTTCAGAACGATTATTAGGGGTGAAACCCACTGACTGTCTGATATTGGATAGATGAAATTTACATTTAGTAGCTTTTGTAATTCCTCCTTAACAATTTCTTTTAGATTTGGGTTCATTCTTCATTGTGGCTTTCTGACTGGACTTGCACTTTGTTCAATGTATATATGATGCATGCAAGTTTTAGGATCAATTTCTCTTATATCAGTGTATTCCCATGCATGCGAAAAAGTATGTTTTTGTAAAATTTCTACTAGTTGATTCTTTTGTAATTCTTCCAGGTTTTCATTAATATTCAGTTTTACCTGGAAAAATTTCTATTGAAGAATTCCTAAATCTCTCCATAGAGAGCAAAGATACTTGTCTAGATGAGAGATATTCATTTTAGCTACGGTCATAATGTGAGGAAGATTCATTATTTTCCAGTAGATTTAAAATTAAGTCCTCCTCTCGTACTTGTTTAGTAGTGAAAACATGTTGTATATCATCACATCATCTATCCATTCCTCATTCTCTATTTTGATTGTTGTTTTTGTAGGTGGGTATAATGTAAATTCCTTTGTAGAATTTCCATATGAGATAAACGTGTCACCTGATCTACAATCGATGAAAGCATCAACTGTAGCTAACCAAGGTATTCCTAGGATTAATGGATGTCATCCTAGATTATTCTTGGGTATTAAGACCATGAAATCGACAGGATATTCCCAAGAATCTAAGGATACAAAGACATCTTCCTACACACCATCAGGTTTAATTACAGACCTATTTGCTAATTGTGATAGTGTTGGTGTGTATTGAAGGTTAGGAAGTCTAAGTGAATCCATAACTTATTTACTCTTTATGTTTATGGTTCCTCCTAGATCAATCAATGTGTGTGTTATTTCAATTCCATTGATGTGAATTTTCACAATGGGGCTCCCTGGATCTAGATATTTTTAGATTGTTGTTTTCCCCATCATGATGTCTGCAATTTTCCCGACTAATTGAATTCTTTTTATGCCTTTTCTTTTTCTTCTTGATCTTTGAGTACTTAATTCCTTAATTGTTTTTGTGAAGATTGGTATTTCTTTTATGGCTTGCAATAAAGGAATTTTTATACAGACATTTCTTAATTCATCCATCATATTATAATTAGGCAATGTGATTTGTTTTTCTACTCCTTCATCAATTTTCAACCGTTCAGGAAAAGGTGGTCTAATGGATACCGATGGTTGTTCTATAATTGGAGTATTTATTAGAACATTTTCTGTTCGATTATTCTCATTTTGAGGGAGAGAGGTTTCTCCTTCCTAAGATTGATTTTTATGTTTTTCAAGATTTATCCTTGCTTCTTGAATAACAATAAGGGGTTTTCTTTGCAATACTCTCCCAGACCTTAATTGAACATTATTTACATCTAGAGGAGTTATTACGTAGGTTTTGAGGATTTTTCCCTTCCATGTTGCAAACAAGTTGTTGTTGTGATATTTTATTATTGGGATTTGGAAGTGGTTGAGTGCGTAATTGATTTGATTTTTGTGCGAATGGTAGGGAGAGTTGTGGATTTTGATTTCTAACTTGGACTTGAGGTAATTGATTGGCTTGAGGAATTTTATTAGATTGGGGCAGGAATTGTGGTGGAAAATTAGGATAGGATGGTGAATATTGTTGATATTGAGCATAAGCCCCATAAGAATTTTGCCATCCTTGATTCTGAGATTGTGATTGTGGCTGAGCCCAAGGCTGCCAAGATGGATTCCAATTATTTTGTGAAGACTGAGCAAATTGTTGTGATCTAAATCCTTGTGGTTGATTTGTTTGAGAGTTCTGCCATGGTCTCTTGGCAATAAAGTAAAGAGGGTCTACTTGTTTTGGTATCCGTTCATCATTAGATATAGCCTTGAGACCTCATAAAGAAGGACATTCCTTAGTGTCATGGTCATCTTCACATATGACACAAATTTCTATAGTTTTTAAGTATAAAGGACATTCTCTTAGAGAATGCTTCCTTCGACATCTAGGATAGAAAATGGATAATGCAAAATTTTCAGATTTTTTCTTGTTCTATATTTTAAGGGTCTCTATTTGTTCACTTAGACTCCCTAAAATATATTTCTTGAAAGTATCAAGAAAGATTCCTAATTCTTCTCTACTGACGGTCCCAACTGCATATTTATTAATTCTTGATAAGAGAGGGTATCTAAGACTTTTTCCAACTCATGCTTTACCCCTTGAGATATGTACACATAAATCACAGACATCTGTAAATGATAACTGAGAAATATCTCCTTTTTCAGTTAAGTTAAGGAGATCGATCCATTCATCTTTGATAGATTTGAGTAGGAGGGCTTTCAAAGTTTCCTCATCCAAATTATCCTTTTTTGCTCTTTTAATATTATAGACAAATCTCTCAACTAAGTCTTCAAGGTTCTCATCTTCTTTTTGTGTCATTTTGAAGACATCGTCTTTAATGTTATGAGGCATACAATAATATTTATATTTCTCTAAGAAAGCTTCTTTCATTTTTTCCCATGTCCTTATAGAATTCATCCCTAGACTCATGAACCATTTTAATGCTGAATCCTTTAAGGAAGCAGGGAACAATTTCATAGATAATCATATGATCTGCATAATACTTCAAATTCAAAGAGAAATGTCTCTGGGTCTTCACTTCTTTTTCCATGGAAATTAGGAAGAATAAAAGGTGAAATATTTTTCATTATGAGGGTTGTATCTTCATAAAAAATAGGAAATCCAAAAGGATATTGATTTCCTCTTCCTCTACCCCATCCTCTATTTCTATCTCCATCTCCTCCTCTACCTATTCCTCCTGCAATCCTATTGTGCTCACCATTGACATTGTACACCTCACCTTCCCCTTCTTCAGCCATGATATATTCTTTAGAACTAATGTAAGGTTCTTCTAATTCTTCTGCTTCCTCTATCAGTGGATAGCCAAAATAAGTTTCTTATTCCTTTTCTTCACTGGGAATTTCTAATTCTTCTCCTAGAATTTGTTCACTAGTAGAAGATAGAAAAACTACTCCTGTAGTTGGAGATGTAGCATTTTCTTCAATTATAGCTTCAGTAGATGATGTAGGTGAAGTTCTGGATTGGATTTCTGATCTTGAGACTTCAGGAAGTCTTCGTTGTCCTACAAATGGAATTTGGGTTTGAGTAGGTGGTGTGGAACTTCGAAGTTGTGGTGGAGTGAGTGGATTTGTGGGGATTAAGCTTCTTCCTTGTCCTACAAATTTACTTCTAGAGTCTCTTTCCCTGCACATATCATGTTTTTAATTGATGATTTTTTTTAAACTTCTATTTGTACTTCCCTGGCAACGGTGCCAAAATTTTTAGTCAATTTAATGTTCTTAAATTGTAAGCATAAATGATTAACCAGGGTAGGTAAACTGACAAAGTACAAGTGCACTGTATGTTCTAGAAGTTACTTATGTCGTTAAGGTGTTTATGTTATGGCTAATGTCTAAATATAGAATCAGTATGGAGATGATGTTACTGTCTATATTAGAGTATTATCTTTGAGATTTGTTAATTGGTTATTCTAAAATTAATCCTAATTGAATTGAACTTTGTGGGATGGTTGAATAATGATCCTAACTCTACTCTGTTAAACTATTTTTGATTATTTTTGGATTTTTATGCTGTAGCTAAACTAGGCTAATTATGAAAGCATGAAAAGATGTGAAGGAGATCCTATTTTATCAAATTGGAAAATGAAAGATGCTTGAATTCAGATGCTAAGAAAAGACTGTGACTTCACTATTGCAACTTCGTTCAATGCAAAATTAAAACAAGAACAAGATTGATAAGCTATGAAATAACTGAACTATGAAACAAAATCATTGAATTATACTAGGTAGAAATAAAATGAAATGTTTGAGTTATGATAGGTATAAAGCAAACGAAATGATTGAGTTATGCTAGGTATAAAGCAAACGAATTTATTGATGCAAAAATCTATTTGATCGTGAACTCCATTAGACTGCATCCTAAAAATATAAAATAGAGCATCCATAAATTAATTCTAAGAAACAAAACAAAATATACTTGAAGTGAGTCAACACTTGATCTGCACGCAGGGTCCCTCCATGAGGCAATAAGCAACTTTAATCAACGCAACATAAAATGTATGAACCAAGATCTATTAATCAGAAAATAGTTTCAACAAGATGCTTTCAAAATTACATATGGTGGCGCGCACCAAAACACAGAGCGATCATTGTTCTTATAGCATTTTATTAATTAACAACATGAGAAATTCAAGCCTAAGTATCTTCGCTACAGTACTTATCAAACCAAATCATATCACTTATTCATCGATTTTTTATTTGAAAAAGCAAATCGATAATATCTCTTGAAACTCAGACTCTGTTCCGGCACATTATCTTGCAATTGACTATCATGGTTGACCGTATTATAGTGCAATTATCTTGATGGATTGGTTCAAGTAAACATGAAGAAATCCATGAGAGGATCATTCTCTATCTACCCATATACTCCTTTGTTGATTTGGCGCACTTGAACCTTGTCAACAATGGAAGTAGCTGCAGATTTGTGGATTAGCTATAGAATCTTAATTTTGTAGCTGAATGTAAACTTTAATAAAACAATAAGTAATATAGAAAAAATATGAAAAAGAGGACATATGTGTGCTTACCTTAAAAAACCTTATAATTATTGCATTTATTTTGATGATAGAAATAGAAAAAAGGAGGAAATATGGACAAAAAGGGTGTCAAGGTAAAGCGGTTCTTGGACTCTACAATTACACAACAATAATCACTCAAAAGGCAAGAGCAACATGAACCCCTCAATGCGACAACAATACAACAACTTCTTCCAAGTGTGACACTAAAGGTACAGTTTGCGATGAGAGTGACAACACTTGTGTGAAAATGTATACAAATTTGGGAATGAGTCTAATAAATATCTATATGATAAATAGGACACATTAACACCAAATTTACCCCTTGAAAAAAACCATAACTCTACTTATGTGATATGTGACACTTCCCATGACAAAAGATGACACTTGCGATAGTAAGAGAAAAGTGCAATTAACGCTCGCAAAATTTAAGCGACATTGAAAACGACACATGCCAAAGAAAAGATAACATGAAAAAGACACTTATTAAAGTGAAAACAAGAAAAATCTACAATCGTAAACATGAACGTGACACTTGCAAAAGCGAAGGTGCGCAAAAGTTACAATTTCAAAAACTCACCAGAATAGAAGTATAATCACAACCAAAAGTGAGAGACTATCAATGAAAGTGCACATTGAATATCGACATAGGTTGAACATTACACAGGAAATGTCTTGATGGACTTGTGTTATGCATGTTCAAGCTTGCATAAAATAATGCGCGCATGAACTTTTTGCAAACTGGGCATGTGTGAGCAAGTGACTTCAACACTTACAATCTAAGAAGAAGACTCACACACTTAACAAAGAATTAATCGACCATAAACTGACTATAGAACGAATGATCACAAGATCCACAATAAGCTCCAAAATTTGAGTGTAGACCAAATTTTGGAGGGTGTTTGTTGCACTGACAACAAAGGGGTTTTGTCTTGGCTTGGAGGCAAATTATTTTGTCCATTGTCTCTATTATTTCTTTTCTTGATAATTGTTTGATGAAAAGTTCTAATAAAGAAACATAAGAAAACAAATAAAGCTCACAAGAATTGAATTAATAGTTTCCCTACTATATTCTCCAATAGATTGAAGGGCACAATCCTTAAAATTGATATATCCAAAGCATTTGATCATGTAAGTTGGCTCTATATCCAACTTCTACTCACCCATATTGGATTTAAGCTATATTTCATTAAATAGATCATGAGTTGCATATATTTTGTCTCCTTTGTTGGACTCATCGACAACTTAACCTCTCCTTTCTTTCAGGCAGAATGAGGACTAAAACAAGGCCCCCTCATTTCACCTCTTCTTTTCCTACTAGTTGCAGAGGGTCTTATCAGATCCTTGGAGGAATTTTGAAGAAGGAATGACCTACAAGGAATTGAGGTATCCCTCACCCTCCATATCACTCATCTTCTTTTTATTGTCAATGTCCTCATTTTTAGTAATGTCTCATGAAGGGATGCAAGGGAAATTAAGGGCATGTTGTAGCTACTACAGCAACTCCCCAAAATTTTTGACATCTTAAAATTTTAGAGCCCCTTATTAGACTCTCAAGGGAATGAATTTCCTAAGTATTATAAGTCTCTTTGAAAAGTAATTATCACAATTTGTCTTAGTCAATTGCAACCACATCTTCTAGTCATAGAAAAAGTAGCACCCCTTTGAGAGCTATCACAATCATATTATGTAGTAGTAGTGAGCACTGAATGAACTTGTTGCACTATCTAAAACTATATCACACTTCAAAACACAAGTCTACATTGAATTCATTAACCCTTACATGTGTGGATGAAATCTATAAAAGGGACTTCAACCCATTATTCATTTCATTATGTGATGATTTCAAAGAGATATATGCAAATTTATTGAGTAGGGATCTCAAATACCGTTCTGGATTGTAGTTGCACCCAAACGATTGGATCAAGGAAAGCCATCCCCTTAAATTTTTCAATTTACACATTTTCTTATTTTGTGTGTGATATTTCACATTCCCATTGTTCTTGGTATTCTCATAATAGTTAAATGTATATATGCATATGGTTGCGCTTTCATTTTAAACAATTCCCTAGCATTATCCAGGCAAAAAACGTCTTGAACACTTAGTCAAATCTTAATTTCCCCAATCACATAGTTGCATCTCAATAGTTGCATCTCAATAAGACAAAGTTTTGACTCTTCATGTACAATCCTTGATTGCAATTTTTCCTTAGTCAAATTTCTTACTCTAAGATTTCTCAACCGCTTAGTAGCTCTCACGTAGTTTAATGATTCATTCCATTTCTTTGATGATTACTCTTGTGAGTCTCGATTGTGACTCGCTTTGATATTTCCTTCATGCATTTTAATCCTAAACCCTTTTTATTACATGTTATTCCTATAGCTCTCGATTGCAATTAGCTTAGCTATGACACTTGTATGATATAAAGCCTCATCCCTCCTCACTATATTTTTTTATCCTTACAAAACCTAAATGTGATTCACATTGTCCTTCTACCCTTAATTATCACATACACACATCCTAGCCTTGTATCCTAATCTCTTTCGATCTAAAACATTTGATTGTGATTAACACACTTTCTCCATCCTCCTTACTAGCATGCCCATGCAATCTAGCCCCTCATCTCTTTTCATTGATCCCTTTATTACTGAGAATTGCAATTTCAACCAAGCCATAACCATATCCCTGAGAAGTGTGACTGTGACCAAATGATCCAACGCACTATTTTTTTAAAGAAAAATATACAATAGAAAATTAAATAGATTATGGCTTTTGGGATAACATATTTTACATGCAATGAATATATTTGAGCTTTAAGGGACAGTAGACTTGCAGTGCATTAATATACCATCATCAACTAAAAGCATGGAAAAAAACTACAAGAAAAGGGCTAGCAAGAGATACAATTGAGAGAGACATTGAAGGTGTGGTGGATAGTCCTAAATCCAAAGTACCAATTCTTAAAGACACAACTTGTTATATTGGAAAATTGATACCTCTGTGACCACCCAAGATATTCAGAGAGTTTTCGAGAAAATAAATTCTAGAGGGAGAATGAGACAAATGTGTTTATCAACATCAAAAGATCAAAATTTTATAAAGTAGCTTCCCATACCCTTTCGCTTTCTTGTGCTAAAACAATAGAATGGATTCTACAATAGATGGATCATGAGAACATGATAGCCCCACATACTAAAGTTGTGCCACTAACCTCGTATTAGTTACGGGATATTCACGTGTATTACAAACTAACTAAACCATAGTAGTATCTCAATTCAAGGTGGTATGAAAACATTAAAGAGTCCACTAAAGAAATCCTTAAAGTCGTGGTCGCAATAACCCATCAAGTTTAGACAAAGGATTGAAGGCATGTTCAAGAACAAAATGCTTAGGAGAGTGTATTAGTATTTAATGGCAATCTGTTGCAAGATTTATGGAATAGAAAATGTTGAGTTCTTTGAAGAAAAGTGGGTCTACATGGTATATCCTTGTGCCACCAAAGGGACCATCTTCAACTGGGCTGGCCTCATAGAAACTTCACTTAAGAACTATGTCAGAAGATCCAAAACTACAATAGAGCAGGAGTAGCTTGAGTTTTATATGTATTCCCACTTATTGTACAAAATTTGTGCGAAGATGAAATTTCCAGGGATGGGATGGAAGTGGACATTTTCCAGCAATGTGTTGCCTTTCCATATTTATTTTAATTTAATATGGGAGACATATTATAGAGGGGCTTATACTAATATTACGAAACATTTCATCTCAGTGTTGTACCGAATACTTTTTGATAGTGAACCACCTTGCATGTCTGATAGAGCAAGAGCATCCTTTCTAGTAGTTACTGATTAGTTTACTGTAGTTGTTGGAACCTTCATACGAGTATTCGATGCATATAGAAGTCCCCATAAGCTACCATTTATTTTCACTGATAAAATGATGATGTAGGAAGTTTCATACCAACTCTCTACAGGGTTATCTAGTTTGTTATAAGAAGCAAAGAAGTCAACTTGGTCAATCTTCCCATCATGTGTAGGAGCACACATTCTTAAAATTATAAATGAAGTAGACGAAAAAACACAAAAATTAGAGCGTTTCAAGTTTGGCAAGTTGGGCTATCAAAAATATAACCCCACAGACATCGTCACTTAGCATTTCATAAGAATAAAATATAGTTGGATGTACACTTCTACTTCTTGGCCAAAAGAAGAAAATATTAAGAATTTCTTCAATTATACTAAATAAAATGAAGCTACCAAAGGAATAGGTCCTTCCAATGTCACAAATGTTCCGAAATATTTGGAAGAAGAATCCCCAAAAAACATGGATACTCAAGAGAAGGTTGAGCTTAAAAGAAAATAAGATCAAGAGGCTAAAAGGGAAAATAATATAAATCTTAAAGCAGATCAAGATGAAAATAAGCTAGTAGAAGAAGAGAAGAAGATAATAAAACAAGGGTATGCTTAAAGAAGGAAACAAAGAAGAAGGAAGAGCACGAGAGGCGAAAGAAAGAAACATTGAAGAACATGAAAGAAGCAATGTAGAAGAAAAAAGAAGATGAACACCACAAGAAACAAAAGGAAGAAGAGGAGAAATTCAAACTAGAAGAGCAATTGAAAAAGAAGGAAATTGAAGAAGAAGAAAGGAAGAAGAGAGAGGAATAAGCAGTGGCTAAGCAATTAGAGGAAGAACTGATCTCCAAACAATTAGTTGATAAACAAGAAAAATAAGCTAGATTGGAAAATTTGGTAGTTGAACCAATAATGCCTACATTAAATATTCGACCTCCCACACCCATTACTACGGAGAATATTCTGGTCAATGAAATTGGAATCATGTTCAATATCAAGTTCAATATCAGTTAGGAGAGAAGAAAGTATTACCCAATGAACGAGATAAGCCTATCTTGGTCACTTTGGAAAGGGATATTGTAGTAGATACAAGGACCACTCATACGAAAATAGATTCTATAGGCACAAGATTCACAGTTGCAACTAAAAATAATGTTTTATTAGTAAGGAGGTTCAAATATTGAAGAAAGAGTTAGCGAGTGCAAAATAATAGAATGAGCAACTTCACATATACAATCAAAGTCTATCCACTACAAACTTCTGTTGAGAGAGTTTGCAAGCAACAATTCATGAAGAGCTTAAAGAGTAGGAAGAGGTCATGAAACAAGTATATGATGAAATAACAATCATGCATAAGGTAGTATCTCCACTAATTGACATGCAAAGAGAATTTCAAGAAAGGGGAACATTGATAAGAATAGCTCTCTCGGAAGTAGATTTTATTTAGAAATTGAGCAGAAAGTATCCTAATGCACCAACAAAATTTCCTAAGAAGGATAGGTTGGAGGCTAAGTTGGATAGGGTGAAAGTGAGAATGTTTTTTCAATTGCATGAAAGATTGAGCAAAGTATGATTAAGACAATATCAGTTTAATATAAATTGCATAGTGGATTAGAATCCCTCGTCACAATATACAAGATACCTTCTACTGGTGCACCAAAAGAAGTAAGGTCAGGAGAAGAGATCAAGCAGGAGATTTGAGAAGCATTACACGAAATGAGGCAAGTGTTGGGCTCTGTAATTGATACAATTTTCTTATCTCATTTCTTATTTTTATGTTTGTTTTATAAGACTTTTTGTGTGCAGAATAGGATAACTTGCGCAATATAGATTCTAGAAGGGATTCAATGGATTTTCATTATTTTATCTCTTTGAATTGATTTAAATTACGAAAGGCGCGGTTTACTTATGATTTTAACCATTATTTGAATAGGGATATCTGATACCAGATGTTGTTCCTTGGAATAGCATAGGAAGAAAAAATTATGTGGGGTTGTTCAGGTTAATTATAGCCGTCTGAACGAGATTGACTTATATCCTAGATGAATCAGTTGGAGAAAATATCCTAGCCCTGCTATTCTGGGAAACGATGGATATTTCTGTAATTTGAATAGAGAATCCTGAGAATCTTCAGATTCTTGGGATCACTCTCTATTTGAAATTAGACTCGTTTTGTAATATAAGAATGAGGAATTGAACCTCAGTATGAGAGTTTGAGATATAATCATTTTGATCTATATTCTAAATCTCTACAGACATTCCTTGTAATTTACTCGTTATAATTTAATGGAGACTTTTGTAGTTCAATTTTAACTTATTGCGCTGAGTTAGCTATGAAGCAGTTGAATTCCAATGATTTTGGGCCTAGTCCTGGAACTACTAATGTCCTTTCTTGTATCATTAAGTTTGTATTCCACTTTTCAATTCATGTTATTTAATTATTTAGTTGTTCTCAAGATATACTTGCCGTTAATCAAATTCACTGTTAAAGTGTGTGGTTTCATAATAGTTACAATTCAATATCATAAAGTTAAATTTATTGCAATTGGTTCTTTGGAGTGTTATCTTTCCTTGTTGTTTCCTATTGATTAATGTAGAGTTGTTAATTCTTATGATTTAATATCATTTCTAACAAATTCATCTCTATCTATAGTGTTATTCCTTTCTTGCATATGCAATTCCCTAGGATACAACTTTGTATTCAGTTGGATTTCTTCACTATTTTTTGTAGGAGAATTAACAATTTGATTTCTTTAGTAGTCTTGATTGTTTAAGATTGAAGTTTAGAAGCCAAATTTGATTTTTTTCTTTCAGTAAGTATGAGCTATTCCTTTCATTCATATATCTTTACTTTTCATTAGGTTCATACAAGTTAGGTGATATGAGCACTATCTCTTTTACAAACTACTTGGACAACCTTGAAATAAGAAAATGAAACTCTGGGTTGATGATTTAATGTGTAGAGGTCAATTGGTCATTTAGGAACAACAAAATGGCCCAACATTTTGCCGTTGTTGGGGAGGTTGTCAAAGAAGTGCTAGTCATATCACTGAAGGATTGGGTATTAAAGACAGAAGGTAAGAACCTGCGCATGCACTAAGTAAAATGCTTGTGCCGATACCTACTCTCAGCTGATATATTTAGATCGTTTAGTGTGTATGACACCTAGGAATACAAACCAGATAGTTATAGATAAAAAATTTACCCTAAAAACCACTAAAACCCAAGGTCAAGTTGGCCTTGGAAGGACAATCTTTATAGACGAAATCATTCACAAATCAGAGTCCCAAGCATTGGTAGGTTTTTGAACAGTATTTGGGAAGGGTTTTATTATTGCCCCTTGAGTAGCAGGGTCATCTACTGCAGCTAACGCTGAGATTCATGATAAAACTGTAGGATCTGAGAAAAGCTTTCAAGATATAACTGTTAGGCATCTCAGTCCTTCTAGTAAAAGTGAGGGGAATTCTTGCAATTTAAAAGAGGGGGAAGGTGAGACGAGTGAGCCATACCCACGATTTTCTGAACCGAAATTTCCTGTAGCACGTGTTGTAAGGAGAGAACCTGAAGTTCTTGATATGAATAGTTCTATGAGATCTGGTCAAGGGTTGGAACCCTAACAACATATTATTTTCTAGATAGTACCTCCTAATCACAATATTCTTGAAGATTACTGGCAGATATTTACCCAAATGGAAAACACAATAGTAGGAACAAAAAATTCAACCATATAATATCCTATTGTTGACCCTTAGGCTAATGAACCAATGAAAGCTATCTTGTTACAAAATCTTCCAAATTTCCATGGAATGGCTTCTGAGGATCCTGACACATTTTTGTTTGAGTTTGATGTTTTATGTCGAGGTTATGATTATACTATTAACCCTAAAAAATTTAAATTGTTTCCTTCTACCTTAAAGGGAGCAACATTACATTGGTTCATGGGACTAGGAGGCAGTACTATAACCTCATGGGATCAAATGAAAGAAGCCTTCCTTACTAAATATCAGGACTATTGTTGGTTTAGGGATTTAAGAGAAAGAATATTTAAAATGATGTCAAAAGAAGATGAAACTTTGGAAGAATATGTTGAAAGATTTCAATACAATTTGCAAAGATCACCATACACTACTTTACCCAAAAATATATTGAAAACTGCTTTGTTAAGGGCATGAAAGATGAATGGATAGAAACACTTAATATAATGGGACATGGTGAAATTTCCAAAGAGGAATATGACGATATATTAAAACTTTGTATCAGGTTCTCATGAGGGAGTACACGAACCAAATCTGGAATTCAAGACACTCTCAATAGATCTAGCATAACCACAGGTGGAGGAGTAACACGAGAAGAAATTGGTAATATTTTATAAGATTTAAAAATTGATATTTTGAGTACATTAACTACATATTTGGATGTCCTATAGGTGAAGCAAAAATAAGCTGATGCAGAACAAGCCCTGGCTATTTTCTATCCTCGTTGTCAGAAGAAGCACAACCACAAATAATGTTTGCTGGACACAATTGAAATATGTGCTATTTGCACTAAAGATCACTCAACTCAACGTTGTCCTTCACTCCCTGTTTTGAAGAATGTATTCAAGGAAGATGACGAAGACCTAGAGATAGCGTACCTCATGACACATCGAAAATAGTGGCAGACCCACCCTCCAGGTATGATGCATGATCCTTCTATGTTTTATTTTGGACAATATACTCAACAACAGATTCTGGGATCAACGTGGTACAACCAACAACCTTTTATTACCATCTGGAAATCTCAGCCATACTCTGCACCACCCTAGATAAATCAGCCATTCACTAGAACCTTGTGGAAAAATCAACACTACCCTACATATTCATGGAAAAATCAATAGTACCCTACATCTTCATGGAAAAATCCATCAAATAATTCATACCCTTCACATTGGGAAAACTCACCTACTTAGGGATTAATGTGGTCTCAGAAGTGGCAGCATTATGTGGGACCAATTAATCAATCTACCTGAACATTGCCTTAGTGACAACCACCATTACAACCTCCACCTCAGTTACCCCCAAATGTTCCACCTCCATTGCATCCTCAATTACCTTCTCAACTGAATCCTTATCTGAATAAAAAGCCCATCCAATATTTGTAGATCTTTGAAAACTCAGATTGTGGTTCTATCTCTTTTGAATGTAATGAGATGTGACTGAGATCTGTATGGGCTATCTTTCCATAATACAGTATAGGAAACCAAGAGCAGGCCTCAACAGAACACCCTTCTTCCAAAGTAGTTGTCACCGAAACATAGGCACCTAATAAGAAAACCAAACAACAAGAGCCTATTAAAACTACAGACGTTGCTCCTCCATTCCCTGAGAGACTTACTGTGCTCAAACCACTAGTCTATTTTGATTTTGATCTCTTAGGGGTACTAAAAAAATATGTATTAAAATTCCTCTTCTCCAAGCTATTCTAGATGTCCCGATCTATGCTAAAACCATCTGTGTGTCAAGAAGCCTGGGAGAAAACCAAAAGACTCTCCTATAGTCCATGTTCTTGGGACACTTTTTGATCTCATCTTAGGGAAGAAAATACCTATTAAATATGATGACCCTAGAAATCCAGTAGTTACTGTTCAAATAAGGGGTCATAACTTCCCAAATACCTTAGTGTACTTAGGATCCATAATAAACATTTTGACTGTATAAACTTGTGGGATCCTTGGAATCACAACACTGAAACTGACCTGCATTATGTTGGAATTGGCTGATAGATCAGTAGTAAAACTAGAAGGCACTTTGGACGATATTATCATTTCAGTAGATTCCTGAGAGTACATAGTGGACTTTCTGGTTATCAATCCTAGAAATAGGCTGGATGGATACCCTATGATATTATGCAGACCATGGCTAGACACTGTAGATACATATATAGGGTGTCAGACAGGAAACATGACAATTGCAAAAGGGATTGTCATTAAAATCTTATCTTATATCTGGCCACTTGACCTAGCCTACACTAGTAGAAAATGAGCAATTAGTGACTAGGTGACTAAAAAAGTTAGTCACTAGAGCTTTTCCAAGTGAAATACTACAAAAAATGAGCAATCTTAAGTGACCGAACTAAAAATGACTAACATAAATCACTAATTTAGTCACAGGTTGAAATATATGACTAGCTAATAAGTAATACAACAAAAAATGACTAACATGAATGACTAACTTAGTGTAAGAACAAAAATACAAATACCTAACAAGTACTACAATAATATGAATCAATTTTTTTATGTTAGTCATCTCAATTATGTCAAGCAATCTAAACTTACAAGTGATAAGGGATTGAAAGGTTGTTCAAGATTGGTTGAAAGGTTATCCTTCCTTAAACACTTCTTCATCCTCACATGGTGTATAGGTGAGCCAACTTTGCATTATTTATCTCTAATAATTTGTAATTTAAATAAAATATTTTTTAATAAAAAAATAATTTTATGTATTTTTTAGAAATCTATTCATTGAATATAATTGGATCTAATTCCAATTTGAAATTAATTTGAAGGGAAATTTGAATTTTTAAGACTACAATATCAAATAAAAACTACTTTAATTTCATATTAACCAACCTAGATCCATCTTAACCCCGGATCTATCAAGCGCCGAGAGGGGTCCAATCTCTCGAGGTGCAAAATTTTTTCTAGTGCAAAACTTGGGGAAATGTTTGCACCTCGAGAGATTGGATCTCTCTCACCACTTGATAGTTATAGGGTTAATATGGATCTAGGTTGGTTATATAATACTATATTATATCTATATTTGTATTTGTGTATCTTTGTTATTCCCTCTCTCTATCTGACCCCGCAAACATACACACTCTCTCTCTTCCCCTTCTCTCCCTCTCTATCTATATCCTTCTCTCTATTCCCTCCTAATCTCCTCTCTCCCACACTCTCTCTCCATGACTCCCTTTTCACCCCCTCTCTCTCCACCTTTCTCCCTCTATTTTTTCTTGTTCCCTTCCTCTCCTACCCCCTCCAATTCCATCTCTCTCTCCTCATCTCTATCTCCCTTCCTATCTATCCCTTATCTCCCACCTCCCTCTATCTCTCCCCCAAAGTCACTCTTCATATCTCTCACTCTCTTCCTTCCAACTCTGTCACTATCCCCCCCCTCCCTGTCCTTCTCCATCTCTATGTCTCCATCTCTTTCCATTTCCCTTCTCTCCCTATCTCTATCCTCTGATCTTCTTTATCTTCCCTCCTCTCCTCTCTCCCTCACTCACTCTCCATCTCTCCCTTCTCACTCCTCTCTCTTTCCACCTCTATCTCTCTATGTATTTTTTCTCTCCCCCACTCCAACTTCATTTCTCTCTCTCTCTCTCTCTCTCTCTCTTCCTTCCTCTCACTCCCTCTCTCCCACCTCCCTCGCTCCCCCCCATCACTCTCTCTTTCTTCTCTCTCTATCCTTCAACTTTTTCACTATCTCCCTCCCACTCTCCACCCCCTCCCCAACTCTCTCTTAAATTTTATCACATTGTATTGTGTTTAAGAAATGATCTAAATTAAAAAAACTTAATTGGTTGTAAAATATTAAACCTATATTTTGGATCAATCATGTCAACGAAAACAAAAATAATGAAAAACTTGAAAAAGTCATGCACTATATTTAAGCTATTATAATTAGTCAATTTTCTTTCTCTCATCCCTTGGATCCTTAGCTAAGTTGGATCTATGCCGGTTCTATATATATATATATATAATGGCATAGGTCCATCTTAGCTTAATTTTATTAAAACCTTAATTTAATTTATATGGGAATATTTTTAGTGAGGATAGAGTGTTTATATATATCTCAAATTGTAACATTTTCCCTTTCAGATTCAATTAAAAAAATGTTGTAAAATTAAATTAAAATAAAATATTTTTACTATGAAATAAGTTATGTTTTTTTGGCATGTGGTATTGATAAGCCATGGTATTGTAACAAAGCCTATTTACAAGTTAATATCCATGGTAAAGTGAGGGTGAATATCCATGGTTAACAATCTTGTCATATTGTTATAAAATATTTTGATTGTGAAATAATTTATGTTTTTGGGCATGTAGTATTGATAATCCATGGTAATGACCCATGGTATTGTAACAAATGCTATCAGTAATATATAACCGGCATAGATCCATCTTAGCTTAATTTTATTAAAAACTTAATTTAATTTCTATGGGAATATTTTTAGTAGTCGTGAGGATAGAGTGTTTAGATATATCTCAAATTGTAACATTTTCCCTTTTAGATTCAATTAAAAAAATGTTGTAAAATTAAACTAAAATATAATATTTTTACTATGAAATAAGTTATGGTTTTTTGGCATGTGGTATTAATAATCCATGATATTGGCCATGGTATTGTAACAAAGCCTATTTACAAGTTAATATCCATGGTAAAGTGAGGGTGAATATCCATAGTTAGCAATATTGTCATATTGATATAAAATATTTTGATTGTGAAATAATTTATGTTTTTGGGCATGTGGTATTGATAATCCATGATATTGACCCATGGTATTGTAACAAATGCTATTTTTTACAAGTTAATAATATCTACCATAATGTGGGGGTGAATATCCACGGTTAAGAATCTTGTCATATTGTTATAAAATATTTTGGTTGTGAAATAAGTTATGGTTTTTGTACTTGTTGTATTGATAAGCCATGGTATTGACCCATGGTATTGGCCCATGGTATTGTAACAATGCGTATTCACAAGTTAATAACAAAATCAAAATATAACAAATTGAATTTTATTATTTTTATTAATTTAACTTTTTATTATTAATTGAGCTCATATTTAAATGTTTACACTCATCCCAATATCATTTTAAACTTCTTCTTCTTCTTTTTAACTTACTCGGAAATAATAAATTCTTATTAAAAATAAATCATTTAACCCAATTTCAATTTATATATTTTATTTTATATTATAAATATTTCTTTCATTTTTTTTTTAATTTTCTTTTTCATTTCCAATTTAGAGTTGGGTTCAAATAAAATATTCACAAATTACAACATCACATTGTAGCATTGCATTTTTCTCTGCCTGGTCTATATCTGCGTGGAAATTCTAGAAGATGGAAGACCATCAACGTGATCTATGGATTTCATGGGATTCGAACCCCAGATGGACTTTGCATGGGAAACATGAGATTCGAACTCCAGATGGAGTTTGCATGGTGTTATCACTTACAATTTTCCCTAGAAGTTATCAGAAGAAGGAAGAAACTGAGGTAACCACAAACCAATCTCTTAAGTATAGGCTCTAGCCAACCTATGACTCAGAGAGGGCTCTCTCTATATAATTTAGCTTTATTTCTTATAGGATTTTAGGCTAGTTCTTAGTGTTCTTTGGGGTTTTGGTTTTGATTTGAAGGTTGGGTGGTGGAATTCTTAGAGAAAATGGATAGAGCTAGGTCTTGAAGCCATTGGGCTATGGAGTCAAAAAATGGATAGCAAGACTGGACCAATTCATTAAGGGGAATGTTAACAGGGCAGACTAGCAGAGCAAAATGCAAATCTTTAGGTATAATGGGTGAAGTAATTCTAACCAGGGTGAAAGGGCACTCAAGAATCCTTAGACCGGAATTAGAATGGAGAACAGAGGATAATCATGAACAAAGGGAAATTAAGAATCCTTTGTTACAGATCACAAGAAGCCACCTAAACTAAAGAGCAATCAAGAATTCCTTAACTTAGATTCATGAAGAAAACATATAATAATGCATAACAGTCAAGACAGAGTGCATTTAAGAAATTTCTGAAATATCATTCCATGTTATAACATTTAGATTTTAGAGATACATAAATATTATGAAAAACTTGAAAGAAAACAACATTGAACATGAGAGAATACTTATTTGTATTTCACTTTACACAAGAATCCTATAAAATATCTGATCTTTGTTCCTTGATCCAGTAAGCCAATCCAGTCATTGATACAATAGAATTTTTGATTCAAGAGAAAAAGTCTATAGAAATGTTTTGGAATCCACCCTACATACTTCGAATTGTGAAGTATTTATAAAAAAACGTATTACAAAATATCTCAAAACAACTTGACATTTATTCTAGGAAATACAAATACCTTCTAGCAAGAATATAGAGACAGCTAATGAACTGTTTCTTGATGTTTCTTTAATTATGGTTGTGCTGGCCTCTATGGTTGAGGTGTAGCCCTTTATGTTGGCTAATAGTTGTGGCATTTTTATGTTGGAGTCTTTCTTACTTTGATCTTTGATCTAATACTCTTTGACCCTGTTGTGCTGTTTTTACCTGTTTTACTCTGCTGCCTTCATTTTTACTGCACCGTAATTTTCAGCTGTTTATTTATCATAGTAAATATGTCATTTTCTCCCACCATTCTGCATTTGGTAATTTCACATTTACCATTCTCCTGTAAATCTCATCAGCCTTGGTATATTTAGCAAAATTTGGCTTGGTGAGGAATAAATGTTTTACGTCATGCTCAAGGAAAAACAAGTTCTCAAATATGTCATATAATACTTTGCCTATTGGCAAAGCTTTAATGGATGAAGAGCTGGCTTGTTCCTTAGCCAACTGTTTGAGTTTGTTGCCATAGTCCAATTGTGTAATGAGTTTATCATTGATGACCATAGGAATAGGCAGACTCTTCTCCCTCAAAATCTGAAATTTAGCCATGAATCTATCAATGGCTATCTACATATTGTGGCACTTTTCTTCCAAATTAAGCATAAGGTTCCTTTTTGAAATGACTTTCCTTATTTCTAGAATGGTGGAAGTTCTGTCTTCAATGCTCAGCTCATGTAGCTCATATCTATTTTTTCTATTGAGGAAATGGATGAGTCTATTTGCATCCTCAAGTTTATTTCCCAATTCCTCCACTTTCTGGATAGCTTTAGTAGCTATCTTTACTAGCTCTGTTTTCTCAAAAATAACTTGGATTGATGGCCAAATATCATTGAGAGAGTCAATGATATTGGCCCACAACATTTCTTTGGTTTGTCCAAGTGGCTTCTCAAGTGTTAAATCCTTTTCCAAGATTTTGATCCTCTCACCCATTCTCTGGGCCCTTTGTGTTTCCTCTTTCTGCTTGAGTTGGGCAAGTTTGTAGTCAGTTTCCAAACTTGCCACCTTCCTTCAATATTTTCATTTCTGTAGCTTGGATGACATGTCTTCCATGGCTTTAACAAGTTCTGCTGCTTTGTGCCCTAGTGCTCCTGCTGCTGAGGTAGATTCTGATATTACTGGGAATGTTGTTGCAGGTGGAGCTATGGGTGCCAGTGATGTTGACAATGTAGAAGGAAGTGTTGTGGATACTGTGGGGATGACAGTTCTAGAAGTTGTGGCCAAGTCACTTTGCTTCGATTGAATTAAAGTGTCCAACACCTTCTCCGTCTCCCTGAGTTGATCATTCAGCTTTAGGACCAAGTCCATGAGCTCTTCATGTCCTTGCTGGGCTTCCAGGACCTCTAATGTTTGTGGATGATGTAGCTGGGGTATCTTTACCTGCTTCTTGAGTGCAGTGATATCATCATTTTTCTTCTTAATTAGCTGCTTTATGGCTTTTATATTGTTAGGATTGTGTCCCAATTCAATTACTAAGTCCTCTAAGGACTTGATTCTTGTGTCCTTGGCTTGCGAGGAGGCCTTTTCCAACTGGAATTGTGCAGATATGTTGTTTAGGGAATTCTGTAATTGGTGGGAAGCTATGGCCTTTCCAGTCAAAGTGGAGTATATCATCTTCCCTGTTTACTTGTGTAGCTCAATCTGGTCTATGGGATGAATATCCCTTGCCAGCACTTCAAAATCTACTTTCTTAAAATCTGAGGTTGTTTTTGGTTGTTGAGTTGTAGGCTTGATAAAAGTCATCTACATTTTTCCCTCTTTGATATCAAAGGCTGACATTAGCCTTGTTTGATTGGTAGGGGTCATCTTCAGGTACTGGGCATAAGTTTGGACCTTAAGCTTCTCATTCCTTGCTTTTATTTCCTTGTACTTCTCCTTGATGTCTTGGTCTTTATCAGCAGGCATTCTGAAGGAAGATACCTCAAGACTGAGTTGCCTTTCCAACCCTTGAGTTTGTGATGTGGAAGGTGTGCCTTTGGATGGGGTGATGGGCCTACTCCTGTTTCCTTCTGTGCTGGTGACTTCTACTGTCTCCTTTGTGTATTCCTGCTCATAGACAGGATTCACTCTTTGTCTTTTTGCTTGGCTTGTCTCTGCGCAAGTCTGTGAAGTGGCCTTTGCTGATGTGGTGGCCTCCTCCCTACTTCTTTTTAGGCTCTTCTCCTCATTTATAGGAGTCTGTACAGTTGAGGGGGTACTCATAGCTGTCTCTGATTTTCTTGATTTCTCTAGCCTATCTGACTGCTCCGGCCTGTCTGACTGCTCTGGTACCTATAGGAAAGATCCCTCATCAGTTGTTTTTCAAGATCTATTAGAGAATTCTCTATTTCTATTATGGTGCTGTCTTGATCAACTAGGTTTCGTTCCACCCATTCTGTTTCGTTAACATAGGCTTCAATCTCAGGTATAGGATGGTGAATAAAAGGTCCCAGATTAACCTTTTGCCTCTTCTTGGTGATGAATTCCAAAGGGTCATATCTCCAAACAAAACTTCTTTGGAACTTCATATTCTGTAGTATCAAATCTTCCTCTATCCCAGCCTCCCCAGAGTTACATATGAAAGGGCCTAGTTGGTATTTTATTTTGAAATTGGCCTTCTTCTTGGCATTTACAAAGTTTATCTCATTTGCATTGATAATTTTCCTGTAGTGTTCTAATGCTAACAAACTCATAGGGAGGTATCTTGGCAATTTGTATGGTGCAAGCATGCAACCATATATCCTGATTTTTGTGTGGTTCTAGTAAAGTTACCAGTCACCCACTTTGGTCTGCTTTGACAGTTGAAGGACTCTCTTTATTTCTGGACTGATTCTTGGAGGAGGGTTTCCATTCAACATTGTCATAACTGTATGTACAAATAAGTCAATAAAGTCTGAATAGGAGTATGGAGGCTGATACTCATGGATTAATGGGGTCCAAAAAATGACTGACCTTGGTTGACCCTTGGTGTCCAGTTTTTGGAGGGTAAATGGAAACTTATTATGGAAACTTATTAGAATGATAATATAAGAACATATGGTATAACACTGAAGAGTATTTGAAGACCCTTTCGGTTCCCATTCTTGTGGACTTATCATGCATCCTGTCAGCTATGAATGTGGAAAAGTCATAAATGGTTGCAGGAGGTTGTCCTGGGGTATAGATGGACATGAAAGCAAGGATAATTTCATCAATATACTCACTTGTGGAGTAACCCAAAACACAAGATATCATGCGAAAATATTTTGGCCCCAAGGGGAAAATATAGTTGCTACATATGGAGGGGGGTTGTTAGGGCTGTGCTTTTCTTCTGCGATGAAGGTTTCAAACAGTTGGGCCAATTTGGCATAGTTGAGTTTGGGGTATAAGTCCAATAGGTCTCCAATTGAGAGGGGAGTTAGGTTTGGTCCCGGTTGGAGCTGCAACATTTCATTGATGGATTCGGCAGTAATGGTGAAAAGGACCTTCTGGTCATGAGACATGATGGTCCTGTGACTAGGGACGTAGAAAGCATAGCACATATGCACAATTTCAGGAAAAATCTGGACTTGGGGGAGCTGGAACTTGGGAAAATTTGATTCCCAAAGGCCAATTTCATCAGCTTGGTTCAGGAACTTGTCCCTACTTTGGCAACGCAGTTTGAGCAGGAGCTCTATGACAGTGGTATCTTTTATCTGGAAGTCTTTGTCAGCTAGGGGAAGGTGGTCTAGGTCTAAATGAGGCGTAGTGATGAGCCTCACATCCATTGAAATTGGGCTAGCCATACTCAGTTCTTGTGGATTTGAGTGTGGGGAGGGATTCAAAGTTTTTAGGGAAATGATGTTCCACAGTGGTTTATGGCTCAAGCTCTTGAGTATTTTTAATTAATTTTTAACTTAACTAAAAACACTCAGCAACTGGTTACTTTGAAATTGACAGGGTATTTGGTGAATTCTAGTTTAAATACTTAGAACTGGTGTGAATTGGCTCTGAGTAAGGTGGCTGGAAACTGTAGGTGGTTGAATGGGCTTCATATAGGCGGCAAGGCCGATTGGGTTGTCTATGGTGTCTTTGGAGTGAAATTGTATGTGGGTTGATGGCTTCAACGTTTGCAGGTGTCGTGCATGCATATAGAGGCTTGCAGATGAAATTTCAGTGAAAACAAACAATTTTGGGGCTTTTGGCTTTTATACGCAAAAAGTTATTTTTTGGCGGGTATGGGGTGAATAGTGGTTAATTTTTCGCGTATCTGGAGGGCAGTAAGTAGTTTATTTCGCACTGCTTTTGGGCACTCGGTGGTATTTGGGAGGGGCTGCTTGATTCCACTCATCGGATGACACATAGCATTGGGGGCTAGGGGGGAAACCACTTTATCGGGTGGGTAAAGGACGAATGTCTAGTTGGCCTGATATGGATAAGGGTTGTTGGATGAGGAGGGGGGATGATCGCACGACGATCGGGTGGAGAAGATGTGTGGAGGCTAGTGGGGGGGCAACATGCACTTAATTATGGCGGTATCAGGGTTAATAATGGCTTAAAGTGAGATTAGGCCATCAGGATAATTAACAGAGGAAAAAGGGGGCTTAATTAACTTGATCGTAGATCGATTAGTTAAAGGTTTTGGTTGGGTTTTAGATGAAAATCTTAGTTTATAATTAAACTAGGGTGTAGGGTTAATTAATACATAGGAGTTAAATATATATGGGAATTGGGTTTTTATCGGGATTTACTATAATAAAGTTAGTCATTAATATGAAAAATGGGCGGAAAAGGGAAAAACACTAAGCAAAATGCTTTTTTGTGAATTACATGTTTTCACATATTTACACTAATACTTAGGGTAAAGCATTTTTGTGGGTTTTTGGTCTAAAAATATTTTATATGGGGGGGGGGGATTGCTTTTTCTTAGGCGAAAAGTGTTTAAACCTTAGGAAAAAGGAGTATTATTAGGAAAATAAATGAACTGAAGGGGGGTTGAAATTTTATGAGGGGAATCTAGTACTTGATATCCATAAGTCTTTAAGCCGAGGGTCCGGTCCCTCCAAAAGTTAGAGAAATGCTCTGAGCCTCTTTGACTTAAAGTTTTTTAAGTACTTTGAACTTTATTATGGGAAATTAGTTAAGTAAAGAGGTGAAATGAGTGGGGGAGGTTAATTAATTGACTTTGAAATCCATTTGTATGCTTGGTTGTCCATTCATACTTGGAACATATGATGAAAAATGATAAATATGCTTTTGCCTAATTAATCACCATACTTCTGCAACCTTTCTTCTACTTACCCATCTACTTATTCTACCATTTTTTATTCACTTTATTAGGGTGCATTTAAGCTAGCAAACCCTTATCAATATTTTCTTTTCTTTACATAGAAAACTATCTAAATCAAACCTTATCTCATCCAAGGGCTCAGTTTAAATAGTTGAGCTCTATTATTTACTCTACCTCTCTAATTATCTGTGAAGATTACACTATTTGGTGAGATTTTATTCTCTATCCATAGACATGAAATTGAAAACATGAAATAGCCAAGTTTAAACATTTTGACTATTCATGGATTGTGGCATAAGTGACAAGCTGCACACAATCATTCATTAAGCATAAAAAAAGTAAGTAGTAGTGGCATTTTGATTTGCACACTTTCATGGTCTTTTGGTTTTCTTGGGGTTCATATTTTCCAATTTTTTGTGACCTATTTTCATTCTTTTTGTCCTTTGATTATTCTTTTAGGACATAACCTCTTTACATTTTTTAATTTTTTTTAATATGGAAAACGTTTGCAGAAAGCAAAGGTATGTAAAATATTACAAGGTTTAACCTTAGTCAATCAAAATTATGACTCCTATTGGTATAAGAACATAATAGTTGCTCCACTTGGGGATGAAATTTCCTGGTGAAATGTCAAGAACTTTGTAAACCAGTAGCCTTTGAATTGTTGTTGATGTTACCTTACAAAATTATCCTCTATGGCTCTGCATTATTGATACTTATGATAGTGAATCCTTCGAAGCTTAGGGTCTTCTCTCCGGGCTTCAACTTTAATGACCACCATCCAATCCAAACTAAACTTTTTTGAAAAAAACGGAATATGTACAATGGAAAGTAAAAATCAGTAGTTAGGTTCAAAATAGTGTTTGAGCATCCAACCATTCACTGGTCCACCTTTTGCTTCTATACCATCCATTTCTCTGAGGAAGAAAGCATTATTACCTTTGAAAGCATAAATGACATATGGGCCTTTCCATAGGAAATCAAATTTTCCATGTTTACCTTCATCTTCCCTCCTTGAATCCCATCTTGGGACTTTGTCACCAAGGTAGAAATGCTCAGCATTGGTCCTTTTATCAAAAATATTCTTGATCCTTTCCTGTGCAACCTGAGATCTGATGTACACTTCTTCCCTGGTTTGCTGTAAATGAATTGTTTGGTTGATTCTTCTTTGGATTTCATTTGGTTCAACCTGCAATTCTTGGAGCAGCTTCATCACTGGTGTTCCCAAGGAAGATGGAAAAACAGCTTCCATCCCATAAACTAGTTTGTAGGGAGAGGTACCAATTGATTTCTTTGTGGTTAGTCTATCTGCCCATAAGGCATTGACTAGCTTTTTATTCCATGTTTTCTTATTGTCCTCGAACAACTTTTTTATGATGTTCACTAGGCTCTTGTTTGAGGATTATGCCAGTCCATTTCCTTGAGGATAATAGGCAGTGGAATGGCCCAGGTTTATATGATACTTGTTGTAGAAATCTATCATCCTTTTGGATTTAGAGGCTGCCGCATTATCAGTAATGATCTTAGTTGGACATCCAAATCTTGATAGAATGTTGGTTTCAAGGAAGGTTATGATAATAGTGTTAGTGGCTTTCCTTGAAGGTATGGCCTCTATCCATTTGGTGAAATAGTCTGTGGCAGTGAGGATCCATTTGTGTTGGGTAGAAGAAGGTGGGTGAATCTCACCAATGAAGTCTAACCCCCATTGTTGAAAAGGTGTTTCAGCAGAAATTGGTTTTAGGGGTAAAGGTATGAGCTTTTTCTTTCCCTCAAAAATTTGACATTTGTGATAGGAGGTCACATATTTATTTACATCAGAAAACAAAGTTGGTCAGTAGAAACCAGCTGTAAGAATTTTATCTGTAGTGGTTTTCTAGTAAAGGTGTCCTCCACAGTCACCTGCATGAAACTATTGTAATACTTTGTCAGACTCATATTTTAATAAAAAATTGAGAAGAATACCTTCATGATTCCTCCAAAACAAAGCATTGTCTAATATGCAAAATTTCAAGGATTTCATCTTCAAAAATCTACTTTTGAAGTTAGATAATCCTAGAGGAGCTTGTAAATTTTGTAAAACATAAATGATATCAACATACCATAGTGATTCAATAAAGGCCTGGCTGATTAGTGGAGACACCATCTCCTCTTCATTATCTATTTGTGAAATAAATTTTATATCTAGGACCTGACATTTTGACTCAGCCATAAGCTTGGCTAAACCTTGGCCCTTGATTAACTTAGTTGGTCTGATTTCTATATCATATTATAAAATAGTAGCAATCCATTTTCCCCTCTTTTTCCATCTGGACCACCCTGAGTTAGGATGTCTTTGACAACTGAATTGGGAACATAGGCTACTATATGAGAATATAAAATATATACTCTAAAGTCCTTGATAGCTTTGACCAAAGTAAAAGCTTGTTTTTCCATTATTTTATATTTTAGGGGGGCATCTCTAAGGGCCTTGCCAAAGAAAGCAATAGGTTGTTCATAGCCCTGGTCATTTTTCTGTAGTAAAACTGTAGCAATTATGTGCTCAAAAGCAAAGGAAAATAAAATGAAATCTCTGTCAAATTTTGGATTGATCAAAACTGGTGTTCTTGTTAAGGCTAGTTTAATGTCTTCAAAGGATTTCTTAGCCTCAACAGTCCATTTTATGGTCGAACCTTTTTTCAACATATTGTTCAGTGATCTAATTAATTCTGCTAGATTAGAAATAAATCTCGTAAGAAAGTTAATTTTCCCTAAGAAAGCTTGTAATTCTCTGATGTTCCTTGGATGTTGTATCTGTAAGATGGCTTCTATTCTTGCAGGGTCTTTTCAGATACCATCTTTTGAAATTATACGACCTAGTAACTTTCCTTCTTCTAATCCAAAAAACGACTTCTTAGGGTTCAAAGAAATTCCATATTTCCTACATTTAATAAAAACATACCTTAGATGATCCAAATGCTGGTTGTCAGATTTTGAAAATACAGTAATGTCATCTAGGTATATCACTAGGAAATCATGAATTTCTTTGGCGAAGGCTATATCCATAGCCCTCTGAAAAGTGGCTTCTGTATTCATTAGTCCAAAAGGAATTTTCACATACATGAATGTGCCCCAAGGATTAGTGAAGGAAGTCTTGGCTTAGTCATCAAGATGAACTAAAATTTGATTGTAACCAAAAAACCCATCCAATAATGAGATCTTGGTTGATCCAACTACCCTTTGCAAAATATGGTACATTTTGGGGAGAGGGTAATTGTCTTTAAGGGATAATTTTTTGAGGTTTCTAAGGTCCACACAGAGTCTGATCTGTCAGGTTTTGTTCCTAGTTGGCACCAGGTTTGAAACCCAATCAGAAAATCTGCTTGGTGTAATTATCTTAGCATCATACATTCTTTGGATTTCCTTTTTAATTAAAGGTAATAGGACATGATTTATCCTTCTAAGTTTTTGTCTGAAAGGTTTTTTATTTTCTTTATAGGGATTGTGTGTTGTATGATGCTGGTGTCATAGGATTTGAGGTCCTCATAACTCCAAGCAAATACATCCTGAAATTCTTTTAATAACTCAATGTATTTTACTCTTTCAGTGGGAGGTAATGATTTAGAAAGTTTGATAAATTTTGGATTTTCATCAGTGCCAATATTACACTCCTCCATATCAGATTTCAAAGGTTCCATTTTGGGCTTTCTAGGGACATCATTTGAATCAAACAGGTCTTCCAAAGGGGTTAATCCCTTAGGTAAGAAATTGTCTTTGAGATTGATTACTTCAGTGTCTTCGTTAATTATCTCATCAATCTCAAATTGTTCTAGGTTTTCTACATCTGATTTTCTAAGTTTAGTGGGATGGAATCTATCTATCTCTTCACCTTCTATTTCATTTATTTCTATTTTATCTTTAGTGTTAAGGTCTATTGATGTGTTAGTATCTATATTGCTATTTACAAATTCTTGTTCTGAAATAAAAAAGTTGTTTATTTGTTTGTCATCAACAAATATTTGCCAGTTATTCAAATTATCTGGGATTGTAGGCCTATGCCTTACTTCAGCAGTACACTGATAGTTAGGCTGAAAGGGTAACTTGTAGGTGCTGGCAAACATTGATAAACTATGAGCCTGCATATTATGTTTTCTAGGAATTACACCAACTTTGGTTTCTAAGAAAGTGTTTAGTATTTCTACAATGGTTCCTCTGTAACAACATAATCTAGGGTCTTTGGTCATATATACAACATTAATTTGTTTTATCACTAATTCAAAGCCTCCCATGATAGAAACTCTTATAGCTCCTAGCTTCCTAACTAATTTAAGACCTAAAATTAGTGCTTCATACTCAACGATATTGTTAGTACATTTAAAATTTAGTCTGTATGCATGGCCTTCTGAATAATCATTCTCTAGATTATATATCCAAACTCCTTCTCCTGCTCCAAACTTGTTGACTGACCCATCAAACTCAAGATGCTACAATATCTCATGTTCATAATTAGTATCATTTGTTTCCACCAATTTTTCCTCAACTTGACTAGTTTAGTGGAAAGTTCTAAAGTTTGGATAGTTTCCTTTTGTTTTGAAATTGCAATTTCTTTTGGTTCTGTATCATCACTATTTAAAAGAGTTCCTTTTGTTTCATCAGTATTATACAAAATAAATGAAAGAATGTCTGAATGTACAGAGTATATAGGAAAGTTTTGAGGACGATCCTGGCTACTCATCGTGTATTTCATTAAAGTTTCTCGGTACAACTTCTTGGGTTGTCCAAAAATAGAAATTGTTGCATATGACATATCAAGTTGTATATATCCTTGATGTTTGGCTCCCCATGACGTGGATAACAGCATGCCATACTTGGGTGGGATGTCAACAACTACAATATCCATAAGGATGATTTTGGTAGGGTATTGAACTAAGGTAACACAGAGGTCTTTAATCAACCCCAGACACTTTACTTGACTTGAGTCAAATGAAAATAAGTCCTTGTAAGGTCTTGTAATGTCTAGGTTCAAATTTTCCATTACTGATTTGGGCATTAAGCTGTGGGAGGCACTAGAATCTAACATTGCATTATGAATAATGTTGGAAATAATACTGAGAGGGGGGGGGGGGGGGGGGGGTGAATCAGTATTATAAAATCAATAAAACTTTTTCATTTCCATACTTAGATATATATACGCTACTTCAGTTAATAGAACCCGCGTGTATACGCAACTATGTCTAATGCAACTAGCGTATATCCAGAATACTTATGGTTCAGTTAATCCATTAAATGTTTATCTTTAGTTAGTGCATCAGAACTTAGTTAACCATATGAACAGTAAGCAGGTGCAGTAAAAAAGAACAAATCATCACACACAAGAAGCACACATGAACACCATGATCTAAGGTGGAAACCAAATGTGGGTGAAAACCACCTGCTGCAGTCGTCTCTATCTTCTTTTAATAAGAAAAATCATTTTACAATATTTTTGTACTGGTGCAGTCTTATACCAGTACGCAGGCTTCTACCTGCAGAAGGCTACAACCTTCTCTCATTCTCTAGACTCTCCTGGAAGGGAGCTACAACCCCCTTAGCTCTTGTACTAGCCGATCCATTTACTAGTACGTAGGTGCTGGCCTACTGAAATGCTCCAATCTTTACTCGTTTTCCAGCTGCTACTGGAAGGGAGCTACCACCCCCTTAGCTCTTGTACTAGCTGATGTACTAGTACGTAGGTTTCGACCTACAGAAGGCTACAACCTTCTCTTTCTTCCTCCAGGTACCACGTTTCATACATTTTCAGACTGGATACTCCTGAAGCACAACACAATAATCTGAAGGCCACATTTCATCCAATTTTCATACTGGACCCATCAATATCATTCAAGCAAAAAATCAATCAATACTAGCATCATCAATCTCTGAATCACTGAAACACTGAAACCCTGTCAACAACACAGTCACCAGAACACAAAGCAGACAACATAAATCTGCAATAACAATCAGACCCAACTGCAACTTCAAATATCATACTTCATAATGTATACGCTACTACGATGAAACAAACCCGCGTACATATGCACTTTTACCAAAGCTAACCCACGTACACATCTGCAAACATTAACTCAGATCTTTGTAGCTGTTCCAGACATCAGTCATACCCAAATCATAACATTTACAGAACATTACATGCATCAGTATATAGATCTAAAGTAAACAAGATCAAAATGTATAGAGATGATTCATTCCAGGCCATTAGATCCCGATATATCCTTAGATCTTGTTCTCCATCAACTGCTGAGGTTCTTCCTTAGAAAAACATCATGAACCCATAATTTGCATACTTGATCTCATACTTCATCAGATATTCAAGACTTTCTCAATCATTTTGCCTAATGATCTTCTCCTCCTTTTATAGCCTTAGGCTTTTCTCAATACCATGATCCAAAACCATAAATAATCAATACCTTGGACCAAATACTTTGGATCAACACTTCTGACGAGATACCATGGTCCAAAACCATAGGTTCAAATACCAAGGACTAAATACCACAGACCAAACATAAGTTCTCCCACATGTGCGCACTTTTTCTTGTGTGAAAGTGCATGTATGCGCATATGCGTCTTTGGAACGTCTAACCCGCATGTATACGCAACTTTGCATTAGTGAACTACATATATACTTTTCTCTCTTCATTCTTGTAGTCTGATCATCAATTCCTTGCTACTGACCTGCTGCACTATGATCTGTCATCTGTGTGATTTGCCATCAAGGAAAACACTTGTCTCATAATGCCAATAATCTCCCCCTTTGGACTTGATGGCAAAGCTAACTTGCCATGCTGAGAACTGTCATCTGATTCCTTTGAGCTATCCGGCATCCCATGCATTCAGTCACATCTGATATCTCTTCTGTAGATTCATCTAGTTATAAATAAGTGAGATGTTCTTCTACGAGTGGGTTGCCATCAAGTACAACACATGCATCATAATGCCAACAATCTCCCCCTTTGGACTTGATGGCAACAACACCAAATCACTCTCCCCTTTTGACATCAAGGGCAAAGGGCAGACCAAGATATTCTCTTTCCTTGATAAACATTCTGCTGACCATACTCCCCCTAAGTACCTGCTGAAATCTCTGAATGTGCTCCCCCTTTGTATATGCCAAGGTGTACCAATCTGTCCATGCTCCCTCTGAGTACATGCTGAAAGCTCTGCTCTTGCTGAAGTGTGTTGTTCATGCTTCCCCTGACTGTAAGAAAGGTCTGCAAAAAGATGTTCTACAAGAAAGAACATGACTCTATACATAATAAGTGACCTTCCTAGCACCAAAGACTCATACATACATCCATCTCCCAACCAAGTGGGGATATACCAGAATTGAATCATCTACCCAACCAAGTGGGGATACACCAGAAGTTTACATATGACAAATAATTACATTACATTATTCATCCGAGGCATATTGGGGAAACCAACATAGGCCGTTACATGACCTTGATAAGAAAAGATATACATGACATAGAGACGAAATATTTAAAACAATTCTATGAGAGTCATTAGCAACATCTGTCAATCATCATTCAGATTAGCAACCATGTTCTCCTTCTGCACGTGTTATAGACATTTTTGTGCCTTACAGCATTGAGCATGAAATGTCCATAATCAAGGGATCCAAAGTCCCTAAACATGTTGTTCCTACCCCTAGAGGAACAAGGCCAACTAACCACAGCAATTCACTGAAGTTCTCCACCTGAAAACACTCAAAAACAAGCCAATTATGGATCATGTCAACTGCTCCACTGAGCATCTGCGCTGAATGTCAACTGCTCCACTGTCTACCTGCATCGAATGTCAACTCCAACAAAGGCTACCTGCGCTGAGCGTAACTGGACAAGTGGCAGGCTCATTTCTCAATGTGTCAATGCCCAGGAAGCTTCCAAAGTGACACTTGCATCAAGGAATTCGACTGGTGATGAGTAAGAGGTTCCAAATCTCCAAGTGGAAGCAAGAACCTCCAAGTGGACTCAAGAACTGAGAGAGAGAGAGGACACTAGTCACTTCTCAAGCTGACTCATCCTCTCTCCAATATCCCTATATATAGATCTCTCCTCTATGAGATCAGGGAGGCTGGAATTTTGTGATTGCAAAGAATTGCTGTTGGTTTGTGGCTGGAAACATTGGGTGCTTAATGCTTTGAAGGGAGCTGAAGAAGGAATTCCATTCTGCTGGGAAGGAGATGCTGGATTGGAGCCCTATGGGTTGTATCTCTTCTTGAACCCTGTTACTTATCAATAAAGCTATCTTGATTCTTTCCTATATGCTGGTGTATTTTGTATGATTGCATTAGCGTATTTGATTTACCTCTAATCCTGAATCATTTATGAATATGTATATGTGCCTTTGTATTGTGTTCTTCTCTTGTCGCAAGTAGTTGTTCTCTTGTCACAGGTAGCTGTTCTCTTGTGACCTCGTGGGATTCAAGTAGCTGTTCTCTTGAGCAGGCGAGGAGACGAGTAGCTGTGGACACACAAAGAGAAGAGGATCTAGATCGAGGGACAACCGGAAGACAACGGTAAGTCTGCCGATCTCCCCTCTTTCACATTTCATAAAGGAAGAAATCATGATAGCTGTATTCGTTTGTTGCTAAGGCACTGTCACACCTTAGGTGGATAGGATCGTTCTGCATAGGCATTTTTCCCCACAACAAATTGACGACTCCGCTGGGGAAAAATTGTTTATTCATTTCATTTGTGTTTTCGTCATTTATTTACTTCATAGACTCGACAACAACTATTGAACTGCATCTTTCCCGGATGCAAAGTAAAAGTTGCTGCTTTGATCCAGTTGTTGGACTTGTCTATGATCTAAACTAGATCCACAAATGATTTGATGATCCTTGTGATAGTCTTTAGTACCCTATCAAAGCATCCCTCTATTTATACCTTGCTTGTGTTTCTGATTTGGCCTGAAACAGTTGATTTTTGAGCATTTTGTGACCCAGAAACCAAGGGAAACGAGAGTTCTCTCTTTCAGTACAGACACTGTGAAGGCAGTCTGCATTTCAACGCAGTTCCCGAAGGGGCTACCTGCGCTGAATGTCAAACTGACAGTGTTAGACCTGCGCTGAACCAGTGTCGCCTTGTGCAACTGGGGTTCTTTGTCCTCTGTTGCCCTGTTTTGATCTCTGTTTTTTGCAGCCTTTAACCAGCATAGGTACCAGTATGATAAACCTTTTTCTTTGCTTAGATTCCGCCTCTTTTTTGTACAAAAAGATTGTGAATGTTTTTATGTGTTTGTGGCGTCATTTACAGTCTTCCTTTGCATGAGTAAAGTAATCATCCTGTAGCCTTTGATTCAGATTTGATTATAATCTTAGAAGAGAGTTCGTGGGCTGTTTTCAGATTGATTATAGATTTACTTTTTCTTATTGGTTTGAATTTGTCTCTTTCAAAGTGTCAAAACAAGTCTTTATTTCGAAAATCGCAAAGTGATTGTAATCTCTTCTACCCTTGTTGATTTCGAAGAAAGTGAACTTGTTTGTATTGATCATTGTAAAAGCAAATTCAAAGTTGTGCAAAAAGCTTTCTTTGTAGGCATTTATACTAAGAAAGTGGAAAACAAACACCTGCATTGTGCATTTTGCATTTGATAGTTTGCATGTTGGATTTAGGGAAAGTGCATTAGAGTGTGCTGATTGCTCTTTGAGAAAAGATAGTGTTATTCTTTTCCCTTAGTAGCTAGGATTTTCAAAGTTGAAAGATAATAAAGCTTGCTTATCATCTTAGACTGCATTTATGAATTTGTATCATACATCTCGTGGTGAACCTTGAAAGGAAAACTTTAAAAAGATCAACCTAAAATAAACTGAATGAACCTAACAACGCTTTGTAACATAACGCACAACATAGAGGTCTAGGCTAGAGACGTGTTCCGGCGTCGTTAAGCCTAGTGACTGTCGATCTCGAAGAAGGTGGGTGATTCCTCCTGAGAGACGGTAGTGCTAGTACGGATTTGTGCTCCCACGTACCGTCGCGTATATATTGGGAGACCCCTATAGGCATATATCTTTTATCCTTAGGAAGCCGTGTCGGCCGCCCTACTGATCGCAATGCAGTGAACACAGCATTCACGAAGATCGACCACCCGTACCGTAAAAAGTATTCTGTGGTTTTGCGAAAAGTTTGGCACACCCTTTGCCTAGATCTCCAGAGCAGTTTCTTTTGGCCTTTTTCAGACTCTATAACAGAAAAAGTCCATCCGAGCATTTGTCACTTCGGGCTCATTAAAACATCGAAGGAGACTAGAGTCATCTTTAGCTTTTTCTCGACTCTTTAAAAGTGAAAAAGCAAGTTGTGTCTAAAGCGTCTAATAAAATTCATTCAGTTCGGAAACACCAATTTCCCCTTTTATATTTTGGTTGATTGAGTAATCCGTAATCGTGGAAGAAAGTCAATTGAAACCCCGTCGTTCGCGGAGGCTTACGAGTCAACCGTCTTTGTCTCCGGAATCGAAAACAGTACGGACAAAGCGAACTCGTTTAACCGGTTCAAAATCTCCTATCAAAGTTAGAACAAGGGTTCCAACTACATCTGAGATTCCGGTTACTCCAAACATTTCTGGAAACCCTGCCTCTATAGAAGAAGTTCAACAGCCACAGAGGGACAGTAATACTGATCCTAGTCTGGGGGCAAATACTTGTGTAACTGAACTAGTTCCATCTGTAACCGGTCCAGAGAGTTTTGTTCCTCAAACAACTGTCGTTGTCGAAACAACCCCTTCTTCAGCACTAGAAATATTTTACGGACCTAACGGTCTTCCTCTTCCACCGGGTTTGATTGCGATAGAGGAAATTGCAGAGGATCCGCAAGCAAGTACTCCAACTCATTTTGGAGTAGGGGTCACTCTATTTCCTTCATCAGAAGTTAATCCACCACAAGTGGAAGTTCCTGTAGAATCGCTAGGCAATCTATTGGATAGACTTAAAATGTCTGAACAACCGTCAACATCCAGGACTGTGTCAAATGACACAGCGACAGCGGAAGCCCCTGCTGTCACTCCGACAATGTTTTCCGGCATACCATCTGTCCCGACTAGCTCACAACAGCTAGAAGGAGTCCACCAAGGGACTATTTCGACAGTGTGGTCTGTTCCAGTTTGTTCATCCGGAATAATATCCGGCAAATCTTATGTTGAGACTCGCCAGATTGATCCATTTGTAGGTCAGTTTGGGCAATCCAGTCCCCAAGGACAATCAATCCCCTTGAGTTCCGGATTGCTACCGTATGGGGGGAAGTTTACCCTTTCATTACCCCCTCCGGGAGGGTATCCATACGGGAGTTCACAACAATATTCAGGTTATACTGGAATTACATCAAGTGGTTGGGTACCTATGCTACCACAACAACCAAGGGTTGTATATTCTATGCAACAGTGTGTACCTATGTCGAATATCCCGACCACACCGGCTATTGTAACAGTGTCACAAGTTCAAGCGATGCCTGTTGCATGTCAACCTCAGATTTCTCAGGTTGTAATGCAACAGCCCCTTGACCATGGGTCACAACCACAATCACCAACTGGTGGGGCGACACAGGTCCAAATGGGTACAATTGCCCCACACCTTGGTCCGACGGTTAGCATAGCGCAACAGAACATGGCTTCACAACCGTGGCTAGTGCAATACCAACAACCACAATTCCAGCAAGTGTACCAAGGTTCTGAGCAGCAGATCTTTGCGAACAGTGGACAACCGTATATTCAAAACGGTCAAAACCAACCGCTTTACAGTGGTCAAGTCCACCAACCGTATCAGTCATACCAACATCAATTACATTATGCTGGTATGCAAAGACCCACTGCTCAAGCGATTCCATCGTACCTTGGTTATGCTTCGCCTAACCTGAATCAACAGTTGCCATTTGTGGCAACTTTAGAGTTACCCGATTTACACCGGTTAACAAACGATCCGATTGCTTACGCCCCTTGGTGGCCAGCGATTCCTCACAAACTTCCGTCTGACATTCCTAAATTCAATGGAAATCCAGGTGAAGACCCATCGAATCACGTGATGACTTTTCATCTGTGGTGTTCGTCGAACACCCTGAACGATGATTCGATAAGGCTTCGCCTTTTTCAGAGGACATTGACAGGTCCAGCGGCTAAATGGTATATTGAATTACCTAGAGCCTCGTTTGACAATTTTAGCTCCCTAGCCACGACTTTCTTAACCCATTTTCAATTACCGATAAGGTATGAAACTGGAACAGAAATCTTGACCAACTTCAAGCAGACGACAGCAACACATATATCCGATCATATACATGAGTGGCGTCGTCATCGCAGGATGGTGAAGACTTACGTTCCTGATCAGCTACTAGCTGAATGGTTTATAAAGTCGTTACTTCCCGCTATAACGGAAGATGTGGCGAAGGGGGGAGTCGTAACAGAGGAGCAAGTTATTGCTCGTGCACAATATCTAGACTTAGTTTATACTCAGTCTGGCACGCTCTACGACAAAATACCTGACGCCCCGAGACTGGAATTTTCAATTCCGCCTCCTCCTAAATCCAATAGTGACTCTCATGCCGACGATGGTGTGATTGGCACGGCAAACGCGAAATCGATAAAGGCTTCGTCTAAGAAAGCCCGTAAGAATTCGGATCAAAATGCGAAAGAAGAAATTCTTGCTTCGGAAGTAAATGCCGTATCAACAGATAAAGGCAAAGAAACCAATCAACCAGGAAGCAAGAAGAAGCAAAACAAAGGGAAGAAGAAGAAACAGGGTGAGTCATCTCCTGGAAAAAATTCTTCAAGCCCTCCTGGGAAAGGGAAACAAATTTATCCGTGTCAAATATGTGATGAGGAGGATCATTATACAAAGAATTGTCCATTCAAAGCTAAGTTGAAGAGGTTCTTTAAAAGTTCACAAACCTCAGCTGTGTTAACTGATCCATTTCCCAACCCAGGTCAAAATCTGGTTGATAGTGGAAATGCTTCCCCGTCGCAAGTGCTTATGTTGTCGGTTTCAAAACAGCAGAATGATGCTTTGATTTCGACAAGGAACAAAGATTATGGGAATCCTCAGCTATCGAACGACAAAGGTAAAGATCAACCAAGTAGTTCGATAACAACTTCGACAGAAGTTGTACCGCCCATCATTCCTGAATTAACAATAAAACCGCCAAAGGGAGTAGTACACAAGTCGACATTTAATCCTCGCGCCAGGGCGGCGCAGCATTATAACATAGTGGAAGATTTGGCCCAATCGCCATCCGCTATGTCGACTCTTGAAGTACTACAGAATTGCCCATCCCAAAGGCAGGCTTTGTTATCGGCTATTGGTGGGGTTGATCCTAAGGATTCCAATCTTGTATCCTTTGATCACAAGGGATATGGTCCTCAGTTACCAGCTCAACTAGCTTTCCTTATTCAAGTGAAAGCCCTCAACAAAACTGTTCACCGAACAATTATTGATGAGGGGGCATCTACATGTATTATGTCAATGAGTTGCTGGAAAACTTTAGGATCTCCAACCTTGTCGCAATCTTCGACGACACTAAAAGCATTCGACGGAAGGACGTACACCCCGTACGGCATCCTAAATAACTTGAAGGTTGAACTAGGAGGAAAAACAGTGGAAATTGATGTTGAGGTCATCGATGGGAATCTTGACTATAACATCCTACTGGGAAGACCATGGATATATGCCATGGCAGCTGTTGTGTCGACTTATTTTAGGAAGATCGCATTCCCGTTTGAAGGAGGGATTACGGTCGTCGACCAACAGAACTTCCTCCCTAATGGTTCACAAGTTACAGGAAGCATTCCTATGATCCACGAGAGCAACCATTCGCTACAAGATATCGGAGTAGGCCTATTGAAAGACCCCACAATGATGGGAACTTTCGCGCTTCCGCCTCCTATATATATAGGAAATATAGCGTTAGTAGCAACCTGCAACATGATATCTTCTACGAAGGTCAACATGGATCATGCGATGGTTTTGCCCCCAAGCCCTATAGAAATATTGTAGCAATCAATGTTTCGGGCATGGGAGGCGAACCCAAATCAACGCTCGTCAAGCGTTTGGGTAGATAGGTCTAGAGAATATGGTACCCCATTAGATCCTTGGTCGAAAGTGCATGGGACTGACGAAGGAATCCTACAATCAATGTTGATTGAGGGGGCACCATGGAATGATCACCACCATCGTTCCCTTCTTCCGGAATATGAAGAAGATACTCAACATGACCTTTATCACCCTTCAGTTTTTGAATTCCTATCAAATACTGTAAATACGGTGGATTCCGAGCGAAACTTATCCAATATTGAAGAGACTATAGCCATAAATATCTCGACTAAAACAAATATTGTAGAGAATATTTATGTCGGCAAAGGTTGTTCCCCTTCAGAACTGGAATTATATAACGCTCTTTTTCGCGAATTCAGAGATGTCTTTGCTTGGTCATATGATGAAATGCCAGGCATTGACTCGAGTATCGTTGAACATGAAATTAAAATGTATCCTGATGTCAAACCAGTAAGACAACGGCTTCGGTAGGTGCACCCCAAGAAAGCCGCTGCCATTAAGGCGGAAGTTGAAAACTCCTCCATGCTGGATTCATCTACCCGGTTCCTCTAACCGATTGGGTATCGAATATTGTCCCTGTTATGAAGAAACAAGGGACGATTAGAGTGTGTGTCGACTATAGGGATGTAAACCAAGCTTGTCCAAAGGACAACTACCCTACACCCTTCATCGACCAGATAATTGATGAATGCGCCGGATGTGAAATCTTTTCATTTATGGATGGATTCTCCGGGTATAATCAAATAAATATCCGCCCACATGACCAGTCAAAGACTGCATTTATTTGTCCGTGGGGCACATTCGCTTATCGAAAATTACCCTTTGGTTTAAAGAACGCAGGGGCGACGTTTCAGAGGGCAATGAATTATGCCTTCCATGACATCAAGAACATCGTTCAACCATATCTCGATGACCTTCCGGCTCATTCGCGAAAGCGGACTGATCATCCGCAGCATTTAAGAGCGATATTTCTACGTTGCCGACACTACAAGATAAGACTCAATCCGCACAAATGTGTGTTTTGCGTCGGTTCTGGTCGCTTACTTGGCTTTGTAGTCTCTAAGGATGGAATTCGTCTCGACCCTTGCAAGGTTCAGGCAATCATTAATTTGCCTCCACCTTCAAATTTGCTTCAGATTCAGAAACTCCAAGGGAAAGCAAACTTTCTGAGGAGGTTCATTCCAAATTATGCAGAACTTGCTAAAGGTTATACTCGTCTTTTGAAAAAGGATGTACCTTTCGTCTGGGACCAGGTGGCGCAAGCTTCCTTTGATGCTCTGAAAGATTGTCTAGTAAAAGCATCATTAATGTACGCCCCGGACTATCAAAGAGATTTTAACCTGTATCTGGCTGCAGCAGATACGACCATTGCGATGGTTTTAATTCAAGAAGTCGACGGAATTGAAAATCCTATATATTATTTAAGTAAAAACTTGAATGACACAGAAAGCAAATATTCTTATGTTGAAAAACTAGCGCTTGCAGCTGTTCAAGCGATTCAAAAATTTCGACATTATGTCCTCTTTCGGAAACCTACCATTTTATCAGATTGCAACCCCATGACTTATATACTATCGCGACAGTTGCTGGGGGGAAAATATTCAAAATGGATAGCGATCCTTCAAGAGTTTGATCTGGAATTTGTAAAATCCAAATCAAAGAAAGCTCTAGTTTTCGCAGAATTATTGTGCGATCTCCCATCGTCGTCCAACAATGAAACATCAGAAGAGTCAATCGTGGACGAAAGTTTGTTTCTGATATCTACAAGCAATGAGTGGTATGGAGATATCATAATTTATCTCCAAACCCAAAAATTCAGGCCTAACACCTCTCACTCAGAACAGAAACGTATACGATACCAAGCTAAAGACTACATGATCGTCGGTGATACACTTTACCGTCATGGTATCGATACAGTCCTGAGGAGGTGCCTTACCCATGAGGAGGCCGAAAAAGCCCTGAATGAGTGTCATTCAGGCGCGTGTGGGGGGCATCAATCTGGATATGCAACAGCACAGAAAATCCTACGAGCAGGATACTTCTGGCCAACCATGTTCAAAGATTGCATAATCGCAGTCAGAAGTTGCCATGCTTGTCAAATTTTTGATAGCAAAACCAGAAGGCCACCCGCACCTTTACAGCCAATAGTTGCTGTTGGGCCTTTCGCCAAGTGGGGCATCGACTTCATGCAATGTAACCCCACCTCGAACGGGGGGCATGGGTATATTATAGTCGCTGTTGACTATTTTACCAAATGGGCCGAGGCGATGCCTACATTAGATAACACTGGTGAAACAACTGCCCTTTTCTTTTTCAATCATGTAGTCGCCAGGTTCGGCGTACCACAGGCTATAGTTACAGATCATGGGTCGCATTTTCGCAATCACATGATGGTCGAATTAGCTGCCAAACTAGGGCTATCTCACGACAGCTCTACCCCGTATTATCCGCAATCCAACGGACAAGTTGAAGCAATCAACAAGGTCCTGAAGCGTATGTTGCAAAGGATGATCGGGGTTCACAAAAGAAGGTGGCACCTAATCCTGTACTCAGCCTTGTGGGCTTACCGAACATCGGTAAAGAACGCGACCGGGTTCACACCTTTCCAACTGGTGTATGGCCTGGAAGCAGTCTTGCCAATCCAGTGCGAAATTTCGTCGCTTAAACTCGCAATTGATCTCCTCCCCGGAACTTCGGAAGAAGAGGCTCGTTTCTTGGAATTAATCCAATTGGATGAAACCCGTCGTGATGCCGCTTTGGCTAACGAAGCCCATAAGAAACGAGTCAAGGCGCAGTTCGACAAAAATGTCAAACCCCGTGTCTTCTCAGAAGGTGACTTGGTCTTGCTTTATGACCAAGAATCCGATAAACTGGGAGCAGGTAAATTTAATTCCTTATGGATGGGCCCCTATATTGTTAAACGAGTGTTAGCAAAAGGAGCCTACGAGTTAATGGATTATGACGGAATTCCACTGGCGCAACCCCGTAATGGGTTGTACCTTAAGCGTTACTATGCTTAAATAGTAACCTGTGTACTTTTGTTGTATTTTGTTTTCGCTAAAGTGATTGTTCTGGTCGTGTGATCCACCTTTTTTCATTTGTTGCAGATGTCAAACCTTCTGGAGACATGTGTTGGATATGCCAACGGAGCGAGTCGTAGTTCGCGGAACCTATCCTCCGCAGCCTGGGCCATTTTTTATCCAAGCGGCGAGTTAGTAAGTTTCAGAGGTGTGTGTATTGGGCGATCAACGAATAACATCGCTGAGTATAGCGCGTTGATAGAACTACTCTCTGATGCCATCACCCGTGGCATACGCCAACTAATCGTCAGGCTAGACTCACAACTCGTAATACTACAACTCAATGGTATATATTCCGCTCGCAATCCAGCTATTTATCGCATGTTCCTAAGGGTTAAGATTTTGGAAAGACAATTTGATTCAATTCAATACCAGCATATTTCCAGAAACTTAAACACATTAACCGACTCGTTAGCAAACTATGTGTTAGATAGACATTTGCAACATTTATAAAAAGAGACACATCATCAATGATTGTACATATGGATCATATAACTCAACCAGAATAAAACTCGAAAATCAAAAAATATATAAGTTGTTTATCGTTCATACATAGTGTTCTGTAACCAAGACAAAATCGTTCATATGACCCAAAAACTCAAAAATGCTAGGGGGCACCCTAGTCTAGTGATGCTCATGATAGCACGTCACGGCCTGTGCAATCATGCGCAAGAGACGAGTCCATCGTCTAGGCACGCCAGTAGTATGCCGCTGCAACTGTAAAGGTAACTCATCAATCCTCACATCGGGAATGCCGAGAGTAAGGCTCTCAACCTGCTCCTGCACAGCTGTAAGGGTCTCGGCTACGTCAAGGTCGCGGAGAATGACTCTCCCAGCAGGCTCCACTGCCGGGGCAGCAACTGGCGGTCTCGGACGAACTGCTGGACGAACAGGACCAACATCTGCATGCACCCAAGAGTTTGATTAAAAGTCTTGACAGAATAAAGCACATCAACATTATTAATAAAAACAGTAAAAAGTGATACGCTCAAAGATTTTACCAATAGCGCCCCACTGTTCGCCATCCGGTAACACCAAATCCGGATCACCTCGGAAATCCATACCCACATATGGATACTCGGAAAAGACCATCTCCTGGCGCTCGAACCACCTGAAGAAGGTATCAGTGAAAGTGATCTGAGGTTGACCAGCATGCCTAGACATGTGATCGACCCATCTCTGCATGCGTGGCTCGGTCGGAGAAGGCAAGTCGAGTGCAATATACTGAGGCTGCATCAGTGGGATTTTCTCCAAGGCGAAGGCAGTCAGAATAGAACCAAATCCAAAGTTCTTCAGCTTCCCATCCTTTACCTTGGTCAATTGACTTTTCATCTAAACAAGTACTGCATCACACGAGTTGAATACTTTTGGTTGGAGACACTCTAAGGCGTGCTGCACATAAGACCTGTTGGCAACATGTAGAGATGCGCTACCGGCCATCCTACCAATAGTGTACAAAATGGACCTGAGAGACCTATCAGTAATCTCACGGATAACAACCTTGCCGTCTCTGCTCGGTTGGGAACCTTCCCTACAGTACTGGCGAACATAGTCTCTCACGGAGTCATTCCCCCGGGCCGAACCTGACAAAGAAATGGGAGCACCCCGCCTTGACAACCCAGTCAAGAAGTAAATGTCTACGATGGTCAAGGGGATGGTTTTTCCCCTAATCTGGAATACTTGGTTGATTGGATCCCAAGCATCAAGCATGTACTGCAGCAAAGAAATCTGTGCTCTCATGCTAGAGATACGGAAGAACTTCAGCAAGCCACAATTCCGCAGCGCGTTCACCGTGATAGGGTCATGGAGAGAAATCATATCTTCTTCTTCATGTTCTCGTTCTCGCCATGTAAGGGACATTTTGCTCAAAGGTTCCTGCAAAACAAACAAGAGAATGAGTAAGATCCTGGATTTGATGAGAAACTGGCGAAATTTCATCAAAAAACTGTGCATAGAACTGCTTTTCTGAGATCAACGTAGTTGGCGAGTGTCCTACCTGCGTTAAAGGTCAAACTGCCTTAAGGCAGCTTGACATTCAGCGCAGGTTTCGAATGGACTGCCTGCGCTGATGCCAGAGTGCCCTAGCAAAACCCCAGGGGCTCATGGGGACAGGAAAACAGGCACAAAATTGAAAAAGGAAACCATGAAAAGAAAGAGCTAGGGTTTAGCTCCTACCTGGTCCAGATGGCGCTGAAAATCGTCCGCAGAATCTCCCGGAATCAGCTGGTGAAAATCAAGGGGGAAGAGGCACCTCCAAAGCTCCAACAAACCAAGTTCAAATGAAATGGTAAAATGAGAGGTAAAAACACCTTTTAATGGCTTTTTACGAAGTTCAAAGCGAAATATTAGGGTTATAATCTCATTTTCATGCAAATGTTATTCATTTCTAACTAAGTTTGATGTAGCAATTAGGAATGCAGTACTATCCTTGAAAAGAGAAAAACTAGTTATAGTAAAAATCAAAATTTGACTATATAATCGAGCAGTTTTAGCATAAAGTTCATGCTCGTTAAAAAATAAACGCAAGATCGAGCAGTTTTAACGCGGAATTTATGCTCGTTAAAAAATAGAAAAGCGATTGTGAGCAAGAGTTTCCTCCAGAGTTCAAGCTCATTAAAAAATGAACCTATCCCGGTAAATAACCTCTGTGATCGTAAATTTATCAGCCATAAAAGCCTTGGTCGTGTTTGCACCTGCCACCTCCACTTTTCATTTGGCCGATCATTCACCTCCATATGATTGTTTACCCATTTTGAGGAACAGTTGCGAAGAGTGATTTCACCTAGCCATCCTTGTGACACTGCCGTGATTGGAAAATTCCAACCTGTACCTGGAATCTGCTGCTAACCCTGTTCATCACTCATTCCTCAGAAGACGAGTCTTCTTTAAGCTCTTTTCAATTGACTCGTAAAATATGAAAAGATTGCCGAGTTTTGGCCTTCCAGCTCGTTAAAGGACAGGAAGAGCTATCCCTCCTCTAGATTTTAATCTTTTTGGACCTGAGGGATTATTGCACAAAAAGATCGAGCGCTTGTTTTATTCGGCTCGTTAAAATTATCGAAAACTCATCCCTTCTGTATTGTTTTATACTTTTTCGGACTTAAGGGATTAGATGACGAAAAAGGAATTTTGGAGTTAACTTTATGGACCTTTTCAGACTCTCTAAAAATGAAAAGGACCGAGTTATCCTTGTCGTTAGACTCGTTAAAATTATTAAATAGCGACAAACTTGTCTTTAGACGAGAACGAGTTTCCCTATCGCTAGGCTCGTTAAAACATAGCGATGGGCTTGCCCGAAGGGCAGGTTATAGAACAAGCATATGTTATCCTCCTCAAGCTTGACAAAAATAAAGAGGTACTGGTCAGCAATGACTGGGGAAAAATTGGGAAAAATCAAGAAAACTTTGATGGTAGCAGGTCGCTCTTGAACATGACACTTTTCCTCCGTACCACATTCGGGTTGGGTTGTTTCATTCACCGATCACATCACCATGGTCTCGCCATACCATCCATGTTTGGGGTAATGCTACCAATCCATCGCATCAGTGTCGCCATATGTTCAAGAGAAGTCGTTCAGAAAGAGTCAACCGGGTCCCATCCACTGCCATACATTATCCTTCATCCATTCATGACCGCCACCCTGAATCATATGTCATAGATCGTTTTCACCTCCATTAAAATCATTAGCTCCGTTCCGTGTCACTGATGTGGGATTCATTAAGGCCCTCCTTTGACGGATCGCTCCTTGTCGACATCAGCTCATTATCGAAGGAGTTGATCTAGGGACAACCCCTTCAGTACTTTGAAGCTTGCATGCCTCAATGGCAAGTTTCTCACTTCCGGCGACAGGTATACATCAATGACCTTCGACCAGAAGATTTTGCGTGGTGTTCGACGTCAAGTCCTTTATTCACACCACGTGAATTGTACTGCAGTACCTTGAGGGTCATTATCATTATCGGTGATTCCTCTCGCGCTTGTTAACTATTTACATCATCGACCGGTAATCAAGCGATGTCTTTCCATGTTCGACTTCAGCGCAATTCTCACATGGATCGACTTGTACTTAGAGTGAAGATCGAACGAGTTTGAAGACCTCGGATCTAGTTTCATCCATCCGGGCTGCGATATATATTTAGGAAAAATAAAGACATTTGACATGTACATCATTGCAGCAGATGATCATCCTACTCGAAGGATGATAATTTCGCCAAAATTATCAGTCTACCATCAGACGATCGTCTGTTCTATGTGAAAAAATGAATTTATAAAGCTGAGCATGGGAATGCCCGCCTCAGCTAGATCATGAAAACAGTATGAATCATAATGTATTGTATTGTATTTTATTACAGGTCTCCTCCGAACAGATGGATGAACTTCGGACCCTCCTGGATAAAGCATTTCACCCGATAAACGGCCTCATACTTTAGGGGGCAACTGTTATAGACATTTTTGTGCCTTACAGCATTGAGCATGAAATGTCCATAATCAAGGGATCCAAAGTCCCTAAACATGTTGTTCCTACCCCTAGAGGAACAAGGCCAACTAACCACAGCAATTCACTGAAGTTCTCCACCTGAAAACACTCAAAAACAAGCCAATTCTGGATCATGTCAACTGCTCCACTGAGCATCTGCGCTGAATTTCAACTACTCCACTGTCTACCTGCGTTGAATGTCAACTCCAACAAAGGCTACCTGCGTTGAGCGTAACTGGACAAGTGGCAGGCTCATTTCTCAATGTGTCAATGCCCAGGAAGCTTCCAAAGTGACACTTTCATCAAGGAATTCGACTGGTGATGAGTAAGAGGTTCCAAATCTCCAAGTGGAAGCAAGAACCTCCAAGTGGACTCAAGAACTGAGAGAGAGAGAGGACACTAGTCACTTCTCAAGCTGACTCATCCTCTCTCCAATATCCCTATATATAGGTCTCTCCTCTATGAGATCAGGGAGGCTGGAATTTTGTGATTGCAAAGAATTGCTGTTGGTTTGTGGCTGGAAACATTGGGTGCTTAATGCTTTGAAGGGAGCTGAAGAAGGAATTCCATTCTGCTGGGAAGGAGATGCTGGATTGGAGCCCTATGGGTTGTATCTCTTCCTGAACCCTGTTACTTATCAATAAAGCTATCTTGATTCTTTCCTATATGCTGGTGTATTTTGTATGATTGCATTAGTGTATTTGATTTACCTCTAATCCTGAATCATTTATGAATATGTATATGTGCCTTTGTATTGTGTTCTTCTCTTGTCGCAAGTAGCTGTTCTCTTGTCACAGGTAGCTGTTCTCTTGTGACCTCGTGGGATTCAAGTAGCTGTTCTCTTGAGCAAGCGAGGAGACGAGTAGCTGTGGACACACAAAGAGAAGAGGATCTAGATCGAGGGACAACCGGAAGACACGGTAAGTCTGCCGATCTCCCCTCTTTCACATTTCATAAAGGAAGAAATCATGATAGCTGTATTCGTTTGTTGCTAAGGCACTGTCACACCTTAGGTGGATAGGATCGTTCTGCATAGGCATTTTTCCCCACAACAGCACGTGTTCCACCTAAAATAAAACCAACATATACACCACTGTATCAATAGAAACAGGCGTATATACGCGGATGTTCTTCATAAAACTCGCGTACAACCACTTCCAGATCAGCAACTTGTAAATGTCCTGTAACAAGGTATGTCTGCATATAGATATCAACTCATCCTTTTGAACATCATCATAAAATTATTCACATTATATCATATGTGAAAAACACCATAGTCATCTCATCATCATCAAGATTTGCATGATCTTATATACCATCCATGTAACATTACACGGGAATATCCCTTATCTGACAATCATCAATCAACATATGTGAGTATCAACCTATCATCATATAGGTAAGAACTCATCATCATCATATCTCCAACAATGCAACTCCATGTATCCAGCACTATGTATCTAGAGCTCAAGACTTCTTGATATCATCAACAGCCACAATCCTCATCCATGTGAGTGCCAAGAACTATAGGAATCCTGCATCATAACTGTATTATATGATCTTTATGCATATGACGATAGTAGCATATGAGTGGCCCATCACTCATATGAAGATCACCATATCCATATCCATATGAAGATCACCATGTAAGCACCATATATGCATTATCAAAGAATCAACCAAAAATCTGAATTAAACACCAACTATGTAACCCCAAGAATCATATGAGATGGACAACTCATAACCATATCATAGCAAGATATATCATTTAGCCATACAAGCATCATCACCAAGGACTACTAACCATAATGTCAACAATGCATTATTAAAAGTATATGCTCCCCCTGAACCTGTGCCATCTGTTCAGTGTCAGATCTGATCATGCATATATCAGCAAGAAGTATCAGGGCATCATCATCATGAAACACTTTAAAACATCTTACAAGTATCGAGACATTTCCACACATCATCAACAGATTGTAACCATTAGGGACTGAATCATATTAGACCCTTTCTCCTGAGCATGTCCCACTGCTTTTCCTCAAACTGACATATACGCGACTGTGCAGTGTATAACTCGCATATATACGCGACTTCCCTTTATGAAACTTGTGTATGAGATTTAGGACATTGAAGTTTTACACTTTCAGCTCCCTTTGAGTATGTTATGTCTGTGCTGTGCTGTGTCTGAGTATATTGTGCTGTGCCACATATTTCTGACTGTACTTCATTATTCTTCCATATCTTCAAGTGTGATGATGTTTTCTCCTTTTGGTATGGTGCCCGTACTTTGTTCCTGCATTCCTTTGCTATATGTCCAAGCTTGTTACATGCATAACATATTACATGTTTCACATTCCTTCTGTAGCAATCAACAACTTTGTGACCAAACATATTGCAAGAAAAACAATATCCATTAAAGTACCTGGAATGTGATGATCTTTCTGCATGACGGTCTTGAACCACTCTTCTTCTGCATCTGGCTGCAACATGTCCAAGATTGTGACATACATAACATTCAACATTATTCATCGGACGAGTAAAAGATTTTCTTTGAAGGATTTCTTTCCTTGGCTGTTGATGGGGTTGACCTCTCATCTCCTTGTTGAGCATTTCAGATTTTACATTAGATTCCCTTGTCTTACTTTGTGAACTAGATTCTTTTTCAACAGATTCATGAAAACCAAGACCAGCTTTGATAGCAGGAGACCTTTGACTACTAAGAATATCATCCAAGATCTTAGTACTATCTTGAAATTGTAAGAGCTTATCTTTTTCTTCTAATTTATCCTTTAGAATATTTACCTCAACCTGATGTTGCTCTTCCTTTTCAAGATACTGCTTCTTCATGTTTTCTTCAACATTTCTTCCTTCTTCCAATTGATGTCTTAGATCAAGAACTTCATTTTATTGCTTTTCATGAGCTTGGAGTAGTTCTTTATTCTTCTTCTTTGATTCTTCAAGATCTTCCTTTAGCGAGAGGATCGTAGCTTCAAGCCTTTCATAGTAACTGGATCTATCTCTGAGTTTCTTGATTATTGTGCTCCTTTCATTCACTTCATCCTGCAACTTTTGAAATTGATCTTCCTTTTCCTTGAACAGATTCCTTACCTTGTTACCTTCCTCTAGTTGAGCTTTTAGTTTGGTAGCTTCTTCTTTGAAGGCACATTCCCTTTTGTTTAATAGATCTTGTTGGTCTCTAATTTTGTCTGTACGCCTTTTAAATACTGCCTCTATTCGATATCTTTCTTTCTCATCCATAAGAGAAAATTCAATTGTTTCACTATTGCTTTCATCGTCTTCAAATGGATAAATAGATGTATCACCAGAGGATAACAAATTAATACCTGTTAGATCTTGTTCATCTTCATTCTGAAGTGATTCTGAATCTGATGTGCTTCTTCCACATATTCCCCAATCGATTCTCCCACTATCATAGCTCTTCTGAGATGTCTTCTTCTTCTTAGGCACTTTCTTCTTAAGCTTCTTTCCTATTGATCTATGGATCTCCTTCAAGCGATCAAGCTTCTACCAAAGGACCTGCTCTGATACCAATTGTTGGAAATAATACTGAGAGAGGGGGGGGGGGGTGAATCAGTATTATCAAATCAATAAAACTTTTTCATTTCCATACTTCAGTTACTTCAGTTAATAGAACCCACGTGTATATGCAACTGTGTCTAATGCAACTAGCGTATATCCAGAATACTTATGATTTAGTTAATCCATTAAATGTTGATCTTTAGTTAGTGCATCATAACTTAGTTAACCATATGAACAGTAAGCAGGTGCAGTAAAACAGAACATATCATCACACACAAGAAGCACACATGAACACCATGATATAAGGTGGAAACCCAATGTGGGTGAAAACCACCTGCTGCAAGTCGTATCTATCCTCTTTTAATAAGAAACTTCATTTTACAATACTTTTGTAGTGGTGCAGTCTTATACCAGTATGGAGGTTTCTACCTGCAGAAGGCTACAACCTTCTCTCATTCTCCAAACTCTCCTGGAAGGGAGCTACAACCCCCTTAGCTCTTGTACTAGCCGATCCATTTACTAGTACGTAGGTGCCGGCCTACTGAAATGCTCCAATCTTTACTTGTTTTCCAGCTGCTACTGGAAGGGAGCTACCACCCCCTTAGCTCTTGTACTAGCTGATGTATTAGTACGTAGGTGCCGACCTACAGAAGGCTACAACCTTCTCTTTCTTCCTCTAGGTACCACGTTTCATACATTTTCAGACTGGATACTCTTGAAGCACAACATAATAATTTGAAGGCCACATTTCATCCAATTTTCATACTAGACCCATCAATATCATTGAAGCACAAAATCAATCAATACTAGCATCATCAATATCTGAATCACTGAATCACTGAAACCCTGTCAACAACACAATCACCAGAACACAGAGTAGACAACAGAACTTTGCAATAACAATCAGACCCAACTACAACTTCAAATATCATACTTCATAATTTATACGCTACTACGATGAAACAAACCCGCGTACATACGCGCTTTTACCAAAGCTAACCCGCATACACATCTGCAAATATTAACTCAGAGGTTTGCAGCTGTTCCAGACATCAGTCATACCCAAATCATAACATTTATAGAACATTACATGCGTCAATATACAGATCTAAAGTAAACAAGATCAAACTATATAGAGCTGATTCATTCCAAGCCATTATATCCCGATCTATCCTTAGATCTTGTTCTCCATCAACTGCTGAGATTCTTCCTTAGCAAAACATAATGAACCCATAATCTGCATACTTGATCTCATACTTCATCAGATATTCAAGACTTTCTCAATCATTTTGCCTAATGATCTTCTCCTCCTTTTATAGTCTTAGGCTTTTCTCAATACCATGATCCAAAACCATAAATGATCAATACCTTGGACCAAATACTTTGGATCAACACTTCTAATGAGATACCATGGTCCAAAACCATAGGTTCAAATACCAAGGACTAAATACCACGGACCAAACATAAGTTCTCCCACATGTATGCACTTTTTCTTGCGTGAAAGTGTGTGTATATGCATACGCGTCTTTGGAATGTCTAACCTGCATGTATATGCGGCTTTGCATTAGTGAACCTGCGTATATACTTTTCTCTCTTCATTCTTGTAGTCTGATCATCAATTCCTTGCTACTGACCTGTTGCACTATGATATGTCATCTGTGTGATTTGCCATCAAGGACAACACTTGTCTCATAATGCCAACAAATAATTTTGTCATGGATGCCAAGGCTAATATAGAAAGGTGGTATCCCTCCTTCTAGAGGTTTGCCATTGGCATCTGGACCAAATGTAAGTTCAGGTTGGTCATCAAACAAGTTAACAGAATCTTCATTTTCAACAAGGTTCAGGGTCTGGTTTATTTGTTTTTTGTAGGTTTCATTCTTGATTAACTCTGTCAAAGGGATTGAAATCATTAGCTTAGCTACCTCTGCTCCCAAATTAAAAGGCAAAGGAGCTTTCTCTATTTGAGGGTTTGGACTTTTGACAGCAAGGATTTGAGTGGGATGGTCTTCTTTTCCTTTATTAGGGACTTCTTTTTGTGAATTTTCAAATTTAGTATTTTGAGGTGTGTCCACTAGTTTTTTGGGGGAAGTTGAAGAAGAGGGTTGATCATTAGAAGGTTGATTAGGGGTAATATCTTCAATGGTAGGACCAGAAGAATTTTGGTTTTGTCTAGGGAGAATCTGGAGGATTTTAGAAACCGGGGCTTCTTTGATTTTCTTTGGTTGATTTGGAACTATTTTCTTGGTTTGGTCAGAGATATCAGAATTTTTTTACTCCTTAGGTTACACTGCTTATGTACTTCAAAGATGGCAGAATCATAACCTTGTTTATAATCGAATGACTCTCCAGACTGGATTTGAAATTGCTACAACATATGCAATTCCTGATAATCTTGGGTCAGAAAAACAATACCTTCATCATCTAATCCCATCAGGTTAATCTGTGTGTCTTGCTCTGGGTCTTCAGGATGAGATGTTTCTACATAATTTTCCTAGAAAGGAGGTCTTATATTCTGATCAAGTCCATTTTTTCTAGTATTTTGGTTTTGGTTTTTCCTAAAATTTGGGTTTCTAATTGGAGGTGCCTATTGATTATCCCACTGGGGTTTCCTCTCTATATTCTCTATCCTATCCATTAATTTTTACGTGCCTTTTGCTAAGCTATCTATTTTAATGTCAGAGGGTGAAGGCTCATCTTTAGCTGATCCTCTTCATTCATTCCTAACTCTAGCTCTTTTAGCTAATAAATTAGCTTCTACACTTACTGCTACAATTTTCATATCTTCTAGGGTTGGGGGGTTTCTTTACCTGAGCTGGAATGCCATGTCTGTGTCAAAAACATCAATAACTTTATTAATGCTAAGTTAGGTGGGGGTCTAAGATTAACTAGTATTGCATTGTATATATTGTTAAATATGGTGTAGAAACCTTGAACAGTTTCATTGGGTCCTCTCCTAATATTTTCATATTTAGAAAGGATCTGTAGAGGATTCGTTTTCTTTTCCCATATATTCAAAAATTACAGTTGAAATACTTATAAACTATCAATACTATTATCAAGCAGTGATCTAAACCATTTTCTAACATCACCAGCTAAAATCTGAGCGAATAATCTCATTTGGACATCCATAATATCAATTTCATAAAGTTCAAAGTAGTCTGCCATTTTATTAACGTGATGCTGTGTAGTGTAGTGTCCTATGCCATCAAATTGGACGATTTTACCCTAGTAGTCTACTAGCATGGCACCAAGTGGAGCATGTAAGACAAGGGGAGCATATCTATTTTCCATGGCTATAAACTGGGATGGGCTAAAATGTGGGGTTGAGGCACTGGAAGATGATGCAATAGTGGAGGATGAACTAGGACTAGCAGGTGGTACTTGGGATATGATAGGTTGGTACGGGAGTGAGGGCATGAATGGAGGCGGGGAATGAACTTCAGAGGTTTAAGGGAATAATGGTGAACTAATAGTAGTGGATATTGGTTGAGAAAGCTTATGGTTCCTGGCAGCAGTAAGGGATGACTGTGGTGATTTTAGGAGGTACTCATTAATTGATTTGTTGGCCTTTTGGACTTCAAGGTCTACAATAAAATTTGGATCTATGACAATTTCATCAAGTGCACTTTCAGACCTTGTTCTAAATAGGGAAAGATCAAATGGCACATCAAAGGGAAGGTCTTCTAAAAACAACCACTCATCAGGGCACGAATTGGCTTTGATTAAAGGTGTTTGACTAACTGAACTTTCTTCTCTTTTGGGTCTTCTCGAAATCAGGTTGGGATTATCAACTACTGGGGTAGGGTTTGGATCTGGATTAGCCCTAGTGTAGTGAGTTCTCCTTGAAGCCAGAATTTCAAGCTTTTTCTAATTACTTTCTTTTTGTGAGATTTTGTAAATAACTTCTAATAAACCCTTTAAGAGGCTTGAAATAAAGATTTAAAATTTTCTTAAAGGTTTATTAAGACTGAGGATTTGAGTCCCCAATATGGTCGCCACTATGTTATCACTCAGAATTTTCCTCAGAAGTTAACAGAAGAAGGAAGAAACTGAGGTAACCACAGACCAATCTTTTAAGTATAGGCTCTAGCCAACCTATGACTCAGAGAAGGCTTTCTCTATATAATTTATCTCTGTTTCTTATGGGATATTAGGCTAGTTCTTAGTGTTCTTTGGGGTTTTGGTTGTGATTTGAAGGTTGGGTGGTGGAATTCTTAGAGCAGATGGATAGAGCTAGGTCTTCAAGCCATTGGGCTATGGAGTCAACAAATGGATAACAAGACTGGACCAATTCATTAAGGGGAATGTTCACAAGGCAGGCTAGCAGAGCAAAATGCAAATCTTTAGGCCTAATGGGTGAAGTAATTCTAACCAGGGTGAAAGGGCACTCAAGAATCCTTAGACCGGGATCATAATGGAGAATAGAGGATAATCATGAACAAGGGGCAATTAAGAATCCTTTGATACAAATCACAAGAAGCCGCTTAAACTAAGGAGCAATCAAGAATTCCTTAACTTAGATTCATGAAGAAAACATATAATAATGCATAAAATTCAAGACAGAGTGCATTTAAGCAATTTATAAAATATCATTCCATGTTATAACATTTAGATTTTAGAGATACATAAAGATTATGAAAAATTTGAAAGAAAACAACATTGAACATGAGAGAATACTTATTTGTATTTTGCTTTACAAAAGAATCCTATAAAATATCTGATCTTTATTGCTTGATCCAGTAAGCCAATCCAGTCATTGATACAATAGAATTTTTGATTTGAGAGAAAAAGTCTATAGAAATGTTTTGGAATCCACCCTACATACTTTGAATTGTGAAGTATTTATAGAAAAACGTATTACAAAATATCTCAAAACAACTTGAGATTTATTCTAGGAAATACAAATATCTTCTAGCAAGAAGATAGAGACAACTAATGAACTGTTTCTTGCTGTCCCTTTAATTATGGTTGTGCTAGCCTCTACAGTTGAGGTGTAGCCCTTTATGCTGGCTGATAGTTGTGGAATTTTTACTCTGGATTCTTTTTTTACTTTGATATTTCATCTGATACTCTTTGACCCTGTTGTACTGTTTTTACCTGTTTTACTCTGTTGCCTTCATTTTTACTGCATGGTAACTTTTAGCTGTTTATTTATCATAGTAAATCTGTCACTGTCTCCCACCATTCTGCATTTGGTAATTTCACATTTACCATTCTCCTGTAAATCTCATTAGCCTCGATATATTTAGCAAAATTTGCCTTGGTGAGGAATAAATGTTTTACCTCATGCTCAAGGAAAAACAAGTTCTCAAATGTGTCATATAATACTTTGCCTGTTGGAAAAGATTTAATGGATGAAAAGTTGGCTTGTTCCTTAGCCAATTGTTTGAGTCTGTTGCCATAGTCCAATTGTGTCATGAGTTTATCATTGATGACCATAGGAATGGGCAGAACCTTCTCCCTCAAAACCTAAAATTTAGCCATGAACCTATCAATGGCTACCTGCATATTGTGGCACTTTTCTTCCAAATTAAGCATAAGGTTCCTTTTTGAAAGGACCTCCCTTATTTCTAGAATGGTGGAAGTTCTGTCTTCAATGTTTAGCTCATGTAGCTCATATCTATTTTTGTTATTGAGGAAATGGATGAGTCTATTTGCATCCTCATGTTTATTTCCCAATTCCTCCTTCACTTTCTGGATAACTTCAATAGCTATCTTTACTAGCTTTGTTTGCTCAAAAATAACTTGGATTGATGGCCAAATATCATTGACAGAGTCAATGATATTGGACCACAACATTTCTTTATTTTTTTCCAAGTGGCTTCTCAAGTGTTAAATCCTTTTCCAAGATTTTGATCCTCTCACCCATTGTCTGGGCCCTTTGTGTTTCCTCTTTATGCTTGAGTTGGGCAAGTTTGTAGTTAGTTTCCAAACTTGCCACATTTTCCTTCAATATTTTCATTTCTGTAGCCTCGATGGACATGTCTTCCATGGCTTTTACAATTTCTGCTACTTTGTCCCCTAGTGCTCCTGCTACTGAGGTAGATTCTGCTATCACTGGCAATGTTGTTGCAAGTGGAGCTGTGGGTGCCAATGATGCTTCCAGTGTAGAAGGAAGTGCTGTGGATACCATGGGGATGACAGTTCTAGAAGTTGTGCCCAAGTCACTTTTCTTGTATTGAATTAAATTTTCCAACTCCTTCTCTGTCTCCTTGAGTTGATCATTCAGCTTCATGACCAAGTCGATGAGCTCTTCATGTCCTTGCTAGGCTTCCAGGACCTCTAATGTTTGTGGATGATGTAGCTGGGGTATCTTTACCCACTTCTTGAGTGCATTGATATCATCATTTTTCTTCTTAATTAGCTGCTCTGTGGTTTTTATATCCTTAGGATCGTGTCCCAATTCAATTAGTAAGTCCTCTAAGGACTTGATTCTTGTGTCCTTGGCTTGCGAGGAGGCCTTTTCCAACTGGAATTGTGCAGATATATTGTTTAGGAAATTCTGTAGTTGGTGGGAAGCTATGGCCTTTCCAGTCAAAGTGGAGTATATCATCTCCCCTGTTTGCTTGTGTAGCTCAATCTGGTCTATGGGATGAATATCCCTTGCCAGCACTTCAAAATCTACTTTCTTAGAATCTGAGGTCGTTTTTGGTTGTTGGGTTGTAGGCTTGATAAAATTCATTTGCATTTTTCCCTCTTTGATATCAAAGGCTGACATTAGCCTTGTTTGATTGGTATGGGTCATCTTCAAGTACTGGGCATAAGTTTGTACCTTAAGCTTCTCATTCCTTGCTTTTATTTCCCTATACCTCTTCTTGATGTCTTGGTCCTCGTCAGCAGGCATTCTAAAGGAAGATACCTCAAGACTGAGCTACCTTTCCAACCCTTGAGTTTGTGATGTGGAAGGTGTTCCTTCAGATGGGGTGATGGGCCTGCTCCTATTTCCTTCTGTGCTGGTGACTTTTGCTGTCTCCTCTGTGTATTCCTATTCAAAGAAAAGATTCACTCTCTGTCTTTTTGCTTGGATTGTCTCTGCATAAGTCTATGAAGTGGCCCTTGCTGATGTGGTGGCCTCCTCCCTACTTATTTTTAGGCTCTTCTTCTCATTTAGAGGAGTCTGCACAACTCATGGGGTACTCATAGCTGTCTCTGGTTTTCTTGATTTCTCTATCCTGTCTGACTGCTCTAGCACCTGCAAGAAAGAACCCTCATAAAGTTGTTTTTCAAGATCTATTAGAGCGTTCTCTATTTCTATTCTGGTGCTGTCTTGATCAACTAGGGTTCCTTCCACCCATTTTGTTTGGTTAGCATAAGCTTCAATCTCAGGTATGGGATGGTGATTAAAAGGTCCTAGCTTGGCCTTTTGCCTATTCTTGGTGATGAATTCCAAAGGGTCATATCTCCAAACAAAACTTCTCTGGAACTTCATCTTCTATAGTATCAAATATGCCTCTGTCCCAGCCTCCATAGAGTTACATATGAAAGGGCCTAGTTGGTATTTTATTTTGAAAGTGGCCTTCTTGGCATTTACAAAGTTTATCTCATCTGCATTGATAATTTTCCTGTAGTATTCTAATGTAAACAACCTCATAGGGAGGTATCTTGGCAATTTGTATGGTGAAAGCATGCAATCATATATCCTGATTTCTGTGTGGTTCTGGTAAAGGTACCAGTCACCCACTTTGGTCTTCTTTGACAGTTGAAGGACCCTCTTTATTTCTGGATTGATTCTTGGAGGAGGGTTCCAATCAAAATTGTCATAACTGGATGTAAAAATAAGTCAATAAAGTCTGAATGGGAGTATCAAGACTAATACTCATGGATAATGGGGTCCAAAAAATGACTGACCTTGGTTGACCCTTGGTGTCCAGTTTTTGGAGGGTGAATGGGAACTTATCAGACTGATAATATAAGAACATATGGTATAACACTGAAGAGTATTTGAAGACCCTTTCATTTCCCATTCTTGTGAACTACTCATGCATCCTATCAGCTATGAATGTGGCAAAGTCATAAATGGTTGGAGGAGGTTGTCCTGGGGTATAGATGGACATGAAAGCCATGATAATTTCATTAATATACTCACTTGTGGAGTAAAAACACAAGATATCATGGCGACAATATTTTGGTCCCAAGGGGAAAATATAGTTGCTACATATGGAGGGGGGTTGTTAGGGATGTGATTTTCTTCTACGATGAAGGTTTGGAACAGTTGGGCCAATTTGGCAGAGCTGAGTTTGGGGTATAAGTCCAATAGGTCTCCAATTGAGAGGGGAGTTAGGTTTGGTCCTGGTTGGAGTTGCAACATTTCATTGATGGATTCGACGGTAATGTGAAAAGGACCTTCTAGTCATGCGACATGATGGTCCTATGACTGGGGACGTACAAAGCATAACACATATGCACAATTTCAGGAAAAATGTGGACTTGGGGGAACTGGTACTTGGGAAAATTTGATTCCCAAAGGCCAATTTCATCAGCATGGTTCAGGAACTTGTCCCTACTTTGGCAATGCACTTTGAGCAGGAGATCTATGACAGTGGTATCTTTTATCTAGAAGTCTTTGTCAGTCAGGGGAAGGTGGTCTAGGTCTAAATGAGGCATAGTGATGGGTCTCACATCCATTGCAATTGGGGCAGCCATACTCAATTCTTGTGGATTTGAGTGTGGGGAGGGATACAAAGTTTTTAGGGCAACGGTGTTTCGTAGTGGTTTATGGCTAAAGCTCTTGAGTCTTTTTAATTAATTTTTAACTTAACTAAAAACACTCAGCAACTGGTTACTTTGAAATTGACAAGGTATTTGGTGAAATCTGGTTTAGATACCTAGAATTGGGGTGAATTGGCTCTGAGCAGGGTGGCTGGTGATTGCAAATGGTTGAATGGGCTTCGTATAGGCTGCAAGGCCGACTAGGTTCTCTGCGGAGTTTTTGGAGTGAAATTATATGTGAGTTGATGGCTTCAATGTTTTCAGGTGTAGTGCATGCGTATAGAGGCTTGCAGATGAAATTTCAGTGAAAACAAACAATTTTGAGGCTTTTGGCTTTTATATGCAAAAATTAATTTTTTGGCAGGTACGAGGTGAATAGTGATTAATTTGTCACATAGCAGGAGGGCAGTAAGTAGTTTATTTCGCACTACTTTTGGGCACTCAGTGGTATTTTGGAGGGGCCACCCGATTCTACTCATCGGATGACACGTAGCATTGGGAGCCAGGGGGGAAACCACTTTATTGGGTGCGTAAAGGACGGATGTCGGGTTGGCCCGATATGGATAAGGGTCGTCAGATGAGGAGGGGGGACGATCGCCTGGTGATCAGGTGGAGAATCTGTGCAGAGGCTAGTGGGGGGCCTGGTGGGCACTTAATTATGGTGATATCAGGGTCAATAATGGCTTAAAGTGAGATTAGGCCATCAGGATAATTAACAGAGGAAAAAATGGGGCTTAATTAACTTGATCGTAGACCGACTAGTTAAAGGTTTTGGTTGAGTTTTAGATGAAAATCTTAGTTTATAATTAAACTGGGGTGTAAGGTTAATTAATACATAGGAGTTAAATATATACGGGAATTGGGTTTTTATCAGGATTTACTATAATAAAGTTAATCATTAATATGAAAAATGGGTGGAAAAGGGAAAAACACTAAGAAAAATGCTTTTTCGTGAATGACATGTTTTCACATATTTACACTAATACTTAGGGTAAAGCACTTTTGTGGCTTTTTGGTATGAAAAAGATTTTATATGGGGGGATAATTGCTTTTTCCTAGGTGAAAAGTGTTTTAACCTTAGGAAAAAGGAGTATTATTAGGAAAATAAATGAACTAAAAGGGGGTGAACTTTTATGAGGGGAATCTAGTACTTGATATCCATAAGTCTTTGAGCTGAGGTATTGGTCTCTCCAAAAGTCAAAGAAATGCTCTGAGCCTCTTTGACTTAAAGGTTTTCAAGTACTTTGAACTTTATTATGGGAAATTAGTTAAGTAAAGAGGTGAAATGAATGGGGGAGGTTAATTAATTGACTTTGAAATCCATTTGCATGCTTGTTTGTCCATTCATACTTGGAACATATGATGAAAAAAGATAAATATGCTTTTTTCTAATCAATCACCATACTTCTGCAACCTTTCTTCTACTTACCCATCTACTTATTCTACCATTTTTTCTTCACTTTATTAAGGTGCATTTAGGCTAGCAAACCCTTACAAATATTTTCTTTTCTTTACATAGCAAACTATATAAATCAAACCTTATCTCATCCAAGGGCTCAGTTTAAACAGTTAAGCTCCTTTATTTACTCTACCTATCTAATTATCTGCCAAGATTACACTGTTTGGTCAGATTTTATTCTCTATCTACAGACATGAAATAGCCAAGTTTAAACATTTTGACTATTCATGGATTGTGGCATAAGTGACAAGCTGCACACAATCATTCATTAAGCATAAAAAAATTAAATAGTAGTGGCATTTTGGCTTGCACACTTTCATGGTCTTTTTGTTTTCTTGGGTTCATATTTTCCATTTTTTTGTGCCCTATTTTCATTCTTTTTGTCATTTGTTTATTCTTTGAGGACATACCCTCTTTACATTTTTTAATTTTTTTAATATGGAAAACATTTGCAGAAAGCAAAGGTATGTACAATAATACAAGGCTTAACCTTAGTCAATCAAAATTACGACTCCTATTGGTATAGGAACCTAACACATGGGAAACACCTCAGGAGAGCATCAATGATTAGATGGAGGAAGGGAAAGGTCATTCGGTATGGAGATTTTGGTAATTTTTATGTGGGTATGAATTTGGACTTTGGAGAGTTCTTCCTTTTTACTAAAGATGATTTTTGTTCTTATGGGTAAAAAAATTCAAGGGTTTATATGATCAAATCATAAATTTTATCTAGAGTTGAGGGTTTAATGATTATGATAATGCAGATCTTGATTGCGGCCAACAATTCATGAAAAGACAATGCATAAGTAAGCATTTTGCATGTCCTTATTGAGATTTTGGTAATTTTGACATGGGTATGAATTTGGACTATGGAGAGTTCTTCCTTTTTACTAAAGATGATTTTTGTTCTTATGGGTAAATAATTTCGAGGATTTATATGATCAAAGCATAAATTTTATCTAGAGTTGAACGTTTAAGGATTATGATAATGCAGATCTTGATTTCGGCCAACAATTCATCAAAAGACAATGCAAAAGTAAGCATTTGTCATGTCCTTATTGTACAAAGGGTGTAATTATTATGATAATGCAGATCTTGATTGCAGCAAACAATTCATCAAAGGACAATGGACAAGTAAGCATTTTGCATCTCCTTATTATATAGATCAGTTCGCTCCTTTGTAACTTTTCTAGGGTCAGAATGCATGAAATTTTATTTTTTATTTTCACCTTTTTTTAGTGTTTGATTGTTTGTGTAATGGACCCTACCATGTCGAAATTCAAAGGGCTTGTGTGATGCAAGCAAATTTTCTGTTAGGATGCAAATTCTAGACCTTCCTCAAACTTTGTTACATGAAATTAAAATTTCTTGTAATCATGAACATAAAATATTTTATGTTTCATCCTTAGATTTTGATCTCAATGGCTACAATTTTAAACCATGTTACTATATTTTAAGTAGAATATACTTAGATCCATTAAAACTTAAAACTCTCCAAATCTTAGGTTAATTTCAGCTAAAAAGAATGAACCTGAATGGCTTTTGAAATTTAGATTCAATACTTACAGACAATGATTAAAAATGGACGAACCCAAATGGTATGATAAATTTTACCCACCCATCAATTTCCAAGATCTTTCCTATTATTTTGAACCTAAAAAGAGAGAGTAGAAGAAGAAGAGGAGCCTGGATGAGGTGGACCCTGGCCTACTTGATACTTTTCAAAAGTTGGGCATGCCCTTGACTAGAAGAAGAGATTGGCCAACATTGTTGTAGATGTTGTTTTTGACAATGTTTTCATTGCTGCCATCCATAGGTAGACTCCATAGGCAGTTGATGTTATATTTTATTCGTTATAAGAGGTAATTTGAGAGTACCTTTATGTAGTTAGGAAGTAGCTTGGTAGGGTTGTTCCTCCTATTGATAAATATTATGCAGCATTGTATTTTTATTTTTTTTAGTGATAGTTCCTTCTATTAAATCCCCAAGCACACTTTGTCACCCATGGAAATATCCACTTATTTCAGGATGAATGAGATGGAGACTAGGCAGTTTGAGAGGACTCTTATTGTTGTAGCTGAGAGGATTTCTGTGACATATATTGAAGGATGCACTGCACCATTTTATGACACCAATCATCTCCATGACACAGTAGTGGAGCTCTATTGCAACGAGGAAGAAATGATAAAGTATTCCACTATAAATAATTGGTATGTTAGGGATGAGGAATGCAGACGTAGGATTTATAATTTTATTACGAAAAGATATTTGTGTGATGGAGAAAAATCCTATAGGTAAATTGTATCATTATATTTATATGAAATCTCGGAATGTGTTCAATATGGAAATATGTATGTACTATTGAATTTATCTATGTTGTAATAAGATCAAGAATAAAGTTGTCATTGAAAATAATTGGGATCTACCATGTAAGTTTACTTTACTACATGGAATTCTTGATTTGTTAGATCCCAACTTGTTAGGGCTGAATTTATTTTTGTTGTAATGAGATTAAGAATAGAGTTGTCATTTTAATCACTGAAATATACCATGTAAGATTTAATGACTACATGAAATTGTTTATTTGTTAGAGCCCAACTTATTAGGATTATGAAGAGTCCTCTTTCATGACAATATTTATGAATGCTCTATTCTTGCTCAAAGAATTACATATTACAGAAAGGTGGAAAATAAATGAGATGCAACTAAATGGTTTCTATTTTAAAATGTGTGGAGGGAGTATAAAATCATTTTCAATTGCGTTTAAATATTTTGGAGCACCCACTAAAGTGCTTCAATTTCCACCTAGTTAATTCGATTTCTACTATCCCAATGCTTCTAGAAGTCCTTCTCCAAAGTGATCTCTTAACTATCTTGGAGGGAAATTGATTACTTGATTGGAACCCACAGATTACAATTTGATTAGGAGCAAGGGATGAGAAAGCTTCATATTCTTCAATATATTCCGCAAGTTAAAAGCATATCAAACGATTTCCTTTCTGTTTAATTGATATGACAATCACTCGAAAATTTGTTAGGATTTTGAGACCTTTTTCAATGAATTTTTTTTTTCCTGAAAGTTATGTTCTCAATTAAATAAATTAAAGAAAAGGGGAAAATGATGCAATTGAAGGATTTTCTATTTTAGTGCCTAAGAATTCCTTGCTAATGTGAAGGGCTTGGTATTTTCTTGACTCAAGATTAGTCGCATTTGACTTCCTAGCATTTCTTTTAATTTCATTTTTGTTGTGTTTATATTGCTATCCTTGAAGTTGGTGATCTACTATGTGTGTAATAGGAAGTATTAAATACTAAACATTCTCAAAAGTGATATTGATGGATGACTGACATTAAATGACCCTACTTGACACTTTAGTATTATATGATCATGCAAAGAAATTATTAATCAATATTAAAGGGAAGATGATTAACATGCAGTGTTTCTTGGCTTGTCATATAATTACTGCATTTTGGCCCCCAATAATATATTTGAGGCTACGTTTTGGTTGCTACTTGTGGAGCTTCCCTTTGGCTAAGAAAAACATCGAGGATAAATGTCCACTACATTGGCATTGGACATCATCAAAGAGGAATTCACTAAAATCAGTAGAGGACATGGGAGAAATTGGTACAATGAGTGGATAACGCTAGAGAAACACCAAGGTACAATAATTTCTTGTGTATTTAGTTCACTCAAAATTAACTAGTCACAAAAGTACCTTTTTTCCTAACATTTTCATGTATACATAAATACTAAAAGCGCAATTTCAGACTAATTATTAAAACCAATAATTATCTGATAGTCATAATTTATAATTAAATAGTATAATATGATTAATATTATTGGACATAACTATAGGGTTCGACTGTGAGGGGTATTGTGATAATATATGTACACTTCTCATTGTATTAGACAATCATATCTCACACTGTGATATCCATCCAACGAAATGTACTCCAAGAGGCCATTGTGGGATTGAAATTTTTTCTTTTAGTGGAAAAGTGGTGATATATTTTCTTAGGACTTAGTGTTGTTCTTCCCTAAGGTTTTGACACTACTCAAAACTAGCACCTTCATTTAACCAAGTGAGGTTCTCATTTTGGAAAGTTGAATCATTTTGTCTCCACAATCCAATATGATGTTGGATCAATCTCATGATCCTAAAAACATAGGTCAAATAGCAAGTAACTTTTACTGTGGGCAAAAGAATATCCAAATTTAAGGAACATGACTCTTTTAGAACAAGCAATAAGGATATTTTTTACACTGATCTTTTTTTTCATTTGTTTTCACAAGTTATCTATTGTGTGATATTTTTAACATGTAACTTAGCTGGTATGATTGTGCCTAAGGTTTTGTTGAAGGTTGAATACTAATCTCCTAAGGTGCTATTTTCTACAGTGACATTTGTTTTGTTTTGTTTATACAGGTCATCTAGCCGCATAGTGGCCACTATCGAATGTTGAGGTATATGTTGTATAAATATTTTATAGTCTACTTTATTTTATATTCAAGTATTCATCATCTTTCATGTCTTATACTCTGCATTGTATCTTCTTTCATTTTTAGGAGAGGAACTCAATATTGATGGTAAGAAGCAGCAATTGAAGAAAGAGGAGAACAATAACACTGGAGCAACAAATGAAAAATGAGAGAGAGAAGAGAATCTGTCTAGTGATACCCTTAGAGCCAATATCTTGCATAAGACATGTTAGCGCTTGAAATTTCACCTCAGGCTGAGAAAGGCAAACTCCAAGGCAACATCAAACCACTTAGCCTCGTAGCTAGCCCTACGGGGCAGGAGAGGGCTCTCTCCGGTATATCTCAGCAAAGATCTTCAAAGGGCGGAGATAACCAATAAAGAACACTGATTTTAGGCTAGTAAACTGATAAAAGGTTTGATTTGAGATTTTTAGGATTTTGGTGGAAAATCGGGGAAAGGCAATTTTGGGTGCAGGGATTGGACACAGTTTTTGCAGGGGGTTCTTTGGGGCAAGGTAGGAGACTGTATTGATGCCTTTGAAAGAGTCAGATGGGAAAAAATGACTGGTGAGGAGCTAAGGAGAGCAAGTAAACACCTTGAGTTCTCCTTAAACAGATGAAAACATTGATATTAAGCAAACTTAAAAGCAGAGCATGGCAATCATGAATTCTACTTTAACACTTCATTTGCCTAATTTGCAGAAGGAAAAGTAAGAAGATGATTCACATAGAAAACTTATGAGTACAAAGAGAAACACACCATCAATACATGTAACCACAGGAATCCCAAAAAGGACTGCAAAACCCTGGTCTTTCTTCCTTTGCCAAAATTGCAGAGATACAATGAGTGATACAATAGAAGCTTTCTCCCTCAAGAGTCCAACCATGAAAATGACCAAGAAAGTACATAATATAGGCAATCTAACATCTTTTCTTGCCTCTAGGGGTCGAGCTCACTATCCTAGGAGCTGTTTCAACCAATTCCAAACTGAGCACTAAAATCTAGGCAGTCAAAACAACTTGCCTCTATAAGGTAGGAAACCAATTCATTCATTAAATTTTTGCCTATTTCATGAATGAATCTTCTAGAAGAGATAAATAAGTGTCAAAGTATCATAAAATTACATCATTTACATCAAGGAGGATGAAAATCCACTCGAAAAAGTCAAACCTAGTCAAAACTGCGTTTTGCTGAGCTGTAGGTGCATTTCTGTGAAAGTAGCCTGATGCATAGCGCCCTAAATCTCAACGAATAGCGCGCCTTTGGGCCTGCTTTTGAGGCACTTCCCGATGTTCAAATGAGGAAAACGTGGGCTTGTTGGAAAGGTCTGGATGTCTACTTTTCAACCCAAGTGGAATTTCGGAATTTGGTGACCATTTGACCCTCCAAAATTGCAAGCTCCCAAGACTGCTTCCTGTGTGTCAAAAAAGTGGCAGAAAGTCATTTTTTGCATGTTTTTTGACATTCTGGAGGCTCAAAACTTGATGAAATCTCTTGGCAATTGCTGAGCAAGTGTATTTTTGCATGAAAAATCCAAAAATGCTGAGTGTTCATGAAAAGGAGTAGCCCATCTTCAGGGTAGCGCGCGGCGCGCTACGCGTTGGGGAGGAAAACCTGTTTTTGCCCAAAAAATTCACAAATGACCAAAAATGCTCAATTTTTTTTGAAATTTGTGCTCTAGGTAAGTCATTTAGCACCATGCTCCTTCAAGGAAGCCTCAGCCAAGATGTGAAGGGGATCAGGCCTTTTTCTTCGTTTTAGTGCCTTGGCCAATCGTCCTTTGAGCACCTTCATTTTTGCCTTACATACGTGCATTCGAGCCCAATAATGATTTTTCATATTCCGGAGCATGTCATTATCTTTGTTAGCCTTGGCCAGCAACCTCTCCAAATGAGCATTGACCCGGAGAAGCATAGCCTCTCGCTCAATGGGTACCAAATCACCGGGTCTCTTACGAGCCAAGTTGCGGTCTTCATGGATCCTCCGCAACTCATCAAGAGTATGTTCATCTTCTAGTTGCTTGTTGCGCTACTCTAAGTAGGTGATTGTCCAATTTTCCATTTCCAACCTTTGCTGCAACGAGTCATTTTCAGCCCTCAGTTGCTGGATGATCTCCTTTGGCTCTAGGCTAGGAGAACTGATATCGAGGTCAACAACATCTATGCCTGGATCACCTGATGGCCCCTCATCAATCTTGGGCTGCTTGCCTCTCTCTTGTACCTGTGCTGCTGTCAGAAACGAGGCCCCTTCCACCTGGTGTGGAGATAACACTCGTGGTGCTGATGAAGAAGGCGAGACCCCTTCCACCTGATGTGGAGAAAATACTCGCCGAGTTGATGCAAATAAGGCCCTATGGCCTCTCTGATATGTGATCAATGAAGGGGAGCTGACATGTCTGGGCTCAGGGATGTCATACTGCTATGAAGGTCCTCCCTCCTCATGAACAACCTCAGGGGGTGGCTGTGGCACTGTGAAGAAATCTCGAGAGATGAAATCCTCCCACGGAATACCCTGCTGTGCCAACTGATGCATGACCACAATCTTGATCAAAGCATAATGGTAGATGCTCCTGTGTTGCTGTGCTGGGCTCTTTCTCTGCACCAAGGGCACCATCCTCTCAATATTCCGGCACATGAAGAAAGGAATGTTCATCATCCGTACCCGTGTGAAATGCATCAACAAGTGGATATGGTACGAATACAAACGTGAAAATCTGCCCTCACAGGTGAAATAGCGAATGATGACCCTCATCAAGGGTGCATACTCATCCCTCAAGAATCTGAAAGGAAACACACCAGACATGTGCCTCATATATATAAGTTTAATGTAGGGCTCATACTGAAATCTGTCCAACAGCTGGCGCTTGTTCCACTCTTCTCCAACATTGGGTATCCCTGTTGCTTGAGCAACAATCTCAGGTGATAATGTAAAATCCACCCCTGCAAGATTCACATGCCCGTTGTGCAAATGTAATACAAACAAGCGGACCAATTCCCTGTGGTGCTGAATTTGAGAAATTCTTTCGCAATATTCATAGCATGATTGATGACGGAAACATGTGACTGCAAGTGGACAAGCTTGCAAATAGGCCAAAGAGGTGGGCTCCTCTCTCACATGCTGACCACCCTTACCACCCCTGTGAGGCCTCCTTGGCACCTCAACCTCCGGTGTTGACTCACGGTCATCACTTTGCTCATAGTCTGTTTCGGTTTCTGACATGGTTTCAAGAACAAAATGGCTGAAATGTACTGCTGCTTCTGCTCAAATGACCTGCTGTTTTGACTGTTTGAATGCTACTCCAAGGGGACAAAAACACAAGGGAGATGTTAGGGAGGGGGACTTTTAAGGGGACTTAGGGAAAATATATATAAAAGGGAATTTAGGGAAGGAATTATGACACATACACCATCACATAATCACAGTTTGCAGGGGTTTGATAGGAGGTAGGATTTAGGGAGATTTTATTGAATGTTAGGGATAGGTAGGATTTTAGGGCTTTTGATTTTTTGTTGGGGAAATTAGGTGAAGATGAAAAGGGAGGTGATAATGGGAATGTGAGGAAATGAGGGAGTGAAAAAGATGACCTTGGGCAGCAAACTCAAAGCCTTAGCTTCACTTGCAATTTGAAATTTTTAAACATAATATATATGAATTTCATCATACTTCACACTTGCTGGTATTTGAAACATTTTCCATGCTCATTTTCTTTAGGCAAGCAAAAAATATTGATGATTGGAGGCCTACCTGTAAACTTAAGAGATTTGAGGTTGTTTTAAAACTTCACTGGCGGTTTCTGTAGGTGAAAACCCAACGCGTAGCGCGCGGGTCCTGACGCCTAGCGCGCGCCCAACGCGTAGCGCCCGACCAAATCTTCCACTGCAGAGTGTGCCCTGACGCGTAGCGCGCAGGCCCTGATGCGTAGCGCGCAGGTGCTGTCGCTCAATTCGCCCAGTTTCACACTAAATCGCCTTTCACTCTTGCTCTTGGAGTCTTGGAGGTAAATGAATTGCAAAATGAGGAGAGAGAGGCTTTTATAAGCTTGATTTAAATTAATTTCCCTTCAAACCCACTTTATAATGTTTATGCAATGACACTTTTTAAAACTAATTACTGCTGACTTGTGGTTTCCTTTTTGTCATGAAATTGGTTGAAATGATGCTTTTTCTTGAAAATTTTTGCAGGGATAGCTTCTGAGGAGTCTTGGCAAAGGAGACCAAGGCCGCATGCCGACTTCTGGAGAATTTGAATTTTTTACAAATTTTTACAAAAATGAGAAAATGACCTTGCCTTCAAAAACAAGGTTTTTTGAACTCAAGGTAAAAATTAGCTTTACAATATGAAATCATCTGAAGTGATGCTTTGATGGACATCCCTCTGGCCTGCTGGGCACTTATTGACCTTAAAAGACATGACCTTAAAAGACAAAATTGGACTAAACCCTAGACCTAGTACTTTGACTTCAAGACAAGACCAATGACCCTGTAAAGAATTTATTGACTAAAACAAACTTAATCCAGCAGTGCCAAGAGGGGAATAAAAGACACAAGCTCCTCCATCAGGGTTATGGCATGCCTAATGGAATGTAATAAGATGACACTGATGAGACACCTACTTATGCAAATGCAAAGAGCTTTGATCGCTGATGGATGGCTACTAGACCGACTCTAACATTGGCTCCAATGGGGATGGTAACTCCTTGGAGGTGCCAAGAACCTTAGACCTCTGGGAGAGCAGACCAATGCCTTTCAACCATTGGGCAATGGAGTCATTATTTACATATTTGACCCAAACTGGGACAGCTTTATTGACTTGACAAGTGACTGAAAATTGGACCAATTTTGACTCAAAGTGACTTCAACTTTGGACAGAAAATGGACTGATAAAAACAACATGACAAACTCACACCAACTAATCTTCATCTTCAGAATTATAGCCTTCACCACGGGCCCCAGACTAAAGATGAAAGATCAGTTCACACTTGCAGTGGAATAAAAGTAAAATGGTAATTACAATGATAATGACTAGAGCAGAAAATGCTCAGACATGGTACCTTTTGAGCAGTCGACCATTGACCGACCCTCTGAGACAATCATCACCGTTTATTTCTTTGAGAAGAAAGGCATTTGGACCACAATATGCTGCAATTTGGTAGGGACCTTTCCATGGGTTGTCAAACTTTCCATGTTTCCCTTTGTCTTCATTTCGGGCATCCCACCTCAAAACCACATCATCTATCTGGAAATCATCCGGTTTTGCTTTCCTGTCATAGATTTTCTTTATGCGCTCCTGCAACTTGAGAGTATTGTGAAGAACCTCCTCCCGTGTCTGCTGTAAATGAATCATTTGACTAATCCGCCTTTGCATGGGATCCTCCTCACCACCAGCTTCTTGAAGCAACTTTGCTACCGGAATACTAAGTGAAGTAGGAAACACTGCATCTGTCCCATAAACCAGTTCAAAAGGTGACATACCAATTGACTTTTTCCGACTGACACGATCAACCCATAATGCATTTACTAACTTTTTGTGCCAGCTCTTCTTATTGATTTCCAGCAATTTCTTTATGATGTTTACCAAGGATTTATTCGAAGATTCAGCCAGCCCATTTCCGTGCGGATGATAGGCGGTCGAATGCCCCAAGCTGATATTATATTTATAGCAAAAATCAACCATCTTCTTTAATTTAAACGTTGCTGCATTATCTGTAATCAACTTATGTGGACAGCCAAAACGTGACAATATGTTGTTTTCAAGGAAAGAAATAATTACCAAATCTGTGGCCTGCCGGGTAGGAATGGCTTCAATCCATTTCGTGAAGTAATCGGTGGCTGTCAATATCCATCGATGCTGTCCGGAAGATGCTGGATGAATTTCGTCGATGAAATCCAAGCCCCACTGCTGAAATGGTGCGCTGACTTCAATGGGCTTGAGAGGTAAGGGCTGTAATTTCTGCTTTCCTTGAAAAATTTGACATTCATGACAACTCTTGACTGCTTTATAGACATCTGAAAACAATGAAGGCCAATAAAAACCTGCCCTTAGGATCTTGTTTGCCGTGGTTTTCCAAAACAAGTGGCCCCCACAATCACCTTTGTGGAAATCCTCTACAGCTCTCTTAGCTTCCTCCTCGACCAAACAATTCAGCAATATTCCACCCGGGTCTTTCCAATATAGTGCAGATTTGATGATGCAAAATTTGGCAGCTTTTAATTTCAATGTCCTACCTTTGTTTTGAGGCATCCCGGGAGGTGAAGACAAATTTTGAAGCACATATACAATATCAACATACCAAGGAGAAGAAACAAAGATGTCAGATACCTGTAGTGCTGAATTCTCCTCATCTTCATCGGATAGGGCAGCAATCAAATTAATGTCTAGGACATGGAGATTTGTTTCAGCCATCAATTTAGCGAGACTTTGACCCTTGATCAGCTTGGTAGGCTTAATTTCCACATCATATTCTAATAGTGCAGAAATCCACTTACCCCGCCTACCTTCCGGTTCCGCTTGTACCAAAACATCTTTAACAGCTGCATTAGGAACATATGCTACAATGTGAGAATTCAATATGTACACACAGAAATCTTTCAAGGCTTTTACCAGCGCCAATGCTTGTTTTTCAATGTTATTATACTTCAGCGCTCCGTCCCTTATGATACGACTGAAAAAAGCAATGGGCTTCTCAATTCCATCTCTCTTTTGCATCAACACAGCTGCCAATGTATGCTCAGAAGCAAATGAAAATAAAAAAAAATCTTGTGTATAATCCGGGCTGATTAGAGTTGGGGCTGAAGATAAAATTAACTTTACCAAATTGAAAGACTTTACCGCCTCTTCGGTCCATTTGAGCTGGCTGTCCTTTTTTAGCATGCTAGTGATTTCTCTGAGGTGTTCGGCAAGATTCGGAATAAAGCGACGCAGAAAATTCAACTTGCCATTAAAGGACTGAATCTCCTTCTTGTTTCGGGGTTGCTCTAATTGCTGAATAGCTTCCACACGTGCAGAATCTATACGAATGCCATCTTTGGAAATGATGTGGCCCAACAGCTTGCCTTCACTCATGGCGAAAAGGCTCTTCTTCGGATTCAATGAGATGCCATATTTTCTGCACTTTTGGAACACCATTGTTAAATGATACAAATGTTCTTCATCAGATTTAGAAAACATAGTTAAATCATCAAGATAAACGACCAAAAAGACATCCTTCTCATTAGCAAAGGCCATGTCCATAGCCCGCTGAAAGGTAGCACCTGCATTTTTCAATCCAAACGGCATCTTGGCATAATGAAATGTCCCCCATGGAGTTGTGAATGCAGTCTTGTCGCGGTCATCCTCATGCACCAAAATCTGATTGTACCTGGAATACCCATCAAGTAACGACATCCTAGATGCCCCAACTACCCGCTGCACTATATGATCCATCTTGGGCAGCGGATAATTGTCCTTTAGTGAAACCTTATTCAGATTTCTGAAGTCTATACACAAGCGGATCTCACCGGTCTTCTTTCTCACGGGCACCAAGTTGGAAATCCAGTCGGAAAATCTGATTGGCACTATAATTCCAGACTTATACAACCTGTTAACTTCTTTCTCAATCAAAGGCAACAACTTAGGATTAATTCTTCTCAACTTTTTTCAGAAAGGCTTTTGATTTGGCTTTATGGGAATGGTATGTTGAATGATACTTGTGTCATAAGTCTTCAAATCTGAATAATCCCATGCAAAAACATTAGAAAACGAAGACAACAATCTGATATATTCTTTCTTTACCTTTGGCGACAATGCCTTCGATAGCTTCACCATCTTTGGATTTTCAGCTGTTCCAACATTCACTTCTTCAACACCTTCTTCCGTTGGCCTCAAAGTTGGTTTGCGGGCCACGTCATCTTGATCGAACAGCTCTTCTAAAGGAATTAATCCTTTAGGAATGAAATTATCTTTAAGTTGCAATACATCCATTTGATTTACTTCCTCAGGTTTTGTATCTATGGAGATGTCTTTGAACTCACCTTCAACTTGCAGAAAATCCTTGATTTCTTCATCATCTTGGAAAACTTGCCAACATCTTTGATTGTCTGGAACTGTAGGACGGCGCTTCACATAAATCTCAAACTTATTGCTGGAATTCATGGGAATTTTTAGATTACTTGCTGCCTTAGCCAATGCATCCGCAACACCATTTTGGATACGGGGCACACATGTCAAAGTATGTTCTGAAAACAACTTCAAGATATCTAGGACAGCATTTCGATATGCTCGCATACGAGGATGCTTGGCCTGGAACTCACCTTTCACTTGCTTTATAACCAGCTCGGAGTCACCATATACTGCTATCTTCTTTTCCTTCAGCTTCCGAAGGATTTTTAGGCCAGCAATGAGAGCCTCATATTCTGCCTCATTGTTGGAACAATCGAATGCCAATTTGTAAGAACATACTCGTACCTTGCTTGGGACTTTGTTTCGGACAGAAAATGGACTTCGAATCCACACACCTATACCAGCACCATCGCTGCCCACAGCGCCATCAAAATCCATGGTCCAAAGACCATCCTCATCGTCTTCTAAGTGCTGAAAATGTGATGTCTCTGCATTTTCTGTTTGCTGCCCATTGATTTCAGCTGTTGGCTCCATGACAGCGGACCTCTCTTCACTTTCCTTTCTCAAAATTTCTCTAAAATTTTCTATAATCTCTGGTATATCTTCTGCTTGAACTAACTGACTATCTATCTCATTAAAATTATCCGCAAACAAAACAAATGACTCTAAATCTGTATGTACATAATTTACAGGATGATTAACTGGCTTTTCCTTACTAGTGATCATGTATTTCATCTTTTGTTCTCGATATAATTTCCTCATCTGACCGAAGACCGGGATTGTAGCATAAGAAAAATCGAGCTGAAGTGTACCTTTGAGCTTATCTCCCCAAGATCTCGAAAGCAACATTCCGAATCGCGGAGGAATATCCGCCACCACCACATCCATCAAAACATTCTTTGCTGGGATTTGATCTAGGCTCACCACCAAGTCCTTGATCAAACCAATACATTTTACCCGACTGGAATCAAACGAATACAAATCATGATATTTCCTCGTGATGTCTAGTCCCAGCTTTTCCATGATTGCTTTTGGCATCAAATTATGCGAAGCTCCCGAGTCAAACATGGCATTATGTAAAACATACTCATGCAATCGCAAACTGATATAGAATGGAGGAACATCACTTTCGGGAGACTCACCATTTAAAGCGGGCCCAAAAATCAATTCCGGCTGATCATCTTCTACATTCACCGTGTCTAGCATTGGATGAAAATTCAGCATCTTGGAGATTTGGCCTCGGTAAGTGCTGTTCTTCATGATTTCCGTCAAAGGAATGGACACTTTCAACTTTGAAATTTCATTCTCCAAACTGAAAGCTGAAACCTTCTCACCTTCTTTGGCCGGAACTTCTCTTCTTTCGATTTTATCCTTCATTGTACCTGGTAGCTGATTTATCTTATCTGCTGAAGATGATTGACTTGCTAAGGGATCAATTATGTCTTTCCCTTTTGTCTATGGGGAAGCTGAATCATTTTTTGCTGAAGTATCTTTCCTTTTCTGAATGGGATTTATGGGAATAGCTCGGTTTCTTAATTGTCTCTGCTGAGCGGATAAAGCATTGAGATATCCTCTTTGGTATTCCTCCGATTCTTCCTCAAGTACTGCCTCATTTGATAAGATATAATTCTCATCCTGATGTATGACTGAATTTCTCACAAATTCTTCTTCTTCTGTAATATAGGTAGGCAGATCATCAGGAGTGAAAAAGTGATTTTCCTCTCCTATAGTATCACCTTCATCCTCAGATTCTTGGCTAACAAAATTTTGCTGAAAAGGAGGTTTAATTTGCTGCTGAACTGCTGCCTCTTGTGCCCTTGTTTCACACTGCTTGATTCTGTATTGTGGCTGCTGTGGACCTCGAAAATTAGGATTACGGATCTACGGTTCTGGCTTGCTGAGATGAGTATGTTCAAGTGCCCTTTCAATCTTTTCAACCTTACGGAGGAGCTGATCTGATGTAGAAGCTTCCTCTTTGATTGTGACTCGCTTTTCCGCCTTCATCCTTGCTCTTTTATCATTCAAGTTCGCTTCAACACTAACAACAATTTTCTGCATATCCTCCAAGGTAGGCGGATCTCTATCTCGCAATGAATAAGCCATCTCTGGATCAAAACCATCCGGGAATTTGAGAAGTGATGATTTTCTAGATGGCCTTAAATCATCTGGAATAGCATTGTAAACTGTATTAAATCTGACTATGTAATCTTGAACGGACTCACCATGATTACGCTTGAGGTTGTTGTACTCGGCATTAATCTGAAGTGGATCCTTTCTGATTTCCCAACGATCTAAAAACTGCTTTTGAAGTTCTTCTAAGGTAGGAATGCTCCGGGCTGTCAAACCTCTGAACCACTTTCTAACTTCTCCTCCAAATGTTTGCACGAACAATCGCATGGTGACATCTTCTTCATCTATCTCATATAGATCAAAGAAAGTCATCATTTTGTCTATATGTTGCTGAGCAGAGATACTTTGTGGAGTGGCATCAAACATGGGAATTTTACTCTGATAATCGGCTGGCATATCATGCAGATTTTGGGGAAGAGCAAGGGGAGCAAATCGGGCAGCCATTGCTTTAGGTAGATTGGGTCTAGGAGTAGTAGGTGGAGTAGGTGTAGCTGTAGTATGAGGAGTATGAGGAGTATGAGGAGGAGAAGTGGTATGGGATGTGGAAGGCGAACCAACTGTAGATTCTGGATAAGTGATTATAGGAGAAACAGAAATAAAAGCAGGATTGCTCTGCTCATGCGCCGTGATAGTGGATCCAATATGAACAGATATAGTTTCAACGAACTCAGCAAGATTAGTAGCGTGAATATCTGACTGAAGAGATCTTAGGATGAAATTGTCAACCAATTTATTGTGTCTCTCAATTTTAAGGGCAGCAGCAAAATCAGGGTTTGGAACTAGAGAATCAAGTGCGCTTTCAGATTTGGTTTTGAACAAGGACAACTCAAAACTCTCGTCAAAATCAATGTCTTCAAGATACTCAAAAATAGCTGGACATGAATGAGATTTGAAAAAAGGTCTAGGATCTGTAGCCAGCTTGGATATCGAGGAACAAATAATCAATCAGCCTGTGAAAACTCTTAACTAATCATCCAAAAGTTCAGAGTTTGCAAATATACTGGGGTAAAATGCAAATGAAGTGTTGTATTCACAAGCTCACGGAGATGGATTGAAGCAGCGTTTATCTACTTCCGCTTATACAAAGCAAAAGCGTTTCGAAGGCTACCTGGCATAACTTCAGGCTCCGTCTAAGACTTATGAAACAAACACATCAAACAAGTTTGTTCTCCCCAGTATGGTCGCCAATATGTTAGCGCTTGAAATTTCACCTCAGGCTGAGAAAGGCAAACTCCAAGGCAACATCAAACCACTTAGCCTCGTAGATAGCCCTACGGGGCAGGAGAGGGCTCTCTCTGGTATATCTCGGCAAAGATCTTCAAAGGGCGGAGATAACCAATAAAGAACATTTATTTTAGGCTAGTAAACTGATAAAAGGTTTGATTTGAGATTTTTAGGATTTTGGTGGAAAATCGGGGAAAGGCAATTTTGGGTGCGGGGATTGGACACAGTTTTTGCAGGGGGTTCTTTGGGGCAAGGTAGGAGACTGTATTGATGCCTTTGAAAGAGTCAGATGGGCAAGAATGACTGGTGAGGAGCTAAGGAGAGCAAGTAAACACCTTGAGTTCTCCTTAAACAGATGAAAACATTGATATTAAGCAAACTTAAAAGCAGAGCATGGCAATCATGAATTCTACTTTAACACTTCATTTGCATAATTTGCAGAAGGAAAAGTAAGAAGATGATTCACATAAAAAACTTACGAGTACAAAGAGAAACACACCATCAATACATGTAACCACAGGAATCCCAAAAAGGACTGCAAAACCCTGGTCTTTCTTCCTTTGCCAAAATTGCAGAGATACAATGAGTGATACAATAGAAGCTTTCTCCCTCAAGAGTCCAACCATGAAAATGACCAAGAAAGTACATAATATAGGAAATATAACATCTTTCCTTGCCTCTAGGGGTCGAGCTCACTATCCTAGGAGCTGTTTCAACCAATTCCAAACTGAGCACTAAAATCTAGGCAGTCAAAACAACTTGCCTCTATAAGCTAGGAAACCAATTCATTCATTAAATTTTTGCCTATTTCATGAATGAATCTTCTAGAAGAGATAAATAAGTGTCAAAGTATCATAAAATTACATCATTTACATCAAGGAGGATGAAAATCCACTCGAAAAAGTCAAACCTAGTCAAAACTGCGTTTTGCTGAGCTGTAGGTGCATTTCTGTGAAAGTAGCCTGATGCATAGCGCCCTAAATCTCAACGCATAGCGCGCCTTTGGGCCTGCTTTTGAGGCACTTCCCGGTGTCCAAATGAGGCAAAAGTGGGCTTGTTGGAAATTTCTGGATGTCTACTTTCCAACCCAAGTAGAATTTCTGAATTTGGTGACCATTTGCCCCTCCAAAATTGCAATCTCCCAAGACTGCTTCCTGTGTGTCAAAAAAGTGGCAGAAAGTCATTTTTTGCATGTTTTTTGACCTTCTGGAGGCTCAAAACTTGATGAAATCTCTTGGAAATTGTTGAGAAAGTGTATTTTTGCATGACAAATCCAAAAATTCTGAGTTTTCATGAAAAGGAGTTGCCCATCTTCAGGGTAGCGCGCGGCGCGCTACGCGTTGGGGAGGAAAACCTGTTTTTGCCCAAAAAATTCACAAATGACCAAAAATGCTCAATTTTTTTTGAAATTTGTGCTGTAGGTAAGTCATTTAGCACCATGCTCCTTCAAGGAAGCCTCAGCCAAGATGTGGAGGGGATCGGGCCTTTTTCTTCGTTTTAGTGCCTTGGCCAACCGTCCTTTGAGCACCTTCATTTTTGCCTTACATACGTGCATTCGAGCCCAATAATGATTTTTCATGTTCCGGAGCATGTCCTTATCTTTGTTAGCCTTGGCCAGCAACCTCTCCAAATGAGCATTGACCTGGAGAAGCATAGCCTCTCGCTCAATGGGTACCAAATCACCGGGTTTCTTACGAGCCAAGTTGCGGTCTTCATGGATCCTCCGCAACTCATCAAGAGTATGTTCATCTTCTAGTTTCTTGTTGCGCTGCTCTAAGTAGGTGATTGTCCAATTTTCCATTTCCAACCTTTGCTGCAACGAGTCATTGTCAGCCCTCAGTTGCTGGATGATCTCCTTTGGCTCTAGGCTAGGAGAATTGATATCGAGGTCAACAACATCTATGCCTGGATCACCTGATGGCCCCTCATCAATCTTGGGCTGCTTGCCTCTCTCTTGTACCTGTGCTGCTGTCGGAAACGAGGCCCCTTCCACCTGGTGTGGAGATAACACTCGCGGTGCTGATGAAGAAGGCGAGACCCCTTCCACATGATGTGGAGAAAATACTCGCCGAGTTGATGCAAATAAGGCCCTGTGGCCTCTCTGATATGTGATCAATGAAGGGGAGCTGACATGTATGGGCTCAGGGATGTCATACTGCTGTGAAGGTCCTCCCTCCTCATGAACAACCTCAGGGGGTGGCTGTGGCACTGTGAAGAAATCTCGAGAGATGAAATCCTCCCACGGAATACCCTGCTGTGCCAACTGATGCATGACCACAATCTTGATCAAAGCATAATGGTAGATGCTCCTGTGTTGTTGTGCTAGGCTCTTTCTCTGCACCAAGGGCACCATCCTCTCAATATTCCGGCACATGAAGAAAGGAATGTTCATCATCCGTACCCGTGTGAAATGCATCAACAAGTGGATATGGTACGAATACAAACGTGAAAATCTGCCCTCACAGGTGAAATAGCGAATGATGACCCTCATCAAGGGTGCATACTCATCCCTCAAGAATCTGAAAGGAAATACACCAGACATGTGCCTCATATATACAGGTTTAATGTAGGGCTCATACTGAAATCTGTCCAACAGCTGGCGCTTGTTCCACTCTTCTCCAACATTGGGTATCCCTGTTGCTTGAGCAACAATCTCAGGTGATAATGTAAAATCCACCCCTGCAAGATTCACATGCCCGTTTTGCAAATGTAATACAAACAAGCGGACCAATTCCCTACGGTGCTGAATTTTTGAAATTCTTTCGCAATATTCATAGCATGATTGATGACGGAAACATGTGACTGCAAGTGGACAAGCTTGCAAATAGGCCAAAGAGGTGGGCTCCTCTCTCACATGCTGACCACCCTTACCACCCCTATGAGGCCTTCTTGGCACCTCAACCTCTGGTGTTGACTCACGGTCATCACTTTGCTCATAGTCTGTTTCGGTTTCTGACATGGTTTCAAGAACAAAATGGCTGAAATGTACTGCTGCTTCTGCTCAAATGACCTGCTGTTTTGACTGTTTTAATGCTGCTCCAAGGCGACAAAAACACAAGGGAGATGTTAGGGAGGGGGAATTTTAAGGGGACTTAGGGAAAATATATATAAAAGGGAATTTAGGGAAGGAATTATGACACATACACCATCACATAATCACAGTTTGCAGGGGTTTGATAGGAGGTAGGATTTAGGGAGATTTTATTGAATGTTAGGGATAGGTAGGATTTTAGGGCTTTTGATTTTTTTTTAGGGAAATTAGGTGAAGATGACAAGGGAGGTGATAATGGGAATGTGAGGAAATGAGGGAGTGAAAAAGATGACCTTGGGCAGCAAACTCAAAGCCCTAGCTTCACTTGCAATTTGAAATTTTTAAACATAATATATATGAATTTCATCATACTTCACACTTGCTGGTATTTGACACATTTTTCATGCTCGTTTTCTTTAGGCAAGCAAAAAATATTGATGATTGGAGGCCTACCTATAAACTTAGGAGATTTGAGGTCATTTTAAAACTTCACTGGCGGTTTCTGTAGGTGAAAACCCAACGCGTAGCGCGCGGGTCCTGACGCGTAGCGTGCGCCCAATGCGTAGCGCCCGACCAAATCTTCCACTACAGAGTGTGCCCTGACGCGTAGCGCGTGCTCAACGCGTAGCGCGCAGGCCCTGATGCGTAGCGCGCAGGTGCTGCCGCTCAATTCGCCCAGTTTCACACTAAATCGCCTTTCACACTTGCTCTTGGAGTCTTGGAGGCAAATGAATTGCAAAATGAGGAGAGAGGGGCTTTTATAAGCTTGATTTAAATTAATTTCCCTTCAAACCCACTTTATAATGTTTATGCAATGACACTTTTTAAAACTAATTACTGCTGACTTGTGGTTTCCTTTTTGTCATGAAATTGGTTGAAATGATGCTTTTTCTTGAAAATTTTTGCAGGGATAGCTTCTGAGGAGTCTTGGCAAAGGAGACCAAGGCCGCATGCCGACTTCTGGAGAATTTGAATTTTTTACAAATTTTTACAAAAATGAGAAAATGACCTTGCCTTCAAAAACAGGGTTTTTTGAACTTAAGGTAAAAATTAGCTTTACAATATGAAATCATCTGAAGTGATGCTTTGATGGACATCCCTCTGGCCTGCTGGGCACTTATTGACCTTAAAACACATGACCTTAAAAGACAAAATTGGACTAAACCCTAGACCTAGTACTTTGACTTCAAGACAAGACCAATGACCCTGTAAAGAATTTATTGACTAAAACAAACTTAATCCAGCAGTGCCAAGAGGGGAATAAAAGACACAAGCTCCTCCATCAGGGTTATGGCATGCTTGATGGAATGCAATAAGATGACACTGATGAGACACCTACTTATGCAAATGCAAAGAGCTTTGATCGCTGATGGAGGGCTACTAGACCGACTCTAACAAGACACACTCATAGAGACTCATGGTCAAGCCTTCAGAGTTGGTGAATTCACTTGCAATTCTTTGGAAACAAAGTGATAATGTTTTGAAATGATAAAACAATATTTCATGTGTAAATTGTAGTCCAATTGATATTAAGTTGGAAACTCATATTGTAATACTTGATATTTTATATAATAAAATTTATATGGTTGAAATTATTTTTATTTGCACTTGATATTATTTAGTCTTGTAATTAACATATGTAACTTTGTGTTATCATATTAGATAAACATGCACATTGTATGACATTTTTTTTTAAATTTAGTCGCAAAATCATACTAATTAATTTATGTTGATTAATAATAAACACATAAAATCAATCTAAAACTACTAAATTAGTAGTTTATATTAATTAATGATGAACAAAAATAAAATGAATATATGACTGAATTAGTTGTTTATAATGATTATGATTGAAATTAAATGAAATGAACAGAAACTATTAAATCAATCATTTATATAATGAATATGAAAATACCAAAAAAAGATAAATGACTACTACAAATGATAATTTTTTTATTAAAATGATGACTAAATTTTGCATATATATGACTATTAGTAGCTAATTTATAGTATCTTATAACACGACTAAAATTTAGTCATATTTCTTTGGTCATTAATTGGTTTTAAATGATGACTAAAATTTGCATATATATGACTATTAGTAGCTAATTTACAGTATCTTATAACACGACTAAAATTTAGTCATATTTCTTTGGTCATTAATTGGTTTTAAATGATGACTAAAATTTGCATATATATGACTATTAGTAGCTAATTTACAGTATCTTATAACACAACCAACATTTTGGTCATATTTATTTGGTCATTAATTGGTTTTCTCGAGGATTCATATAGTAATATATTTTGTTGTATATTTAGTCATTAATTGCGACAATTAATGACTAAACCAATGAAAAATTAATGACTAAATATACTACTAGATGGTAAAATTGAGGAAACCAATTAATGACTAAGCTAAAAATGACTAAAAGTTGGTCGCGTTATAAGATACTGTAAATTAGCTACTATTGGTCACCGACTGAAAATTGGTCATTTATATGCAAATTTTAGTTGTCTTTTTAGTAACTAATTGGTCATTTTGTACTAATGCCATCAGTCGGCAATTATCAATCGTCCCCTCCCAAATATCAGGAAGGAAATTTGTGTTCTCATCTTACTCTGGATGAAGCTCTTATTTTTAAAAGGCAAATTGAGGATGATGTAATTAATGGTTTTATTAACCAACCTTCTACTATTGGGAATCCAACATGTGAAATGTTAAAATCTATGCTTGATAATGAAGCCTAGGGAGATCCACTAGAGGTTTTGAATAATGAACATATACCCACAACTACAGTTCATAATAGTGTTCCCATCGAAATTGAACCTGGTAAGACTTTGAACATTAATGCTAATATGGACAACATGCAACGTAAAAAATTAATTCAAATCCTCTAGAAATATAAACAGACTTTTGCTTGGGAATATTCTGATATGAGAGGCATCAATCCCAAACTATGTACACATCACATTTATATAGAAAAAATGTCCATGCCATTCACCAACCTAATAAAATATTAAATACACACCTTAGGGATATATTAAAACAAGAGTTGCAATTTTTTTGTGATGTTAATTTCATATATCCTATTTCTGACAGGCAGTAGGTTTCACCATTGGTTTTGGTCCCTAAGAAAAATGGAAAATGGAGAGTTTGTGTGGATTACAGAGAACTGAATAAATATGCACAAAAAAATCACTTTCATCTTCCATTTGTAGATAAGGTCCTCAATACTCTTTCCTGAAAGAAAATTTTCTCTTTCCTGGATGGTTTTAGTGGGTATAACTGAATCTAGATTGCTCTTAAAGATCAAGACAAAACCACATTCACCTATCCATGGGGAACATTTGCATACAAAGTTTTACCATTTGGGTTGTACAATGCACCAGGAACTTTCCAGAGGGAAATATTGAGTAATTTTTTTTACTTAATTAGTGGACTTGAACTATACATGAATGATTTTACTCCTTATGACAATGATTTTGACCAAGCCTTACAGAATCTAGAAAAAGTTCTTGAACTGTGCATAACTACCAGATTATTCCTTAGTAATGAAAAGTTCCATATGATGATGACAAATGGCGTATTTCTGGCACATTAAATCTTTGTTGTAGGCATCCAGGTAGACCCAACAAAGATTGAGGTAATTATTACACTACCTACTCCTCGTACACCCATTGAGGTGCATAGTTTCCTTGACTATGCTAGTTATTATCGTTGTTTTCTAGTAAATTTTTCAAAAATAGTAGCACCATTGTATGTATTGACAAGAAATGTGGAATTTGAATGGACTGACAGGTGTGATGTTTCTTTTGTAGATCTTAAAAAGTTGGTCTCAACAACCCCTATGTTATGAGGGCCAAATTGGAATTTACCATTCCACATTTCATCTAATGCATCAGACACAACAATAGGAGTTGTACTTGGACAAGAAGAAGATAAAAATCCTTATGCCATCTATTATATCAACAAGAATATTACATCAATAGAGCTAAATTATATAGTGACGGAAAAATAATTATTAGTTATTGTTTATGCTATCAATAAATTTCATCACTACATAACAAGATACCTAGTCTTTTTATATACTGGTCATTCTGCCATTAGATATTTAGCTAATAAACATATTACTAATGGTAGAATAACTTGTTGGTTACTGTTATTACAGTAATTTGATATCATCATAAAGGAAGGACTAGGGATGGAGAACCTTGTTGTGGATTTTTTGTCTAGAGTTCCACCATTGGATGATTCTTTACTTGTGGAAGACCAGTTTCTAGATGAACATCTGTTTTCTATGGCAGTGAAAACACCCTGATATGGTGATTTGTCCAATTACCTGGTAGCAGGAAAACTACCAACACATTTACCATCCTGGGAAAAAAGCTTATTGTTCAATGCACTACAAGGTTCTCCTCGATTGATGGTTACCTCTTCCATACAGGGTCTACTATTCAAATCCACAGATGCATCAGGGAAGACAAAGTTTATGATATTATTAAGGCTTTCCATGATGAACCTTGCGATGGGCATTTTGCCGATCGAATAACTGTGCATAAAGTGTTATAAATGGGTTATTACTAGCTGACAATATTTAAAGATGTAAGAAAATATGTCCAGAGCTATGCTAATTGTCAGAGGATGGGTCACCCCATTTAAGCCGATGAAATGCCCCTACAACCGTAAATTGTACTTTAACCTTTTGAAAGATGGGTAATGGATTTCATGGGCCGCTTCAACCCACTGTTAAATCATAATGTGTATATTCTAGTTTGCATAGACTATGTAACTAAATGGGTAGAGGCAGAAGCTATCTCAAAGGCTACAAAAGATGCAATTATTAATTTTTTATTTGAATTGTTTGTGCGGTAAGGATTGCCTATAAAAATTGTAATAGATGGGGAATCACAGTTCACTGCCCACAAATTTTCTTCTACCTTGCAGAAATATCACATTAAACACATAAATACTTCTCCTTACCATTCTTAACCAATTGGACAGGTGGAAAGCACCAATAAAGTTCTAGAGGAAATATTAACCAAAATAGTATCTGTGAACCGCCAGAATTGGGTTGCCAAACTCCCTGAGGCCTTATGGGCCTATTGAACGACTTGGAACAACACTATTGGCTATTCATCATATCAGATTGTTTTTGGTAAGGAGCCTAGTTTTCCAATAGAGTTTGAAACTAAGACTCTCAAAACCGCTAAGGAAGTCAGATTGGATTTCATAGAAGCACAAAAACAATGCTTGCAACAACTTAATGAACTAGATGAAATGCGCCTATTGGCCTTGCAGCGCACAACTATTATTCAACAGCAAAGGGCCAAATGGCATGATCGATTGATCAAGAAGAAAACCTTTCAGAAGGGAGGCTGGGCACTATTATATGACTCCAGATTCCAAGATTTCCTAGGGAAACTCCAAACAAGATGGTTGGGACCATATGAGGTCACTAAATTTTATGACAACGACATAGTGAGCCTTACTACGCTTGAGGATTTTGGCATCTCTTTTCTTTCCAATGGACACTAAGTCTGTCCATATCACCAACCACTCACATGGGAGTCTTTTCTTCATGAGGTAAGTAATGATTCCAACTTGCAAGTTATAGCTGATCGGGGAGGTAAACCCACAGCCACAACCACCTGAAGTATTTTGAAATTTCTTTCATTTTGTATATAATACATATTGTTTGTGAATGTTTTTATTGAAGTTATTCTTAAAAAAATATCTTTTCATTCCCTTAGTCACAACTATTGTTCCCTTAGTCACAGTTGTTGTTCCATGGTCACAACGGTTGTTCCCTTGGTCACGGTTGTTGTTTCCTTAGTCATAACTCATGTTTCCTTAGCCAAAGTTGATGTTCCCTTGGTCGGGGTTGTTATTTCATTAGTCACTATTTCTATTCCCTTGGTCATGTTTGTTGTTTTCAGTTGTTGTTCCCTTAGTCATAGTCATTGTTTCCTTAGTCACAGTTGTTATTTTGTAAGCCCCAGTTTTTTTTAGACATAGTTATTATTTTTAGCTTGTTTTTTAATTGAAGCTCTTCCTTGATATAATGGTGAGACAATTAGTTCACCCAAGTGATTGCCATAAGAGAATGTTTCATAAGGAATTTTTAATAGACTTCTAAACCTGTTAACAAGTTAAACAACCCTGATATTGTAAATACATAAAGATATTTACAATGCATTCCTTCAATCACCACTAGAGGAATTTTCATTCATTTTAGTTTCTCATAGTTCTTCGATCTCCTTCCAAAATAAATTTTTGGAAGAAAAATTGCAAGCTAAGGAGTTGATAAGCCACTCCATTTACTAATTTTTGTCATCAAAAAATAAAAATAAATAAATACCAAAAAAAAGAAAATAATCGAACAAAGGATAGGAGGTCTCATCATGAGCCGCCCTACCATGACCATAGGACTTAATGGTGCGACATTACCACTCTGGTCACCCAAAAAGGGTAATGGCCTTCGATCATTAGGTAGAAGGACAAGAGGTCTCATCACAATCTGGCTTGTTTGTCTCATTAGCTCTGGTGAATGACATTGTTATCAACTGGTCACCACACTAGAACAATGGCTTTTTGTTGATAATTGAAAAAATAAAAAGTTATGAATATTTTCTAGTAAAATGGGACAGTGACTGTCATATCAATGTATTAAAAGGAAACCCTGTCAAGGCTATGGATACTTGCTGGTAGAATAGGACATTCCTATGGTATTGAAGTACATTGGAAATTACCATCTAAATTTAACTATTTCACTCTCCCTTAGCAATAATAAAAGAAAATTGTTGAATTACCATGGAAACTTATTAGTTATTTCCTTGGGAAGTGGTGATGATAAGTATGCATAAGCAATTAATTTTAATTTTGCATATCAAGGATGTAATCATTTTTGAAGAGTCGTTAAGTCTATTCTAAATTTTTTTTGTTTTTCTCTAAGGGTAATATTTTGGCGAATATTGCCTTATTCATTTTTTCACGTTTAAAATATCTTCACATGATTTTACTCCACTTTAATGTTTTGGATATCATAATATCTAGTCCTGTCAGCATTCTTTATGATTAATGCGTGCAATAATTACGTCGCACGCCTCACCCTTTATTTATATTTTTTATGGTTTCTTTAGTATGTCTAATTAATATATCCTTATCCGTTATTTATGTCAATTGTATTAACATATCAAACACCTGATGCATGGTTGTGGGTGACCTCTAACTTCATTTTGGGGGGTGCAAGGCTAAACATACAATTGGATGCTTAAATAAAAAAAAAATCATTGCATGTTATGGTTATTCGATTCTCCGCTCTATGCAACATTTTTGTCTCTGTATTTTTTGAAATCTCCTTTTGCTAGCTCTAAATTTCTCCCTATGGAATAGTCAAAATGGGCTGCCATTCGATACATAATAAACCTTCCCAGTTGCGAATCTTTGAGAAAGCATGCAATATCTTGGATCAAGTAGGGTGGAAAAACTATTTCCTGTGACTACAAGGCTTTGATAATGAAGTCGCCTTGGAATTTACAAGAAATTTGAGCAATGGGGTAATAGTGGTAAGGGAAGACGAATATAGGTAAATGAAGAAGTCTTGGTAGAAGTAATAAGCCTTTCCATGCAAGGAGAGAAGTGTTTTGAAATACATACAATGCTACAAAGTGCAACATTCTTGTTTGCAAACCCTTGAGAGGAACTAGTTAGGAAAGGAAAAAGGTACAATCCTACCTCATTGCTAAAGCTATAGAGGGAATTAGTAGGCATCATCCAAAGGTACATTACGTACGATGGATAGTATGACATGGTAAGAGGTTGACATTTGAAATTAATGGTAGCATTGAGACAGAAGGTAATCCTAAACCTTCCCTATTTTTTGAATTCATTATTGCATGAAACTGCTTTAAGACTTAAAATATCTAAGGACCAAGCCTCAGTTGTAAGTCAATATGGGCTCATAAAATGATAGTTGTTAGAGGTTTGAATCAAGTACAATTGATTTGGGAAGAGTTCTTAGGAAACCCTGAGGCTCCACCAGAAAGTGAAGCACCCATTGGAGATTATGGAAACATCCTACTTAATAATAATGAGCAATGAGAGCTCCCGATCAGGATGAGGGATGGTGTTAGAGGCTACAGGTTGGGACGTGATATGGGCTGTACAAAGACCATAACTACCGTCGTCCCCCACACGCTCAAGGCAGGGCTACGGTGTCCTTTGATTTGAATGCATGGACAGTGGGCTGGCAAGGTGGCGGAGGAAAGAATAAGGAAGAGTGGCGGAGAAGGTTAAGGCATTTGATGTGTCAGGCAAGTGAGAGAAACTGTGGAGATAGGAGGCAACTCAGAGCTGGAGAGGGGTGAAGGAACCTTGGCAACAGACAAGAAACAATTTCCTGGTATGTAATCTGATCTCACTCTTGTATCAATTCCATGATCTGGTTGGGTTCCTATATCAATTACATGATCTGGTTGGGGTTTTGTTGGGGGAAGGGAGGGGCAAGAGGTCGTCCCAATGGGGAGTAGTGCTATATGGGAGAAACTGGGGGAGGAAAGGGAGTGCCATGGCCTAGCTCTGCATTTTGTTTTTATCCCATTCGAACCAGAATCTTGGCAGCAACATTGGTAATGGTAGGCCAAGAAGATATGTGGGCCTTTACCTAGTTTCTCAGACCAGGGGAATAGGGGATAGTGGGTTTTCCATTCCTGGGGGGCTCGATGTTGAATGGAGAGGCACGAAAGAGTTGAGGGTAGGGGGTTGGGATATCAGCCATGACAGTAGAATGCTGAGAAAACCTTGGGAAAATGGGCACTTGCATGGTATTAAGGGCAAAGCTAGGGACCCTGGGCGATATTCAGGACAAGGGAGCAAGCATACCCATGGCTGGAATTTGCTGGTTGAGGGAGTTGAAAGCGGGTATAAATGCAAGTGCCAAGCTAGGCTCTGGTTGGGCATGAGGGTTTGGCTCTAGATGCAGTAGGATGATAGGAAACTGCACCATAGCAAGGGGGAGGGGCACTTTGAGGAGCCCTAGGAGACAAGTTTGAAACCCAATTCCCTTGGTCACATGTGGGCTCTGGGCTACCTTAACCCGCAGATGGTGAAGCATGGAAGAGAGGCACTGTATGAACAACGATGATCAGATGATGCGCAAGGGTTGAAAGACCTAACTTCGTTTGATTGTCCACAGGGCATCACTACATAGATTATGGCTGAAGCAACGAGAGGGAATGGTCGAGGCATGAGAAGGTTGGCCCACCGGGAAAATAAGGGGTTGAGAACGTCAAAAGCTTGCAGGGGCCGTAAGCTTGTTGAGCACCTCATAGCAGAGGCATCAACGACATACCAAGATGAGATGGATGAAGGAATTTAGAAGCTGATTGAAGACTGGGAAGCAGAGATAAAATGGGAAAGTGAACTAGAGGAATAGATCGACAACTGGAGGATGATGGTCCCTAATCCATGG